>OZ024909.1:60899764-61317264 GCA_964017125.1 Flabesymbios commensalis | reverse complement strand
AAGTTGTTGGTCGCGGTAGCGAGATACAGCTTCAGGTGGGTGAAAATTTTAATTATTTAATTTAGCAGCTAAGAGGTTAATGCATATTCGATGACTGGAATTAATGTGTAGTCTCTGGGGCATAAGTGATACCGCATGAATACATTATTGGAACTAATATAGACAGCAAAAGGGGTATAATAATAAACATGCTAAATAGGTCTATTTTTAGTAGCACTTTCTTTGAAGATAACCTTTATTTCATATCTGTGGAAAGCAAGTTTGAACAATTAAGTGCTGAAACATTCGTTAATTTGTCGTCATTTATTTGTGAAGATAAGTTGGTGAATGTGGCTTTACTAGTTGTATATCATCTTTGGTTTTAGAATGCACTTCGGATGACATGTACAATTTATAAAATACAAATTTTGTACAATGTTCGAATACACCACCTAAAATATAGTTACAATATATGACGTTTACATTGTAGTCACTTCAAATCGATATAAATCTGCACAGAATTTCAAATTCGGTCTCCACACTTGAAATTTGGTATGTAACGAGAAATTAAATTACACACGAGTCCACATCTGAATTTGCAATAGCAACAAGGTTGTATTTTTTACAAGTCTAGCCCTCTGAAATAGTTTGCTTATCTGGACAAGACTACAATGAACATGACATGATATGAATCGGGCTTTAGGCCACCTTTGTGCACATATAGGCTAAACTGGGCCAGGAGAACCTCCTGAGGATGGTGCGATGAATGAGATGACACTGTCCTCCAGACACAGGATTCGAAATTCGAGCCCTGGCGGTCTGAGGCCGAACACGCTACATCTCGGTTACGGAGGCTCCCCACAATACTGAGTTTCACACGTGGATGAGGAAGAAACATTTTTGTTTTTTTCAAACCGCCGAGACCGGGAACAGAACCCCGAACTCTAGCGTGAAAGGCAGCGGTGCTAACCACTACACTAGGGCACCCGCCCACTACAATGAACAGAAAATAGCAAGTGGAAATTGATCCCGTTATTCAAAGCTACTCACTAGATGTCCTACCAAATACTAGTAACCACTTCTTTCAAAGCAGTTGAGTCGTTTTGCTTCACTGAATCATAGTATTTACATTGCGGCGGACCCCACTCCTGTGGACGTTGACCATGCTGCGCATGTGGCTGGGTCCACAATGTTCAATCAGAGAATTATGACGACCGACCTATAATAGTGCTGCAGCAATTGTGAATTTTTTTCACCACCCAAACTCAAATTTTAACAAGATGCATCCTATGCCAAATTAAAGGCATGAATCTCAGGATCATGAATATTGGAATGCCAATGCGGTAAAGCTGGACAAAATTGGTGAGCTAACCCTTTATGTCCCATGGTAAAACAATTGAGAAATATTACATGGGCAGTGTATCATTGATTTTCAGATTAACCAATCAGCACGTGCGATATAGGCCTACCATAGAACAGATAATTAACAGCTATTATTAAACAAGTAAATTTATCAAGACAGATTTTGAGCTATACACCTCCTATTTGTATGTGAACCTCCCCTATGAATATGCAGAGAATGTTTTATGCGGCCGTTTTCAGAACACACACAGAAAGATTATTTACACAGTTTAGTCACTTGGTTATATTGTGTAAATAAACTGATAAACATTGTATGTAGTTTGGACCCAATATCACGAGGCACACACTGAAAAACTTCAATAAATGAACGAAAAGATGAATGAATGAATGAATGAATAAATGAATGAATGAATGAATGAATGAATGAATGAATGAATGAATGAATGAATGAATGAATGAATGAATGAATAAATGATTGAATGCATGTATGCATGTATATATGCATGAATGAATGATTAAATGAATAAACGGACGAACAAACGTACGGTTAATTAATTATTTAAATAATTAAATCATTCATTCATTCATTCATTCATTCATTCATTCATTCATTCATTCATTCATTCATTCATTCATTATTTCTTTCTTTCTTTGTTTCTTTCAATAATCAATGGTACACTTGGCCACTTGTGTGCATATATAGGCAAAACTGGACCAAGACAACCTCCTGAGGATGCTGGGATGAATCAGCTGGCCCTGGCCTCCTGACACAGGCCTCAGACCAGGCCTAATACATGTATACCTCTTGGTTAGATATATCACAAAGGCCACCCATTGAATTAATTCAGCAACAAAATGCAAAAAAATAATCCGCCTGATCAAATTTAACTCTCACCTAAATAGAAACAATCAATCGTCTGATATCGACCGAGAATAATAAATCATCTAAAAAATATTCTCTTTCGCAAGTCTAAAGCATATCTACATTGAATGTCTAGGACTAATATTTTACAGTGTATTAATGCATCAAGGTGGATGCAATCAGCTATTCAGCTTTAAAAAAACGTTAGTCTGTTATTTGTCTTGACAATCAGGTCAAGTGCATCTATTGGCAGGTTAAGCTCGTGTACAAGTTTTTGTTCTACCATCGAACGAACAGCAATCGCCTTGCAGAATGAATCTGTAACGTAATACATATGACCTCCAGCATCCGTGGTTTTAAGGCACCTATTAAAAAGAAAAGGTTTCTGAATATGCACACCCATTATTTTTATTTTTCATAGCAAATTATCTCGCTCTTTTTTTATAATGACATGCATATCAGCAAATCCCAACAAACATGATACGCTGACCCAATGCTGGTATTATGTTGGATTACTGTTTACGACGCTGGCTCAGCATTGGTTCAACGTCTCGTGCCCCCCCCCCCCCCCCAGCAAACACAAAATATGTGTATGACATTTGTACAACGGCGGCTGGGACGTCTGGTACACCATACTTACCGCCTGTAGCTGTAGACGGACATCTTGTCACGGCGTATCACGTCAGACAATCAAATCAATCATTTATTTGGACGTAAGCCACTCAGTATAATTTACATATGAAGTACTACAAACAGTAGTCATTCGACGGTGTGTGCCAAGTCTTTCCAGGAAGAAAGTATTTTTTCTCAATATACCATATAATCAGAAATGCATGCATTTCTGATATAATCCAGTGTTTTTTCTGTCCTTCCTCAGATATTTTTATATTCTACAGCGATTATTATAATATTTTTTTAACGGAACATATTAGGCATAGGCCTATCTGTCAAGAACTTCGTCTTCTTTGTCATTTTAAAAGCGTTTAATGTAGAAATCAGTGTAATGTTTATCCTTTTCCTTAAAAAAAGATACGTTGATTTAGTTCGTGATTTTATGTCTTAATAATACCCAAAGCGCCATGTGCTTATCATAATATAACAGTTGATTTCTACTAAGAAGATGCTTTCACTGTACTGTCTTCTGTTAATTTTTAAAGATGATAATCCTGAAATATTGTTTTTATCCAATGAGTTGTGTCCATCAAAACCAGGTGTTAAATGTTACTACGATTCAAATCAAGGTCTTCTTTCTTATCGGATATCCAGGTGATGTTATTTTCTTCAGCCAAGATGACCAAGTGGGATAAAATGTTTTCAATCATGTAGAGATTGGTATAAAATGAGTATTGCTTTCTCAGCGATGTTGTTTTGTATCGTGCTATGTATTTTTACACTTCCTTGTCCTCTTAGTTTCTGGGAAACACTACTCAGCCATCGTGGACATCTCTATATCCTCAGAGAGTGAGAGAGCCATTGTCTTCACAATTCTAGTCTGGTGTTCTCCTTGTCAATGTACATTTATCTAGGTGTTCTTGATAATAGAAGTCACATCCATGAGTTCCTCTCATCCATGCCTTCTGTGTAACTCCTGAATGTGGATACTCTGATATCACGTGTCACACGATCCACACATGTCACCACCAGTCCGGTCTAGGACAGCGAAAGACGCTGGCTCAATGCTGTGCCAACGTCGGCTAACGTTGGCACAGCATTGAGCTAGCGTCTTTCGCTGTCTGCTAGTTTCAGATATGCCAGTGCTCGTCGCAAGGCCGTTACTATCCCCTTCACACACTCTAAACACTTGATCTAAGAGTTGTCCTACGGCAGGAGGACTGAACCAACAAACCATACACTCTGTATCAACAAAAATAGGCACAAGAAAGTGCCTCCTTGTTTAACCCATTGAGTACCACGGGGTCGGTTGGTATTTGTATTTCGATTGGACATGTTAAATGTGGGATTGATATCGAAATCCAAAGCCTCTGAAGAAAAGAGTTTTCTACATTGTTTAAAATTTAATTTCTATGACTAAATTAATATCTCCATTTCTAGTATATAAATGTGAGGGGGTGCTTTATAATACATACAGAGACACAGAGAAAATTGTTCAGGTATTCAAAGGGTTAACCCTCTATGTACAGTAGGCAAATATCGTATACGAGGTATCAGATATGATTTTAGCAAAATGAATATAAAGTGCACGTATAGGCCTATTAATGTTATGATCTACGAGTTTGCCTATTTTGTGTTATGTGTAAATAATTATTTTTTATTATGCTTAAATTACAATTTTAATTGACCTGTCAATCACTGTAGTGTAAGTCAAGCTTGAATAAAAAATGAAAATCTAAAGTCCATGCGCCCCTCAACTAGTTTTTAGTATTCGAGCCACTGCAACGGAAGCCACTTCTAGATATTGATTCACTCAATTCTGATTTGCGTACATGCTATATGGGGATTTATTTATCGTTAATATATCGAATATCTCTATTTAATATAAGCTAGTTCTAGTAGGCCTACAGATGAAAACGTCTGAGCAAAAATATTTAAATTAGTCGGAAACGATGATTACATATCCAACTGCATTCCATAGTGAGATTTACAGTAACTACAACACGTATCATAGTAAAATGAGTCTATATAAATCCCAAGGTTACGTTACTAAGCTGAGTAGCTTGATTTATTACTGTTGAGTGTTTGATTTATTCAAAAAAGCGCATAAAACGTGAACGTGTCGCCTTCTGGTCAACTCCTGTTCACATAACCTGAAATTCCATGGATCGTAATTTTTAATTATTTAGTTGAATGAAGAGTATTATCACTTATAAACAGTATAGTTGATAATTTTCAACCACATTTTTTATTATTATTTAATAGTTCAATGAATTTTGAAGCAAATCGTTTGACTTAGTCGGTACAATAAACCACATTGTTTTGGCGATTAGATGCAAATTATGTTTTCAATGAAATAGTCGTAGACACACAATTTTTCCTGACTCTAGCTGGGCTAGCGTTGACTCAACGTTGAGCCAGAAGTGGGTCAATATGACGGTGTCAATCACAACAATTGTTCCTTTCGATAACATACACCAAATCATAAATAGCACTATCACATCGTTGTGGAATATCATCCCTTGATCCATAATAGTCACCGCCTTTTATGTGCAGGCACACACACATGGCTGCTCCAATCTGGCATTGGTGTCACATATCGTCGCCTCGGAGCTAAAGGATCTTATCTGACACTCGTCAGAGTGGCAGATAGGATCCTTTAGCTCCGAGGCGACGATATATTCAGGGCACGTAACCAGTCATCTTAAATTGAAGAACATAGAAAAAATATGCATGCTTTTTCCCATGGTTCGCTAACCTTTCTCTTTTGTGAACCATGTACCCTGTGGCGTGAATACACAAAGACCTACTATTATGTTGACCCGCTCTTTAGAAATATCCCTATGTAAGGATGGACAATTAAAAATGAGCTATCTGTCTAAATCTATTTAGTTGTTTTTCCACTTTGTCAGCAGGTGAGATCATTGATCGGTTTGCAGGTGGACTTTGACACTTGATTCCAATACATATTAGGTCAAAGTGGCGGCATGCTTTCTCTGTCACGTATACATTATATGCATCTTTAAAAATGTAGGAATTGATTTCGTTTCGTCTTTTAGTCCCTAACATTATGTTTATCCTCCCTCAGCCAGTTGTTGTTGTCACATTGGGTGTGCTGGCAACATAAACCAATCATAATTCTGGTGATTTTAATATATCTTCCTTGTGCGATTTCAAAGGAATACGTCTAAGTTATGTTTAAATGACATACAAAATATGTTTCGTAAATGTTTTCCAATTATAACATTTCTTTTATTACCGTCATTGTATTAGTTGACTGGCCATTTTTTCGTTGTGCTCACCAATTATAATGGTAACCTTGAAAAGACAACGAAGAATTGATTATTAGTGGGGGTAAGGCTGACACTATTTTAAATATATGCTGAAGCGTTCGCAGGATAATTCATTATATTATTTTAGGCCGATCGTTCTTATACCACGTTATACTAATTGTAATCCCTCGTCAAGAAAAAAAGAATATTGAATTATGCTCAATTGGTAACGATTATTCCCGGTACAACGTCAAATGAGAAGACTACTCCTGTTGTACGTTATCTATCAATTGTACTGAGTGTGTCATGTGAAAATAAATGATTCATCAATTATGATTTTCTGATGTTATCAGTGAAAGAATCATCGATGTTATCGGTTAAATGATCATTGATGTTATCAGTGAAAGAAGGAAGTGAAAGACGCAGTGGCAAGATGTAATTTGTAAAGTAAATGTAGGCTTACCACTAAATAATAACAAGTTATCATTATACAGTGCCGATGTAGGTTATAATTCCAAAGTAATCACAATTTATACATTTTATGGAAGATATATCAATTCAATATTAATGATGTTCCCAGATCACTATCTGTAGCATTCTATATTCAACCTATCGATCACAAATCGATTTGATTTTGTACCTTGTCTTCCTATTTAATGTTAGTCAACATTTCAACGCAAGCTACATCACGTATTCACAGGATAGTCTCACATTGTTTCTCGTGGTAGAAACAATCAACACATTTTCGACTTTTAGTAAAATAAACTGCTATGTAGGCCTATGTATCGATCAAAGAATAAAGCACTCTCAACAAACTTTATGAACTGGTCATTAACAAAATGAATATTGTTGAGTCAATAACCAAAGATTATAAAGTACTTTTCTCTGGGGGTTGACTGGCTCTTGACGCCCCACCTGGTATTATAAGGTGTGGCTACAATGACCTCTGGTGAGTTGTTGAGCACGTCAGAAGAAGTAGATAATGTTGCGCATGCGTGTTCGACTTGATAGTGAATATGTGAAGATCGCAAATCTTGTAAGTTTATAACCAGGTACGGGTCCAGCCGTTTATAAATTGTCTCCCATTTATAAACGACCGTGCGTTAATAAGCAGCCACATTGCACTTCCGGCGAGTGTTTATAAACACCCGTGCGTTTATAAAAGGTCGGCCTGATAGGCCTACTGTCATTCCATTTCTGTAAAGCAAAGGGACCATAAAATTACGTGTTACAGTGCATAACTTCATATGAAGAAGCAGTTTAATCAACTATATATTAATCTACATCTTAGTTGATTTTGTGAGGTACATTTCTGCAGAACTTACCCAGGAAGTGAGGTATGACCGAAACCATGTATTGTATATCTCTGTTTTGTGCACTAAATCGTGTGTACAAAAAAGATGATACATAGAAAATGCAAATTACTCATACAAGTTAACCATCACTATATCTACCACCTTATGGTATTAGCAGATTGTACCGGAAACGTATACATTTTTTAGCAATGATACTTTAAGGAGGTGGGGGTCAGTGGTCAGAAAACCTATTTCTGGCGATTTTTACCAATTAAGGCATCGTATTTCACAGATTCTGCTCCCCAAGTACATTACTAAGTAGGGGGGGGGGGGGGTAAAAAAGTAAAATTTATAAAAATATGGGGGTTCCAGGGGCTTGCCTCCGAAAATCCTTGGAATTTTTTTTTAATCTGCAGCTCAAGGAGGGGGGCACGAACCTTCTAACCCCCCTCCCCCTCCCCCCTGTGCACGCCCCTGATACCTAATCTGGTATAGTTAAGAGAAAATACCTGATATTATACAATAAAATGTAGAGCTAACCAGTCATATTGGCCGACCGTTTATAAACGCCCGGGTGTTTATAAACACTCGCCGGAAGTGTGCTGCGAGGGCTTATAAATGCACGTTCGTTTTAAATGGGCGGCTATTTATAAGCGACTGGACCCGCTGATATTATTCAGGTGGTTTCTCCAGACCCATGGTACAAAAATCCAATTATTCATTCATTCATTCATTCATTCATTCATTCATTCATTCATTCATTCATTCATTCATTCATTCATTCATTCATTCATTTATTACTATGTTCGTTCGTTCGGTTCACTGATTCGTTTGTTCGTAACAATCAATCAATCAATCAATCAATCAATCAATCAATCAATCAATCAATCAATCAATCAATCAATCAATCAATCAATCAATCAATCAATCAATCAATCAATCAATCAATCAATCAATCAATCAATCAATCAATCAATCAATTAATTAATTAATCATTATTTTATTATTTGAAGCCAACTATACCGTCGACATTTTAATAACTGTCTATTACTTGTGTTTATGCCTACTATTAATAGAAGCAATCTTTGTAGATTGCATCCTTGTGGAAGAATGCACTTGAAAATTCCTTCTTCGTCAATTGTCCTCTCTTCAACACGTTCAGAAAGTATGAAGTATTCTCTATGGAAGTCCTTCAAACTAAGTCACTACATAATAGTCCTATCCCGACACGGATAATATATAAAGAGCATGCCATTGCTATGTATGCGTCATGCGGTTCTCAACAACTACAGTCATTACCGTGTTAGTCAAGCAGGCCCTACACCTAGCGAGTAGCCCGGGGTAATTTCCGGTCATTCTCCACAGATAGATGACGCGTTAACCTGTCTTTCTTTTCAGGCGCCATTTTGAATGCACTAAAAATCCCATTTTATTCAGTTTTTATTAGAACAAAAATAGATTGATGAACAAAACTGTGTCATCTTTGTATTGCGCGTGTAAAACCTCACGACTCCGCCATATTAGATTTATATTTTCAGCAAAATATATCAATGACTTTCACTCCACGGAATCACATTAAAGGTGTAGTCAACTGTTAAAATTCGCGGGACAAGGGTCCCCCAGAAGGCAATAGTGCCCGTGGGTAGGTCAAGTCCCTATTCCATAATAATACTAAATATGCGTTTCATACCCAAAGCCTCATTAAGAGCAAGTTCTCAAATCACAGCAAGTTCATATATACTTGAGCGACATCTATGAGTTTATAATTCAAAGCTCTTGGTCCTTACCCCTACTTGGTCGCTTGCTTGCAAACAAACTGACTGTATTACTGAGGGGATGTTGAAACTGCTTGACCCAAGCTTGTATTGACATGCCCAGTAAACATGGTAAACACAAAACATTTGTATGACTTTATGTAATGTTGGACCAACGTCGAAGACGTTGGGCCGACGTTGTATAAATGTTATACAAATGTCTTGTGTTTGCTGGGCTGCAGGAGGACTTTCTCTCAAACATTGTACATTTATTCAATGTTGGTTCAATGTTGGGCCAGCGTCGCAGACGTTGGCCTAGCATTAAAACAGCACTGGATCAATGTCCCGTTTAAGTAGTATCTTGTAATCAGTTCAGTGGCTATATTAATGCCGTCAATCTGTACTCAATAGGCTACTGTTGGCCTACACTTGACCGTCCCAGGTATGCGCGTTTTGCAGTTGAATCATTCTTTAACCGTGGTTAATGGTTTTTAGCTGATTGCTCCACCATTTTTATAAAATTTTACAAGCCCTAATTTCTAGTAGGCCTAATGCTGCAGCGACTAGCTTGAAAATTAAAAGCGACGCAACCAGGCTAAAGTCGTAAAAAAATCGTTGACTTTATTTTGGCTTCTTAATATGACCATATGATGTAAACATGTCCATAGACTGGATTTTTTTTTAAATTTTTGTGCTGCGCATTAAGCGAGATCTAGAGACGAAATTCCCTTATTTCATATTTTGGACATGCAAGTCCGAAAGAAGAAATCGGGAATTTCGTCTCTATATCTGCCTAACTGGTATATGCGCAGCACAAAAATTAAAAACTTTTGCTGTTCTAGTCTATGGACATGTTTACATCATAATTTTATGGTCATATTAAGAAGCCGAAATAAAATCACCGATTTTTTAATGATCTTAGCCTGATTGAGTCGATTTGATTTAAAAAAAATACTGTTGGCCCTATAGTTTAAAGATTAGTCTCCATAACATGATTGTCTTAGGGTAGTTGCCGCATGACAAGAAAATAGTGCCTGCTAAAGTCATGGGAATTGACTGAGAAATCAGCAAAATTAATTCACAGGAGTTTATTTGTTAAAAAAAAATAGCATGCTCGATGTTAGTAGCTCGTTTTGGGATTGAAATCGTAATACATATTTAATCAGTCTTGGAGATCACTGTATTTCAAAACGGCTGATGAAAATGAGTGAATGAATGAATAGTTGATTTAAGAAATGAATGAATGAATGAATGAATGAATGAATGAATGAATGAATGAATGAATGAATGAATAAATGAATGAATGAATGAGTGAATGAATGAATGAATGAATGAATGAATGAATGAATGAATGAATGAATGAATGAATGAATGAATGAATGAATGAATGAATGAATGAATGAATGGATGGATGAATGGATAAATGGATGAATGGATGGATGGATGGATGGATGGATGGATGGATGGATGGATGAATGGATGGATGGATGAATGGATGGATGGATGATATGGATGGATGGATGGATGGATGAATCAGTGAATGGGGCCTCAAATCACCTGATGGCTCCTCATGAGGACGGTGAGATGGATCTGGTGACACAGCCCTCCAGAAACAGGATTTAAAATTTGAGCACTGGCGATCGTAGGCTGAGCACGCTACTTCTCGGTTACGGAGGCTCACCACAATATGAGTGGACATAGAAGGTTACATTTTGCTTCTGCAAAATCTGAATAACTGCTTATAAATTAAATTAAATTAAATTAATTTGCCATGCTTCATTGCTATGCTATAGATATGACTGCAAATCCATTTAGGAGCACATGCTGTATAAGTATGACCGTTCGGAGTATTTTGATAACACGTCAACAGGCGGCTATCACTGTAGCAATTCATAGCTCGCCGTGATCAAATAAACTATCATGAATTTTCTGTGCATGTAAGGATTTTGTATTTTACTATATACCTTGTTGGGTTTTAAAACATAGCTAATGTTCACCATTTGACGGTAGTGTATTTTGTTGGTAGATTAAACGTATACCTTATAGCGTAACACAGCTTGTTGCTTCTATGAGCTTCAAATAACATGCGTCTCCTTAAACATACACTACAAGGTCGATCAAGCTATTCACCTCAAATATTTCGCCCATAAGGTGCGCACCAGGGATCAGCAGAAATTTTCGACGAATTCGTAGATTTTGCGCTACTGTCAGAAAACATGATTCATTTTATACTCTATTTGTGATATTACCCTAACATTATTTTTACGGTTCAACTTCTACCCATTTGCCTTTGCAGTCTACTCCCTTCTACTCATAGTAGATACACGTGGTGATATGATTATCTGAATATAGTGTAGACATGTGACGTACGTAGGCCTACCACGTGGTGTTTTGTGTAAGTTTGAATCTGCATTATTATAACACAAACATTATATACTCCATCATTACATAGTGCTGACCGGACAAACATGATGATGCTGACATGTATGCATGTGCAGTGGTTTTTACTATGAAATGAATGGGGTTTTAGGCCACATATGGCTGAACTGGAGCAGGAGAACCTCCTGAGAACCTCCTGGTTTTCACTATGAGAAGTATATCGGTATTAACTAATAATAACCTGATAACAGAACTGCAGTTTGAACGGCAATTTATGGCAAATAAATAAATATGATCATGTTGTTAAGTCATGTGTAATAAATACACACGGTGTTAATTTTTCGTGCGACATTAAAAATCACAGCACGTGCCCAAGGAATACGTTTGTCTGAAGGTTTACAGATCTGGAGTGTTATCCCGATATGTTGAGTTAATAGCTTCATATAGTTGTTATCTTATATTTACTTTACAATATGATATACATCTAGTCGTTATATCGTCATCTCATGTATGTTATGTTATGTTATGTTATGTTATGTTATGTTATGTTATGTTATGTTATGTTATGTTATGTTATGTTATGTTATGTTATGTTATGTTATGTTATGTTATGTTATGTTATGTTATGTTATGTTATGTTATGTTATGTTATGTTATGTTATGTTATGTTATGTTATGTTATGTTATGTTACGTTACGTTACGTTATGTTATGTTATGTTATGTTATGTTATGTTATGTTATGTTATGTTATGTTATGTTATGTTATGTTATGTTATGTTATGTTATGTTATGTTATGTTATGTTATGTTATGTTATGTTATGTTATGCTATGTTCTGGTGTGTTATTTTATAATTATAATGATTGAATGTTGACAACATGATAAATTCAGTCCGCAGCTCAATATAATTATGGGGTTGTTACATGTATTTCGTGTTATTGCATATCTATGTTGTTACTTGTCCTAGAAACATAGCTTCGGCCCTGTCCAATAACAGTTATTTTACCTCCTCAACGAGATACTAGGTCCAATAAACAAAACACCGGTATAATCAGTTAGTAATCTTGGGGCTAACAAAGGAGACGCCGAATATTTCACGAAATAAAATAAATCATGATATTTGTACAAATGTTGTGAAACAGTCGTGATACGTTTTGGGTAGATACGGGCTGCCCAGTTTAGCCTATATGTGCACAAATGTTGTCAAAAGCCCCATTCATTCATTCATTCATTCATTCATTCATTCATTCATTCATTCATTCATTCATTCATTCATTCATTCATTCATTCATTCATTCATTCAGATACGGACTGTCAAGCCAGCCTTGTCGATGACCCGATGCCGTAAGATATCTTCTACGGCATTATGAGGGATTTAAATTTGAGTTTCAGTTTGCCGTTGTAATCATAAAAATATGGTATGATTATTTATTTATTGCCCCTCTAAGAAAAAATGAAAAGAAAAGAAGAGGTATTTATAGTAAGTAAAAAGGGATGTGTAATTCAGAATACACTTGACGATTTCAATAAGCTATTAGAGACAAATTACTTCAAATGATCAATATTTATCTTAGAATAATGTTTGACTAATTCTATGTCCAACTTGGTATGTTTCTATATATAGAAGCCTACGTGGATATAAAACGACTTTGCTCATTTTAATCAGTGGCAGAGTAAAATGACACAGTCACCCTGTGACCATAAAAAAGTCAACATTACCGGCCATATAATGATAGAATATAAAAGTATGCCAGTATCGGCTTCGTTGAAAAAAATAAATCAATAACGATGGACTGATCACGTCGATTGCACTTGTTATGACCGTAGCATAGATATATATCATGATTATGTAACTGTTTTAACATAAGTACATTAATGATATCAGCATAGGATCCTCATTAATCACATATATTAGACCATGATATATGTTCTTTTAGATAGTCAAGTCATTTGTCTGTGGAAGTGTAAAAGTTCATCATATTCAACATATTGTTTTTTCATATTCAAAAGAGCATTATACAGATGGTAAAGTTATATATTGTATTCAGTCAGATTGCTTGATATACGCCAGTTTTTTTTTTACTCAAATCAATCAATCAATCGACATATAATAGCTCAATAAATGAATAAATGAATGAATGAATGAATGAATGAATGAATCAATCAATCAATCAATCAATCAATCAATCAATCAATCAATCAATCAATCAATCAATCAATCAATCAATCAATCAATCAATCAATCAATCAATCAATCAATCAATCAATCAATCAATCAATCAATCAATCAATCAATCAATCAATCAATCAATCAATCAATCAATTAATCAATCAATCAATCAATTAATCAATTAATCAATCAATCAATCAATTAATCAATCAATCAATCAATCAATCAATCAATCGATCAATCAATCAATTAATCAATTAATCAATCAATCAATCAATCAATCAATCAACCAATCAATCAATCAATCAATCAATCAATCAATCAATCAATCAATCAAACAACCAACCAAACAAATGACCAATAGATCAATCAACCTACCGATCTATCGATGGAGCAGTTAGATCGATCAACATTTGATTATATCCTGATGTAGCTCAGAGGCGTGAATAGTCTTATATCTTGACCAGTCAATACAAAACGTATGATCTTTCCTTCTTAACCCTTACAGCGCGGGGATAGACTTCATATTAGTCGTCAGAATCAGACGTCTGTAGACGTCAGATTCTGACGTCCAAAGTCGATCCCCGCACTGTAAGAGTAGAAATATTATATTAGTAAATATTTCTAGCGCTTTAAGGGTTAATCATATTCAATTGAAACTGCAGAATATCTCATAAGTGAACACAAGTCACCAGATGTTAGAAAATAATTAAGTGTAATCAAATTATATCTTACGTAGAGTATCCGTCTGTCTGTGGTGACAAGCGGAGCTGGCTTAATTACACTGGAAAATACGCAATTCACTTAATATCTTAATATCCTCCTACATGTACGTCATCGTGAACATTACGGATGATATAATATATGCACGTTGGAACGTAACTTTAAATTAATAACATACCGTTGTGTAATATACTATATTTTAATCATATCTAATTTTCTAAAGATAAATTGTTTTATTGACGTTGAGCTTCAATTCAAGTGAAACAATTTATCTTTAGCTGCTGAATTAAATCACGTTAACAAAATTGAGAAAGATCACAACAAATATTATATAAGATTAACAAAATAGGCGCAAATTTCCATGATAAGGGGGTTAAGTCTCTTGTCTTTAAATTAAAGCTGTAAGTATTTTCCAGTTTCAAATTCAGTAAAATAGTAAATAACAGATCACCAGTGAAAGGTGTAGCCTTACCTGGTAGTGTCCCCTATGTCCTAACAATAACAGAGTGACGGATCAGGATACACATTGATCCACATATCCTATTGTAGTCACGTGTAACGCTAGGAGCGTCCTGTTAGTCTGCCCTCTTCACAGACATGGACACCAGCTAGAGGGATCTACTGTTGATACAACCTGCCGGGGTGTAGCCATATACCACATTATGGGGGTGACAATCACTGCGGCATTATGCTGTTGAGAAAAACGTCGACCCAACAAAACATTTTACCCTCGGATATACTGGATAAAATGCGCATGAGCACCATTCAAGATTGTGAGGTTTTCTTGTCACACATGTGGGAGCTAAATTAGGTTAGAGATGTCGTACATTGACCTTTCCTATATGGATTTAACAGTTTAATATTTTTATTGTGTATCGATTACATAAGGTTTGCAGAGATAAATGTTTAATTTTATCCAAGCGTGAGGTCCTTTTGCTGATAATTTCGGTACTCGATCCCAGTAGTCCAAGCTTCAGAGCAAACTATGCTACTAGTCCAGCTATCCTTAGTATCCTATCGTTTGCATTGGGTGGTGACGCTCGGTAAAACTATTGACTATATGACTATTATGCTCATATAGCCGACAAGTGATAGTATAAAACCGGGTTTATTTATATGCACGAAAGTAAAATAAAAATATGGGATAATCAGGAGAAAGCCAATATAATCCCGAAAACTGACGATCGTTTTGTTATTTTGTTGTGGAAAATATCCATGCAATAGCTACACTTTCTATGTGTAGGTGATGATCCTATTAAAATTTGTTTTTGTAATGTTGTGCTAATTAACCTTTTAACCGCCAAATTATTCAATTTGAATTTTCACCCACTTGAAGTTGTGTCTCGCTGACGCAATCCACAACTTCAAGTGAGTGAAAATTATTCAGATTTGACAAAATGGAGGTCAACTCTTTTCAAATCTTGCTGGTTGATGTCACATTTTATCTTTAACATATTTAAAATGTGGTACTTAATGTGCTGATAAAAAATTAAAACCCGAATATATGCGGCACCGGCGGTTAAAGGGTTAACGGAAGAAAATAGGACCGAAGCCTGTATTTCCATGTTGATTTAAATATCGTACCCTTAGATATGAAAGGGTGTATCTGCCACTTTCGAAAGTGGCAGAAACACCGTTTCATATCCAAGTAGACGATTGGTTGTCTCTTGGAGGATTAAAATCCCGGTTCAGCCCTTCTGAGTTAACCATTTCATTCTACCGTGTTCGATATGTCAGTAGTTTCCACGTTAACCCGCCGCTACCTTAATGGCTTAATATTAGACGTTCACCCAACATTAAGCCAGCGATGGGCGGTTGTGTCATGTGTGTTCTGGGATTATAATATCCGGGCATAATCTCACACATGGCTGCGTGTGAAAGGACCGCCTGTCAGACAAGAACCATTACACGAAAAATCACACTTATAAGTGGATCGACTGTAACCTTATGAGCCCAGAGAGCATTCAGAATCTTTAAGAGCGTCTCTATATACTGTGATTGCCGAAATGTAGGAGTTTAAAATAATTTGTTGAATATGCATACTAATTATTTATATCAGGTTGAAATAATGAATCACTGTTCTGGTTTGAAACGCGTCTGCAAAAAAGTATACACGTGTACAGGACAATAAAATATCAATATCAATATCAATCAGTTAATATTGGTGTATATATACAGCTATGTATTTTTTTACAACGATTAGGCCTACATCACAATTATGTAGGCCTCTGATATTTATTAACTGAAAGAATTTAAAAAATTATAAAGATCCTAGACCGATAACATAAGTATTCAAATGAATTGGAAAGAGCTAAGTAAGACACTTATGGTGATTTCAAATTGAAAAATACCCTTTAGTCTCCATTTTTTAAACACAAATAATTCAGCGTTGTATTGCTTAAACGTAAAGGATATATATTAAGTTTATCGTAGGTTGGCTACACAAACGTATAAAGCCTAATAAATAAATAAAATCAACATTCTTAATTATCCTGATTTCTACCGTACATGATTTATATCATATACTGGACGTTCGGGAACCATTTTTCATAATTATATGACCAGCGGAAAACACTATGAACGCCACACAAAATATCCTTAGACCACTGAAGGAGGCCATAAGAATTTTCATAGTCCGTTCTTCAATTCGTGGCTAGATTTATTCTGGTTAAAGCTTTCCGAACGCCTCAGAAAAAAACAGGATTGGAAACCTCCTTATCGTAGACTGGCTACACAAACATCTTAACATATGTAACCTAAGGGCTACATAAACTATGATGTTCGCTAACATGCTATACCATGAGCATTCCGCAATACCGGTCCCGGTGTGTTTTTTGTATCACATTATTTATAGAATCGCCATACGCCCAAAGATTTACAGGTCAGAAATTTAACACCACAAGCACACAAATATATATATATATTATAGCTTTTGTGCCTGGAAAGTGGAAATCCTGACCAACTATGCCGTCATCCATAAAGTAATACCACATCCCCTTCTAATGTAGCAAGCCGCTCTTGCAAATAAAACGACAATCGTACACCCTTCGTAAGAAGGTCTCTCCACAAAATTATACAAATATTAGAATTCGTAAGAGCTGAAAATGAGTACGAACAAATCTTACAGCCATTATAGAGGCAATGTGCCGTCAAATATATGAAAGGTGTACAGTGTTAAAATGATTTTTTGCGGCCCATTTCTTGCGGGTTTTTTTACAACCTTGTAAGGCTGCCGTTTCCGTCTCAAGGGAAGCTTGAGACACACTTGGGAATATTATGTGATTTTATTCGTACGATGGCTGTAGACCTCTTAGGTTTTTTTGTATGAGTGCCAAACGAATGTTTACAAACGACAAAACATTTAGAAACTGAAAATTAGTACGGCGTTCGTATAAACGATGTAAGACTTCCATAATAACAACTTAGTATAGTAGGTCCACCCTGTTCTGAGAGGTTTTCTTAGGGCGTTCAAAGCGTTCTTAGACATTTCCAAGACCTGGCTACAAGATAAGAACTGGATCAGAATTACTTTTTTATCACGGTCGTCTTGCGAAGGCTGCAAGAAATGCTCCCTAAATCGTTGGTACAGTGTTCTTACGTGTCATTGTAACTAGGCTTTTACAGGATATAACTACAAAGCTCAATAATAGCACCATTATTCCCTCGGTGATCGGAAGCATGCCGCATGATTCATCAAGTTGATATTACGGGCCTCTTCTGGCGTTTGTATCAACGCCAAACGAATGTAGACAGTGGTACGACGCTCGTACCAACACATCCAGATGGGAAAATGAATGAAATGAATAGGGTTTCAGGCCACTTTTGTGCACATACAGGCTAATTTGGTCCAGGAGAACCTCCTGAGGATGGTGAGATGAGTGAGATGACACTGCCCTCCAGACACAGGATTCGAAATTCGAACCCTGGAGGTCTGAGGCCGAGCACGCTACCTCTCGGTCACGGAGGCTCCCACAATAGGCCTATTGGGTTTTCTTGGATGGGGAAGAAACATTTTTGTTTCTTTCAAGCTGCGAGACCGGGAAACGAACACCGAATTTTAGCGTGAAAGGCAGCGGTGCTAACCACTACCCTAGGGCCCCCGCCCACATCCAGATGGGAGAAGGTGGTATGTCGTGAGGCGACAGTGAGGTTTTCATAACGGTAACTTTGCCAATTTCAAAAAAAAGTTTTTGCGAACTCATGTGACGCCGTACGAATGCTAAACAAAATTAGGAAATAAAGATTCGTACGAATCTATTGGTCGTACGAACATTTTCAGCCGAAGCTTGATTGATGTTTTGAAAAAATGTTATGATCCTCTCTCCCCCCTTATGCTTTAGGGCGCTATGTGGGGGACATAGAAATGTGGTTCCCCATGCAGGGCCTGCAAAAGTTTTGGTCCATATTCAGATATTTCGGATGCAAAATACAATCACAGTTACCATGTTTGCTTGCGTACAGCCCAGCAAACACAAAAGATGTGTACAACATTTATACAAAGTCGGCCCAATGTCTTCGACGTTGGTCTAACATTGTATAAATGTTATTCAAATGTTTTGTGTTTGCTGGGAGGTTTCTAATCTAAGTGATCAAATTCTCATCCCGTCCCCTGGTGAAGCTCAGTAGGCCTATGCATTTATCTCATGACAGGTTGACATTAAAGGCCCATTCCCAGGCAAATGGCATGTTTTTGTTTTAGCTCTGTTATATCTTTCTGAGTGTTTGGATGAGTAAAGGCAACATTCCGATAGATTACAACTTTTTCAAAAATCCGTTGGTAACGTAATTAGGTTTCGAAAAAAACCCGGATTATGACAAAATGTAGGTCATTTCATTTCTGCCTTTTAGATCGACCCCTTTTATAATCATATTTCATGTATGTGTCAGGAAAAGGACATGACTCACCAATTTAGTAATTTCCTTCTAAAGATAGTTTTTTTTATAATTTACTAGCCCTAATCTATGACAAAATGTTCTCGTATTAGGAGAAGTATGTAAGGTCTCAGATGTATCACATCATCAAAGACGTTGCGAGTTTAATTACAACATCATCGCAAAAGGACCGATTTCCTAACGGGTTACATATTTCAAAACTAAGAGCCTCTACACATCTAGACTTGGCCGATTGACATGTTTTAAATCTTTGTGGGACATCGCGAACATCGCCAAAATTCACAGGCAATATTCACGGGATGTTCGTGGCTGTTGTAGTGACAAAAAAGAAGGGATTTTCCTCAGTGTTGACCTTTTCAAAGAAAAAAAACAAATCAACATCGAACCCTTCATCTACACCCTCAGCAGGCAGGTTTTATGGTCAATCGCAGTCGAATTAGTGTCATGGTTGTCCCAAATTGTATGAACATTCCGAAAAAGCACACTTATCGGGTACATATCTATTTTTCAAATGGAGGGTGGAGAAAGATAACATAGATTTACGATAAGCCTAAATAACACAAATTTACACTTTGAAACTTTTGTAAGTTTGGGGCACTTGTGAAAGTCCCTTTAAGGTCGAAATCTTCATAAAAAAAATTATGTAATACAGGATTGCCACCGTCTCCACTACTATAACCTTTGTTATTTAATGTTGTCAGCATATGGGAGTAAATAGCCATTGTAAACAGTGGTAAAGACTTGATAGTCACAGCGGGTCCTTGTGGGGGTCTCTTCCAAGGTCAAATATCTTCAATGAAATCTCATTATTTATTCAGATGTAAACATTGTTCACCTGTGTTATAATATTCCACAGATCATCATTATATTGACAGAAGAGAAACATAGGGCAATATCACTCACTATCACTCACCATCACTCACTCAGCATGCATTTTAGACTAATCACAATACTTTTATTTAACCCTTTAACCGCCGGTGCCGCATATATTCGGGTTTTCATTTTTTATCAGCACATTAAGTACCACCTTTTAAACATGTTAAAGATACAATGTGACATCAATCAGCAATATTTGAAAACAGTTGACCTCCATTTTGTCAATCTGAATAATTTTCACTCACTTGAAGTTGTAGATCGCGTCAGCGAGACACAACTTCAAGTGGGTGAAAATTATAATTGAATAATTTGGCGGCTAAAGGGTTAAGGACTATTTACTTGTCGTTAAAATGATTCTAATCATTAATACGATATATAATATATATAATGTTTTTTTATTTTTGTTTTCATACATACTCTAAAATAACATTGAATCATTGTATTATTAGTGTATCTTATGGTATTAGGCCCTATTATCAGTGGAGTGCATAACGAGCTGTACTTGTGTTGTGGCTCAGGGCACCGTGGGCACCTCCTCTATTTGCTCCGTCGTCAAGGTTATATGACATAGCAAATATAATATCTACAACATTGAAATTGTGAAGACTTTCTAAAAATACGCTTTCCAGATTGTTTTTTCTACTATTTATTTTATCTCAGGTTTTGGCGCGGGGAACATATCTTTTACACATTTACTAAGTGTAATTATCATGCATATAAATTTTAACCTGGCTGTCAAACTTAGTTAGGGCGCTGGTAATCTGTATTAGACATCCTGATGTACACGATTTTATTTAAAATAGCATATTTGTACGATTATTGTATTTATTTGTGTATATAAAGTTTAATAAATAAATAAATAATTATATTCCACTCTGGAATTCAGGTTGAGGTTTTTTCGTACACAAATCACAGGAAATTCTAAAGGGTTATTTCTTGGTTCACATTACCAGAACTAAAGGTTTCATGTCAAAGTCAAGAATGCTTTGTCTATTGTAGTCAGGCGGTGCTATTCCAATGGTGTGCAATGAGCTATGCTGATATGCAAGTAATATTCGAGCCACTAATTCTATATGTTATGAGACACAATTTCAATAAACATTACTTTGTGCACATTGTAGGCCTCTACGATAGGCATCTGGACGTGTAGGTTGGCCAGACCAGAAGATTATTGCTGATAAACTTATTTTTCAAAGGTTTGGGACGTACCCCACCCAAATCATAGTTTTGTTAGTCGCAGGGTATTATTCTGTATTTTTGACAACGCTACACGCAACTATCTAATTTGACGGATTTGGGAACCTAATCAGCTACACAACCCACGTCCTTAGTACTTCAAAACTTTTTACTTAGCGCTTTTACTTAGCTGGAATTAGATACATGTAACTGACATATATCCACCGCTTTGTTTGATATGTATACGGACACATACATGTATATAAGGGCACATGAGTAGGCTTAGAGGAAATCAGATCCCTGGTAATAGGAGTAGTGTAATATCAACATGATCAGAGGAACTGGTTTTAACAACTGTGTGGTACCCCCTTTTTACTACTGTCAGTGTGTGTATGCAAGTATATATTAGGCCACCTAATACTTGAGGACGGGGGCCCTGGTGCAGTAGTTAAGCTGCCTGCTTGGAAAGTCGGGGATCGCGGGTTCGAACCTCGCTCTGGCATTTCAAGTTTCAAAGAAACAAAATGTTTCTTTCCCGTAAGATTCAATATTGTGGGGAGCCTCCGTGAACGAGAGGTAGCGTGCTCGGCCTCAGACAGTCAGGGCTCGAATTTCGAGCTCTGTGTCTGGAGGGCAGTGTCATCTCATCCATCTCACCATCCTCAGGAGGTTCTCCTGGCCCAGTTTAGCCTACATGTGAACAAAGGTGGCCTAAGCCCTCATTCATTTAATGTCTTTTTCATCTAATACTCAAAGCAATAATATATATCATTAATATAAAATGCTGTGTATCAATCATTTAACCGCGGTACCGATTATATTCGGGTTATCATTTTTATAGGCACATTAATTAACAACTTTTTAAACACGTTACAGGTAAAACGTGACATCAATCAACAAGATTTGAAAATAGTTGACCTCCATTCTGTCAAATCAGAATAATTGTCATTCACTCAAAGTTGTGGATCGCGTCAGCGAGACAGAACTTCAAGTGGGTAAAAATTCCAATTAATAACTGTGACCGTCAAAGGGTATGTCACTATGAGGTGTCATGGTGGCGTAGTCCGTGGGATGGTCACGCACGAATCTGGATTAGTGGGGGACCATAATGTATTAAATTTGCACATCTGGCTAAAATTGTGAAAACTGGTGTACAAGCCCACAAGACAATACTCTTTCATATTTTTGATGGATCCAATCTGAAAAATCGCTGGATCCACCATTTTAGGCAAAATTCAAAATGGCCGCCACTCGAAAACCAAAATTATCATATCTTGGCAACATATGGCCCAAATTTTACGATGTTAACATCAATTTTATATATTGGGATGACAAGGAATCTATTTTTAATAGTTTAAAAGTGATTGGGATGAAATTGCATGTTTTAGTTTTATTTAAAATGTCCAAAATAACACATTTTGTAAAAAGAATATGCTTAAAACCGAAATATCGAACGCTGGACACATTTAAAAATAGTTAGTGACATTTGATTCATATTTGACTGTTAACAACATAATGTATATAGGCCTATACATATTGGTAAGCGTCATCAGTTAAATAAATCTTCAGTTAGTACATGTATCGCGGTTAGCAAACATTATTTGGACATTCATTGTTTGTGCACTCCCAGTCAAGGTGACATAGATGTGTGCATCCTAGATTAGCATTAGCACATTTGCAATTCCCCTTATCAGGTTATGCTTTTTTGACATTATTGATTGCAGTGTTGCAGTGTTGCAACAATGCACAACCCTAACATCTGCAAAACATTCAGCAGACCCAGCTCCATTCCTATGTATTGTATATTTTGCTGCATTTCAAGAGCCTTTCTGCACATATATCTTGCCTGATGCCGTGCTCGTCTAGACCGAAGTAAGGCCTCTTGTTTGGGTGGTATGTTTTCTAATGTTCGTTTGTCACAGTCCATGCACCGCTCCAGCCATGTCAATGGAGTCCAGGGAGGACAGAAGAGGATATTCGGTATCTGCCACGAATGTGTCTGTTATTTCTGGGTAGGCACCCAATGCAGCCAAAGCACTTTTCTGCCAATAATCATATAAGATGAACTAGAAGGCCTATTGCAGCAAGTAAAGAAGAGTGGGAGTGAGATGCACCTTTGGGGACCAAGTTATTTTTACGATTGCATGGATAGAGATTGTCTGAAACCTTTTGCCAGAGCCAAAACTAACCCAAAATTCAATCAATCTCAGGCTAGTAAAGGCTAGTAACAGCAATGCATATACTAATCCTATTCACTTTCCTGATATAAATAGTGTTATGTCTTAATAATGTGTAGAACATGCGACTGTCAGCTTCCATTTGATCAGAAGGCATAAATTGAAAGAGGTTAGCGTTATCGGAAGGATGTGACCTGGTCATCCTTCGTGGAATATATGATATTTGGGAAACGTTTTCTAATCGTTAACCATTTCTTGACCTATGAATCTAAAGAAATCAGCCATATTCGCTGGTCTTTTCAAAAATTATTCTAGTCACCAGCGATGGGTGTTGACCCCTGAACCTTGGTTCGACAACCACCTTTCTCTTAGGTTAAACCTGTCAAACTTAGGATAGGAATCCCAGAACAGGTCAAGTCTGGTTATTATGGACTCCGATTTCATGCTCTGGACACATGTTAAAAAATGACATTATACGTATTGTAGAAAGTTTGCAACTTTGATGGTTCGGACCATATATGGACAATGGCAGCAGCATCAAAAATTTTTATAGACACATCGTTTTCAGCCATTCTAAGATGTCAGATTTTTTTCCACTCCTCCATTTCCCTCTGTCAGATAATAATGGTGGCTCCTTTTGATTTTCAAATAACGTAAATCATATGCATTTGGGTGTGATTGGAGAGAACTAAATAAATAAGAAACCAACGAAGTACTTGTCTTCTGTACACTAATATTTTTGCCTTCAGTTCTCGATGGTTTGCAATGTTGGGAGAGATACCCTCTTCAGTTATAGACACAGACACATTCATCATACACTTTCATGTACATTCATGCCTTTATCAACATGTTAAAGGCATATTGCATTATGTATCTACTGGACCAGCAGGAATTATTTATCTTGTATCTAATGTGAGCATATTTGAACAAGTGTCATTAAATAAAAAGGATTGCCCTTGAGTATATACAGGAGGTATATAACATCTTTAGACAAACAAGTTTGGAGAATTTGCCCTTCTTTGTGCTGACCATAAACAGAAGAAGATGATGCTGAGTGTGACGATAATTCAGCTGATGATGCGAATTCAACCAGTGCTTGAACTTTCCCAGGAACAAGGTGTTCATCCATATATGTTAACAGCAGGATTGTCAAATAGAGAAGACATATATCGGTAGCCAGAGTAGTCTGTTTGGTTGAAAACAAACAAACAAACAGCAGCACAGGTCATCTATTACCTAAATATGAAGGTCGAAATCACCCTCACGAACAAGTGATCAAGCAAATCAGCTGTATTTATTACAGAACAAGAATCATTAAACGGGTTTTAACTAATATGAAATTTATATTATTACAACTTCCTCATGTTGTTATCCCAGCTGTCAAAATAAAAAAACCCATGCAGTTTGTTTAGAGCATCTTAGAGGCTTATTTTAACTTGGCGTCATCTATCTTGTCATAAATATCTGCCGGTGGAGTGGTTGGGATGATGTATGCAATACATGCTGATGATCGTCCAAATGTTACAAAACAAACTTATGTATATTTTCATAGAGAGGGACATGGCGCAATGGTTAGAGCGTGACGCTTTGACAATGTTGCTTCCTGCCGCGCGGTTTCGAATCCGGCTTCTTGCAGGATTTTCAGAAAAAAATCATGTTTCTCCCCTCTCAATCTTGGGACATTGTTTCGATGTTGTGCCCTTAGGAAAGGCACTTCACCCTCAAATGTTTCACTTGACTCAGGTAAAAATGAGAACCAGGTAGGATAGAGATGACAATGTGTACGATAACTTCAATGCGCCGAAATGGCTGCAGGGCTGTATGCTCTCCGTTGAGTTGAAATGGCACACGAATGAGCAGGTCCAGTGACCAGGGGGTAAAATGTAAAGTCGGATGATAGGTCTTCAGCCTTGATATCACACTATAAACCTGCACATTTACCTTTAAAATAGTTAGGCTGATCGGGACAGTATATTATGACGATAATTGACAATAAGCTACATATGTATTATTTATTATTTTGTGTTCTATTGTATTTATCTAGCATACAGTAACGTTATTACAGGTCTACTTGCAAATATACCCACACCTGATCTAATGGGTTAGTAGGTTGATTGAATTTTTGTATATTTTGGTCTCAAAAACGCTAAAAAATGGTCGACACATAAAATATATGTCTCTAATCATGCTTAGACCGAGACCAATGAACCCGTTGGACTCGAAATATATGACATTGATGTTAACATCATTAATTTTGCTTCATTGGTTACAAAGTTACGATAATTATTGTTCGCGAGTGGCGCCCATTTTGGATTTTGCCTAAAATGGTGGTTCCAGTACTTTTTGAAGTTGGATCCATCAAAATTATAAATCTATAAGGTCTAAAGGACCTATAAACAAATTTTGACAATTTTAGCCAGATGTGCAAATTTATACACTAATTGGACATTATGGTCCCCCACTAGATGTCATTTGGTTAGAATCCATTGCGGAGCAGCGTTGCATAAATATACGTGTGTGTTACTAGATATTGTAGATAGATATTTTTATTAGACGGAGTAAAAGCTTACTACAACGAAAGTGTAATAAATTAGTACATTTCCATTATATGACAATACAGGGGTCGTAACATGCGTAGGTCAATTCGATATAATTATGGAGATCTAGGTCTGTTCCCAATAAAGCGTAGATCATGCATTCTCCAAATATCAGATTTAATCTGAATCTAGGCCCCTTCATGTAGGTTCGGGCCTAAAAATATATTTAAACCTTACAGTAGCTTGAAAATTACGGTTTCAAGCTCACTCCAGCAATTAGCAATTGAGGCTTGTAATGGCGTCGGAATTGAATGGGGACCTTTTGTACATAGCTACCGGTTTAATAAGAAATATCAAGAAAATGCATACATTCAGCCCCAAATTATATATAGCGTTATAAATTTCAAAAGGCCTACTAGACTGGACGGATTTTTTAAAATTGCAGTTTTGGTGCATTTATTAGTAAAAGTTGGTAAACACGTTTTGGGTGTGCTGAATACGAAAATAATTGCAAGCTGAAATATGAGTTTAACAATTTTTGGAACCCAAAATACAAAATGGCTACAAAAATGTAATAAAATAATAAATTTCCATTTTTTAGAAAATTTGACAAATATTTCACCCAGGGATTCAAGATGCTCTCCGTTTTCTCACCAAATAAATATAATCGTGGTTTACCACCTAGATATGTGCAATTAATGGTGTTTATGTGATTCTGGGTTCAAAAAATATTTTCTTCTGTTTTTATACATAATTTGACCTGTGTTCCATCAACGAATCCAAGATGGCCGCCACTTATGCCGAACGATCTCTCTAATGGTCTACATATATGTATCCCAAATTATTTGTAAGCATTTGAGATTGATAAATTATGAGAGCAATCACTTTTCGAAACAAGAAAAATGTTATATGTCTGTCCAGTGTCCACCATATTATCCTAAATATTATAATTAAAAGAGCAGACGTGTACTTGATTTTGAAAAGATTGAGCGTTTCGTCATAAACGGACCAAGTTTAGTACAACAGTTGCTTTTTTTATACGCAATGATTTTGGATGTATTGCCAATAGTCAGGGGGCTTAACCCATATTTACCCCCGAATTGTTCAAATCGTCCCAAAAGCACCAAATTTGGTCCACGTATGGCCAAGGCCATATACTTTTAATTTTTTGCGGGAGCCAAGCTGAAATCCCGCCATGGGCGCCATCTTTGACAAATCCAAAATGGCCGCCATTCAAATTAGGGTCATGTCATAACTTGTAAACTAATAGACGTAGAGACGCATGTAATACCACTTTTCTATGATTTTCGAATATGTAGAATTGATTTATGATGTTTTGAAGTTGATTTGGGAATTATTTAAAGCACAAAAATATATGTAAAAGTTATTTTCATCAATATATACATGATACTGGTTTAAATGACGCAGATCAGCAATACAATCGTGTGTGTTAGGCATTGATAATGACCTATCCATAAGATTTGGTACCAGAGCCAGTCTATGGAGTTCCTGTGTATCAGCCATATTGGATAAATTCAAAATGGCCGCTGTTCATAACAAGCCCACATCATAACTTGTCAACTAAAAACAGTAGAGACACACTTGATAGCAGTTTTCTACGGTTTTCAAAAAGGATTTTAAATATTCATAAGTTGCTTAAAGGCAGTAAATATTCTAAAAAGCGCACTAGAAGCAACAGATTGTGTCCTTTGTTTGTAAGAGCCAGTTTTCAGCCAAACAAAAGTTTTCTATGAAATGTTTTATTGACCGTTTACATGTCACCTTTGACATATCAGTCATTCTTTATTTTGTGTACGTTTTTTATTGGCGGATCAGTTATACGTTCGGTTGGCATTATTATACTACGAATTTGAACAGATTGGGTCACTGCATATATGTGCACCAAGGAAAGATTTCGGCCGCAGCGGGACTCGAACCCGGTACCCCCGTGCTCTGCAGATTCAACCACCGCTACCAATGAGCTATCCTGGCGCCACACACATATTTTAAAATCCAAGATAATAAGTTGTAAACTTAAAAAGAATCGAGTAAGATAACATTGTGTATACATTTTCTTGGCATAGGGAATCTATTTATAATTACGATACATGTAACATTACAGTCACATAATTATGTAGGCCTTCCATGTATAAATATATTTCCAATATAAAACATTTTCTGTTCTGAATATATAATAACAAACACAATCTTCTGTAACCTGGATAGCTGATATTATTAATAAATTACATGAACAATATTGCTAGAATAATATGATAGTTGTTACAGATATATTTACATTTACCGCTTTTATTTAATAAAATATGTAAAAAATTGACTGAAATGTTATGTACTATATAATACATTTTATATTACTCAAGCAAAAGGAACCATCCGACTTAACTATAATATTTTTTTTCAGTTCAAAACAATAAAAGCTAGTCAATCTTTGAGTACCAGTTTCAATTTAACTACAGAATGCATATCTATATTACTGAAGCTTGAACAATATAATTTATGTTAACATAAAATAATTATGTAGCAATCAATTCAACAGTGAACTGAACCAGATCAGCCTCTTATTTGTAACTTAGAATTGAGTAAGCAATGTTTGTTCAAAACGACAAACATATTTTGTTATGCTCATCCCATACCCACCCCATGTATCAAAGTCAACTTATCTATTTGGTAATAGTTGATTGTTTGCAAATAAATCAGGCTTGCAGTACAGATCTCTTCAGATGATCAAAGAGCGCAGCTAGTGTTGGCGGGATATTCTCAGATTAGCGACTATTGTCAAGGAAAAAAAATATCTCGCATCATTATCATATTTAATAGAGCCACTTGTGTTGCTGTACACCAACACAACATATCGTTCAATGGGTTCCTTATGAACACATTCCAGATTCAAACATTGTGGATCTTCAGTGATAGTAATCAAGGTCTCAATCAGGCCTGGAGTGTTTCGCAATATAGTCCTGACAATCTTATTATCACAGGTCTGAATGTAGGAGGTTGTATTACAACCTGTTAAGATATGAAATCACGGTGACGGTATTGACTAAAATAATGCATATGAGCCTAGCTGTTGTTCCGAATATACTAAGGAATTTCCCTATAGTGTTTGCCAACACCAAACCAGATCCATTACTCTGAAAGCTTAGCTTTTTTCAAATAAACTTGGAGCTGGAACAACAATGTCACATGTGATCACTCATACAAAAGTTTTAATATGTTGCATGGCTCATGTGCTGAAATATACATGTATCTGCCCTGTGTGGTTGTAGTATTCTGACAGCAAAATTTAATGATCTGTTTGTCAGCACCATCTCTGAAACTTGATTAATATAAATTGAACACGTTATATGATGGTCACTTAGGGTGGAATCAGCACGCCCAGACAAGAGTACATCTGTTTGAGATACGCATAATCGTTCCCATAATCAGTCGATACTTGTCTTCAATGTGCAAAAGCTCGAAGTTGCATCAGAAATGTATCCTCACCTAAGGTTTCTGAATATTGTTATTGGAGCTCTTTGCATATGGGATTAGATAGATAAGAGTGGCAGATACGAGCCAAGAGCTAGCATATGCGTCTGGCTCAGAAATTAGACAATTACTTTACAATGTCCACGGATAATGTCCACAGAGTATTAAAAAATTATGGGAGGATATCAATCTGATCACGACTTAAAACCACCCCATGTGATTGTACAGTATTTATTTAGCCTTTTTCCGACACTGTTGCAACATTTGAAACCCATGCTTTATCCTTTGCACTACTATGGGATGATCTCGCTGCATCTTGCTCGCTTTTAGGCACACAAACATCATGGCTGTTCATTGCAATAGGTGGAACAATTGCAAGTAGCTGGGGCTTCAGATCGTCATGTTGATCGATATGGTCAACAATATGGTCATTTTGATCAATATAGTCCACTATAAATGGGCAGGGATGCAAAAAAGTCACCACAAATGTGAAAACTGATAAGATACATGTCTTACAACTAAATCCAGTGCGTTTCGAACCTCTTGACATAACTTATATATTTTATCTTGATATGTTAAACGTATAGATCTAGAATTACAAATAATTATCTTTTTGTTTTAATTATATTCATAGATAGATAGGACATCAACAAATGTATTGTCTATAACGTAAGTGTGATATTTTCATGAAATATAAGTATTAACCCTGTGATATGTACCACGTGATATACAAATATATAAAATAATGCATACTTTGTTGATTACAATGAATAAAAAAACTACGATATGAAAAACGTTAGAATGAAATTATATAACCTAAGTAAACGGTGCTATTCTAAATTGTGACTAGAATGTCTTTTATGATGTTTTAAATGGGTAAAAAAGTATACAATTCCGACTTTTGACCTGCATAATGGATATATACAATACCTGACATGTGACCTACTACGTGATATTGTTCTAGTTGAATTTTCAAATAATATTGCTCGGTTGAATAGCCCATGGCAAATTTGTTTGGTTATACTGCAACATGCCAATTCAAAATAAAATGTGTCTTGTCTTATCTTATCGAGGTCTATTGGAGTTTGACGGATTACATTTTAGGATTTATGCACCATTGTCCCACTTACTTTCAAAAAAGCTAATATCATAAGGCAATTTGAAAAGTATATCCGGTAAATAACATTACAACTATGTATTTGGACTTGCTCACACGGTATTCAATCACTGTATAATAATAATTTTATTTGTTTTTGTCGGCTTGCAGCATTTACAAATTGTCAAATATGGCTGATACACAGGAACCCCAAAGACTTACTCTGGTACAAAATGTTATGGATTGGTCATTTTAAATACCTGACACTGATCTGTTGCTGAAATTTTTTTTAAATCACTAGCATATATTGAAAATGCCATTTTTTTTACGAAAATACCATTTCTATATATATTTGAGCCTTAAATTGTTCCCAAATCAACTTGAAAACGTCAAAAATTAATTCTACATATTCGAAAATCATAGAAAAGTGGTATTACATGCGTTTCTACGTCTATTAGTTTACAAGTTATGACATGACCCTGCAATAACTTAACATTTTTTAATGGCGGCCATCTTGGATTTGTACAATATGGCGCCCACAGCGGGAGCCCAGCTTGGCTCTCGCAAAAAATCAAAATTATATGACCTTGGCTATACGCGGTCAAAATTGCGTGCTTTTGGGACGATTTGAACAATTATATGATTAAGCCCCCTGACTACAAGCCATTTCCCCATTGTTGGTCACAAATCCTACATATCGTCATTCTTTTGAATGCATTTATTTATTAACAGTAGTTATCGTTTTAAGCAGGTGAGTCGTTTCGCTTTACTGATCACAATATTTATTTTATAACTGACTGAGTGAACAAACGAACAGACGACAAAATGAACGAACGAACGAACGAACGAGCGAACGAACGAACGAACGAACGAACAAACGAACGAACGAACGAACGAACGAACGAACGAACGAACGAACGAACGAACGAACGAACGAACGAACGAACGAACGAACGAACGAACGAACGAACGAACGAACGAACGAACGAACGAACGAACGAACGAACGAACGAACGAACGAACTAACGAACGAACGAACGAAAGAACAAACAAACAAACAAACAAACAAACAAACAAACAAACAAACAAACAAACAAACAAACGAACGAACGACGAACGAGCGAACGAACGAACAAACGAACGAACGAACGAACGAACGAACGAACGAACGAACGAACGAACGAACGAACGAACGAACGACGAACGAACGAACGAACGTACGAACGAACGAACGAACGAACGAACGAACGAACGAACGAACGAACGAACGAACGAACAAACGAATGAATGAATGAATGAATAATTGAATGAATGCATGAATGAATGAATGAATGAATGAATGAATGAATGAATGAATGAATGAATGAATGAATGAATGAATGAATGAATGAACACAGAGCATGTCGAACGATCCCCGAACTGACAGGAATAGAGACAACTGCCACCTGGTGATTTATAATATTCAAGTTGAGCACCACCCAGTGAGAAATATGACGAACCGTTTATGTCTATATAATTATAAATCTTCATAACTATGTCGACTTTAATGTTATAATCACCAGGTGGCAGCGCTATACACAGTGACGATTAAACACTTACTACGAAGTATAGGTGGTAATATAAACAGCAGTCATGCAGTTCAAAAATAAACCCGTGGTATAGTTACTAAGGTGTTAGGGGAACACACAATTTTGCGTTCCTTTGACGCTGACGTCAATCGCTATGCGGCGCTAACATATGTCATTTGATAGCCTATGCACTGTTCGAAGGCCTCGCTCTCTCTAATATTATTTTTATTGAAAAAAAAAATTATGCCCTGGGTCATGCTTTTTCAACAACGGCAAAGTGCAGCCCATAATACAAGTAACAGCAGCCCATAATTGCAGTAAAACCTGAATATATTCAAATAATGAATGCTCCTTTGTTATTGTATATATTTAGCTTAGTAATGACAATAGGACACTGCTGAAGACTTGCCTTTATCTAGCTATACCAAAAAATTATGTATTAAAATTATTTTGGGTGAGCTAGAAGCATTTATGTGTTAACCCGCCCATAATACCCTCCATTACTCTACACATACATAAAAATGTGTTGTTGATCAGAATTCATCTTTGTTGATACTTACCAGCAAACACGAGGCGTTGACCCGATGTTGGGCTGACGTTGGCCCATCGTCTACGACGCTGGACCAACATCAGCCCAGCATTGGGCCAATGCCTCGTGCCTGCTGGGTGTGTGACATGTAAACAGACCTCCTTCATATTGTCCGTCAGGCGGTTCCAACATGAAAGCGATAGTATGCGAAAGGTGTCTCCCTTCAAAAATTAGAGCTGGAGAAGTAATTGGGAAGAGGGAGACTCAATTAGAGTGCATGAGAATGATTTATTATTATAATTAGCATGATTAGCTTAAGGCCTACCTTCTCATATCCTTCCTGTTGAGGAGCAGCTGATGAGTGACTTGTTGGAGTCCGCTTGTCCTCTCTATTGTTTCTGGTGTCCTCTTGGACGTGTTGGTTTGTGGTGTCACCACTTTGGACGCAGCACGTCGCCATGACGCTGTTCCGCGTTTGTTCATTGCTGTTTATTACGTCACGCTCTTGTACCAGGGGTGTCCAGAGTCAGCCATTTTCAACTGTATAATAAAAATCAATCACTGAAAAGTTTTTTCCATAAAGGTAATAGGTGAAGGTTTGTAGTCTGATATCAAGTCTGAAGACTTATCAACCGACTTTACAATTGTATACCTTGGTCACTGGACCTGTTCATTCGTGTGCCATTTCAACTCCACCTAGAACATACAGTCCTGCAGCCATTTCGGCGCATTGAATTTATCGTACATATTCCCATCTCTGTCCTACCAGGCTCTTCTTTCCACCTGGGTCAAGTGAAACATGTAAGGGTAAAGTGCCTTGCCCAAGGACCAAAATATCGAAACAATGTCCCAACGTTGAAAGCAGAGAAACATTATATTTCTTTGAAAATTTTGCCTCATGCAGGATTTGAACCCGAACGGCAGGCAGCGACAATTGACATTCATTTCTATAAAATATTAGGCTTATAAAAAAACACTGTCAGGGGCGGACCCCCCCAAGATTTTTTTTGCATATTTAGACCATGTTTTAGGGACTTTTTAAATAATTTTGCGTAAAAAAGGGGGACGTGCACCCCTCCCCCCTGAATCCGCGCCTCACTGTATCAGTTTCAAGAGAAAATACATATGTGACTCATATGTACATAACGAGTCTCATGTCGGAAAAATAAAATATGGAGTTTATGAATTTTATTGTTAGTTCTTTATAGTAGAAAAAATAGTTCCTTATGGCCAAACATGATTTTTCGACCAAACCTGGAAATTTTGTATATATAGTTTTTAACGATTGATTATTATAGCCCAGGATGTCTACTTTCTGAATCTGCCTGATGAGTTTTGAAAACAAATTAACAAAATATATTATAATCACAATCATGTGATATGTCATTTGTGACTAATATTGGGGCGTTGAACCCATTTCTAGCCTTAAAATGATAAGTCTAGGCTTTAAAGCATTCAAATTTGACAAAAAACTAAATTCGCTATTATTAGCTCATATCATGCTTGGCCATTTTCTCAACTTGAACAGAGCCGACATGCGGCTCATTTCGTGCAGATGGGTCCCATATTGGATCATTATATTACTATATAGACATAATACCAGCACCTCTACTCTGCTAAGAGATCTGCATGTGAACTATTTGGAAGTGAAGAATATTGACAAGATGGCAACCAACGACACTGGTTGTCGCAAGTCACTGCACCAACGCACTACAAAATGATAAGAAATATTTAATTCGAGAATCTCATTATAATAGGTGCACAAGTTTCGAAATTGCATCAGGAGTAGAACGGTACGGAAAGACCGGAAAAAGACATCATTCAGACAGTGACCACAAAGTTTTACAACGACACGTTTGTAGGCTAATTAAGCCTCACGTGTAGGCCTACATCGAGGCTAACTTCGCAGGTTGGTTGGTGTACTAGTAGTTGTTGAATGGTTTAATATTACGGTCCCACAAATTTGGGCATCGCCAGGACAGCGCGACCATGCACCAGTGGTTCGGCGAGTGATCGGCGACGTACGCGAGTAATTGCCATGCTTCGCCAAGGCATCAGGACATCGAGAAAAATTTCAATGCATGCATTGAAATTTTCTCCCGATGTTTCGACGTCAAATACCATCGCCGAAGAGCGCCGATCGAGCAGTCAGCAAACATTCGGCGATGTACACCAAGGTTAAAAATTTCCCAGACACATCGGCGACACATCGGCGACACGTCGGCGATGCTCGTGTAAACATCGGCGATGCATAATTCGATATCATAATATCGGCGATGGTTTGATGATCCATCGCCGAAGCTCGCCGATGTCCTCTAGCTGCTCGGCGAAGCATGAGCGTTAGAAATCTATTTTCTGATTGGCCACCGATGATCACATGAGCACTATTATAACCCATTGAAAGTGAAAGCATGGAATGTTGTGTGTGATTGCAATCAGGTATTAACAATAATATTGTAATTAAATAACCTATAAATAAACTGTGTCATGACCTGATCCCAAAGTCAAAATAATGATCCCGAGCTGCTTAAGTTCGACCACCTTGAATAATGCTCATATGTGAATCTTAAATATTGTGGGGACCCTCCGTGACCGAGAGATAGCGTGCTCGACCTCAGACCGCCAGGGCTCGAATTTCGAATTCTGTGTCTGGAGGGCAGTGTCATCTCATTCATCTCACCATCCTCCTCGGGAGGTTCTCCAGGCCCAGTTTAGCCTATATGTGCACAAAGGTGGCCTAAAACCCCATTCAATTCATTTCAAAGGTGAATCTGATATAATTATTTAAAAAAAAAAAATTTTATTCTAATTTCGTGGAATAAATTTTACGCGTAGGGACAATGCGTCATAACAGTTGCAAAAGCTATTTTATGGCATTGATTCTAAGTTAAGAGACAAATAAAAGAGGATAATCGAATGTAGGCTTTTTTTGAAATATTCACAAACTGGATATTATATTTAATACGAAATCGGTTTTCTATTTAAAGTTGTTATGGGGGATTGCCACAGTATTGTTTGTGTGAAGTACGTGCATATATTGTCATATATAGTGATACATGTTATTATAAAATTGTGCATGTATTATTTCTTGTGCAACTACTAAGAGTATGGTACTGGTCTGTTTCATGGGAGTGGCTATGGGGGGATTAGTGATTAAGATTTTAAGTTTTGCTACATTGGTTGAAACAAACATATTAACGCCGCCAACTGGCACGCCTCCCAGAAGAGAGAGATGTTGTTTTAATGTTGGCACGCCTTTTGCAATATTAGCCCAGGCAAGAGAGCTAATACAAATCATCATGGTATATTATTATGTATTTGACTGTATAAATAATGGACAAAATGAGATTTGTGGTATAGGTGAAATTCATGTGAATATCTAGTAAAAATAGAACAGTGTAATATAGAGGTGAAAGACTATTATCTATTACTTGACCATCTATATATCTATTACTATTACTTTATATTACTGTTACCCCATCCCTGCTCTCAACAAGGCTCTATACCATCACCATGACGTCGTCAAGACATTGCCACGATATCGTCAAGACAACACCATAACACCCCGACGCATCGCCGAAGGATCACAGACCGTCGCCAATTCTAAAAGTACATCGTTAACTGTTAGCCGATGTAGCGCCGATTAATCCCCGAATATTCCCCAATGTATCGCCGAATATTCGGCGATGCATCGGTGATGCTTCCCCGAAGGTTCCCCGAAGGTTCGTCAGTACATCGCGTGTGAGTTTTCTCGTGGGACCACACGTTCGACATCGGCACCCATCGCCACCAGAACACGTAATTTTCATCGCCAGTGCATCGCCAGACATTTTGGCCCTCGTGGGCCCGTAGCATATAAGGAGCGTAACGCGTGGGCCTCTGCCCGAAATTAGCGTCGATACACTGGTCTTAATCTCGACTAGACGACCATTAACGTGATCGTCTAGTCACATTGAGAGGGGAGGAACAAGGATATATATAATATATATATCTTTGAAAGACCCACGCAGGATCAGTATAGGGTTCGAACCTGGGACGCCGGTCTACGACTGGCGTGCGTGACAGTCTTCTACCGATGCCTCACGTTCATCTGTAGGCACTGGGCTTAACTTTCTGCATAGTAATTTTATATCCGATAGCCCTACTAATATCGCGACATTTAACCATTTACCCACATAAGTGTCTTTATAGCCGAGGGACTCATGGACTCATAACATTACTGATCTCACACAGGGGGTAAATGTCGGTAATCTGTTATGTGAAAAGAATGTACTAGCAAAGTTGACGTATTTAAATAATTTACCTAGCAAACATAACACGTTGACCCAATGTATGATGGGTTTATTATCAGGTCACCGTATGCGACCCCATCTTTCCTACGTACATTCTTAAATGAGGTCGCAGACCGAGTCTAACTTAGTTTATGGTTAATAAGGTATAGCGTGACATGCTTCCTTGGGGGTTTTGTCAAGTTAAAAAAAATCCAAAAATCCGAGAAAAGCTCGGATTGGCCAGACAACACCCACCCACACCCATATCCAATTTAATTTTTTTGGGGGAAACATGTACAACAACAAAAAACAACACAAGAAAACACAAAATTTCAAAAAAAGTCCAAATTGGAGTTGGGGCGTGACCCACCCACCCACTTACGAGTTTTTCTCGAATTTTTGGATTTTTTCTAACTTGACAAAACCCCTTAGATAGCACCTTCAGAAACTATATCACGTTTGTTGTGCGGAGAACCATAAGTGACCAAACTTCAATTTTGATCTGACCCAACTGTTATATAGTATTATAAAATATCTTAACAAAATGGTGAATAATTCAATCATAGTCAATTTAGGTGAGATTTCTTAAAGCGACGCAATCAGGTTACAATCATTAAAAAGCTGTTGTTTTATTTCAATATAATATGGCCATAAGACGTGAAAATGTCCATAAACTAGAATATGGGAAGTCTTTTAAATTTTGGGCTCCTGTGGCAACGAAAGCCCATTTATCAGTTATTCCCGTATTTCTTATTTTGGACATGCATGTTCGAAATTAAATTTCGTCCTTATTTCTCGCTTAACAGACAAGTGCGCAACACAAAATTAAAAATAACCTTTTTAGTCTATGGACATATTGACATATTATAGACATTTAAAAGAGCCAAAATAAAACTACTGATTTTTTATGATTTTAGCCTGATTGTGTCGCTTTAAGTTATTGTCATGCTGGAGTAACCAAAAAGACAATGTAAATGTAATCATGTTGTATTGCATGTCACTCAGTCACCAGACGTTTACATCCCTGCGTGTTAGTTATTCTTGGTATTTGAAGTTCTAGTTTGACTGATCAATAACTGAAAATGAAGATTCAAGAAATGCTAAAATGATAACTTACTAAAAAATCATTTGATATATCAGAACATGTGTATGCAGATAGTTGACAGTCTTCTTCATAGAGTACTTTACTCTCAGACACCAAGTACCAGCTACGTCCTTCTGTCTCTTATCCTCATTTGAACATATGATATTGGCCTCCACCCAGTACCATAACTGTCTGTAATATCGTGCGACTGGTCGGAACCTTATATTTACAGAAAGAGCTTTCTCTCGATATTTATGACCACCATTACCATAAAACTCATTGCCAAGAAGCTGATCGACATAGATGTGCTGTAATATTATTTATGAATTCTATATCATTTGTAAATCAAAATGTAATGCTTTATTATGTTTGTTTTTTGAAAGCTCGTGCTAAAAAGGTATTTAGTAATTTTATGATAATAGTTATCGATGAGCTTACATCACTGATCAATTTGAAAGGCATTACTTGCTACAATAACTACAATGGTAAGCCGTGTAAAGTTATTTATTTATTTATAGAACACACAAATTACATTTACAGCCGCTGATATAATCTATATGGATCACTACACAAACATAATAATTTGTGATCAGCTACCTAAATGCTGATGATTCCTTCTACCATACAATATATATTACCAGCAATTCCCAGTACTGTATATTATGGCTGTCATATATCATTCTATCCATTCTCCACTCACATGTGGCACCTGTTATATAGGAATGGCCATATCACCCACCCCACACCCTGTTCTTTTTACAATAGTCGCTGCTGTTTAGGTTAGCATGGGCACTCCTCTATTGTATTCTGATTATTATGTGGATCTATAGAAGTCCTTTATTCAAGGCAGGGGTCGATCCATGCTTATTAATATAACTTCAATGAATAGAGCAGTTGCAGAAGTATAATTCAATACTATGTAATGCCATATAACATGTACTATATATAAGGGAAAATAATAAAAACATATCACGTTTTCAGTGTTGAAGTAGCATAGGCCTATTAATGTAAATGAATCAAATAAAATTCTAAACTAGCAAAATATATATACAATACTATTAGAAAATCCCAGAAAGCACACTATATATACATAACTAAAGCTACACAATCAGGCTAAAATCATAAAAAAAACTGTAATTTTGTTTTGGCTTCTTGATATGACCATATGATGTAAACTGCAAAAGTTTTTTTAAATTTTTGTGTTGAGCTTTTACGAGTTGAGCGAGATATAAAGACGAATTTCTCGATTTCTTACTTCGGACATGCATGTCCAAAATAAGAAATACACGAATTTCGTCTCTTGATCTCGTTATATCTCGCCGAACCGAATCAGCCACCAATGAAGTCTGAGATTTTTTTCTGCCGTATTATTTTCTCGACATCTGTGTGCGCCATTTTTTTGGGGGGGGAGGGGGGTTCGCAATTTTGTTTATTCATGATAGGGCCTACGAATGGATACTGGAGCTACCCGAGCACAATTATTTTTTATGATCAAATTAATTGGAAGCCAGATTCTTTCTTCAGAAAATCTTCACACCTACACCACCTCAAGATTAAATGGGTGTTCCCTGAATATTGTCGAGCTGCGGGATACTTGCAATATAATGATCATTTGGAAATTAAAATGGCGGTCCATAAAGTGAAGGACGTTTTTGGGGGGCTGCCCAGTAAGTACAAAAAAATGATTCAATGGCGGAGCTTATTTGTTATCATATATGCAGGGCGAGTGCTGTGCATGTGCAGTCTGTATCATTACATGTGGGTTGACACAGCACTGAGCAGGTCCGTATTGGACGTGGGATTACTTTTCAGGGCTGCGAGACTAACTTCCTCTCACTAGATCCGGATGTAATCAGCCTGATCTCAATCCGAATGACCACCGGGCTTATATCCTAGAGTTACATGGGTATCAAAAGCATCAAAAGAACCTGCGGGGGACCTTGATAGCTAATCATTCCCAAATAAGTCATAGCTCCGAGACGCCCCCCAATGTCGCATCCTTTTTGTGGATGAATCTCGGTCAGTGGTTTGACCTACCTATTGAGCCTGTGTCGAACTCACCCTGGGTTGGGGCCGGTCGCAGAAAACCCACCATCATTTCCGATGTGAGATTCGAACCCACGACATCCCGACCTTGCGCCCACAGCTCTAACCACTATAGACTACGGCGGCCGGTTTGATGTTGGGCCAGCGTCGTAGACTGTATGCCAATATCAAGCCAGCATGGTTTATCGTTTAACCTGTTTACTTCCTAGAGAGGATCGAAAAGAGGCACCAAATGAAACAGTTTCACTAATCCCCGTAATATGCTGTCACCTAGCAAAACGAGACATTCACCAAATGTTGGCGTAATGTGGGATCAACGTAGTCGACGGTGTTTTAAAATTGAACCATTTTTTTGCCGGTTTGCCGAGTAGTTGATCGCTCGCGAGAGAATAATAAGAACGTTTCAAATTCTCGATAATGAGCACAGACTACAATATTCATGAGTAGCCTACTTATACAAATATGCAACTCTACTGCAGCCAATCCGAAAGCTAGGATAAGATATAAGGTCTAATATGCGATTCAAAATAATCTGGTGATCAGATTTATTCACGTCACTCGACTTCCGCATATTTAAATTTAAATTTAAATTTTCGGATAATGATACAGTCATGTTCTAAGCTCAAATATGTTATATTGTCTCACAAAGCGCAATATGTTTAGGCTCCTACCAAGTTTTGATGCAATTGTAAAACTCAACCAGGTCTCGGCAATGTTCATGTCATAAAGTTATTCAGTTCTGTTGAGCTCTATACGTGGGTCAAAAATATTGAAATATATTTAAATTAAAAAAACAGACGTACCTTTATTTCAGTTTCTCGAGATCGCCAAGATCATTAATATCCTACACTTGGTCAGTTGATAATACTGTGCTGGTTAATGTCTCTTGGAGAGCTCATGCGTTTTCATCTGGAAAAGTTTGAATACAAGAAGTCAAACACATGACGATTATCAGTGCTGCAAATCATCGCGCGCAGGCCTACATACACATCGTCCCCTTGGATATGAAAGGGTGTATCTGCCACTTTATAAAGTTGCAGATACACCCTTTCATATTCAAAGGTCGATATATGAGCATAATTATATCATGATGCATCTAGTGTGGTATACCTTAACCACACCTTTAAAAGTTGTATTTATCCATTTAATTCTGGCGAACAATTAAAAAAGTTGCGGTTGCTTTTCTTTTAGATTTATTCTCAATATAATATAACCACGCAAAACACCAAAAACTAATCTACATGTAAACTGGGCTGAACAAAAAGATCAATATAGCCTATGCCTGCAGGTATACATGTATTGTACAGTAAGAGTTACGATTACGTTGTATAAACTTAGATATATTTAAACAAATATTTGCACAGCGACCAACACAGGTGTTTTACGTCAGTATTTAAAACTGACATAATACGTTTTATAGTAACATAAATAGTATCACGATGATGTGAGTAGCCAGATTTTTTTATTACTAAAAAGAATTGTAAAAATAATGATATTTGAAGAATAATATGCTTAATAAACTTACAGATATTTGAAGAATAAGGGTCCCTTTAAATTTACAGTCTAATGATGTACCTTACAGAACAGAATTACACACGGAGCATACGTTCTCGATATGGTATGGTGGTTGGTATGACTATGTGTTTGATGTCACGTTACTGCTGTTTATTCTTGCTGGCCTACCTGGTGTTAATCCTCTGCTGGTTTATTGTACTGGTTGTCTCTTGGAGAGCTGTACTAGTCATATACATAATTACCAGGATCGCAGATCGTGTAGCAAGGTGCAGATTAACGGGCAGACTCTTTATTCCTTAAAACGCTGTATTCTTTTTGTATAAACCTTGGAGACCAAAGGGGGTTTTTTTCAATTTAAAATTATCATGAATGTCCTAGTTAGCTCTTTCTGATTTATTTGAATACCTATGTTACGGGTCTACGGCCATTATAAATATTTGTACTCTTACAGTGCGGGAATAGACTTTAGTCGTCAGAATCTGACGTCTACAGACGTCAGATTCTGACGACTAAAGTCTATTCCCGCGCTGTAAGGGTAAATCCCTGAACATAAAAAACATGGCACGTACAACAATATGGAAAACTATGTGTCATTTGACAACAACTAAACTATAACGTTTTAAAAACTTAATCAATTCCCAACGGAAACACACATGTCCATTCGTATTTAGAAAACATTTTCAAATATAGATCATAATAATTATGAATCGCTATTCAATGTTCTTTTAACTTTGTTTGATACAATGACCCCTGAACACTTTTCAGCCTATACACTTCTGATATATATTATAAAAGGATTGTGTATTTGTTTACGAAAATGTTATTCCAAATTTATTTGTGTATACTCATTATAATTATTGTTTTTAATTTAAAATAACTAGGTTCCATAGTACATGCCAGTCTTGTATTTTTATCAACACAGATTAATATCAGTAAACCTAGATCTATGTTGCGAATTCATATTTGGTGCAACTGAGACGACATCAATGGAATCTATACTACAGAGATACAAATGTAGGCTTTACGCATGAGTGGCTATAGTAGTAAAGGAACATGCAGTACTAGTATATGGCAATTTAAATATTTTGCCATGTGCAAGCGAAGAAGCTGCAGCAGGTAGTCAAGAGTTTTATGTCTACCCATAATTAAAATAACGAAGAAATAATTACCTAAAATGTCACTCTTTAGCCCATTAATTAGTTCCATTGCCTGTTGTAGATCTGTCACATACAAGTCCATATCACCACGCATGATAATATGTTCATGGTGAAGTTTATTGCCGACATCTGATCTGTTACTAAGTGCTTTGTCTACTCACGTGAAACCTCCATCAGCTAACAGACAGGGTGATGTTTGTAATGATCTTGTCGGAGGCTTTCATCACTATATAAACACAAAGCTTCTAGGAGCTATATAAACCAGTAATCGAAGCTGACTTATAACGATGTGCTTATTATATTAACGACGCAGCAAGGTTAACACTGGGCTGCATACATGCCGCGTGGCAACATGTCTCAGCTATGCCCATGGAGTTGGAATTATATATATTTTTTTAAAGAAGATTAATTTATTATATGCGAAGGGTTAATAAGTTCTATATTAAAAAGATAATTTATCCAAATTGTTGCTATTGTGCTATAATATTTAGATTTACCTTCAAACCTACAGCATCTAAGTGAATGAGTGTGATACTTCTTGATTATAGTATATTATTGCAATAATCTCTATTTCAATAATATTATAGTTGAATGTTTAATCAATGGCGGATCCATTGGGGTGCTATTTTCGCCAAATGTCCCTATTTAAAACGATCTAACTAGAAGAATGGGACCTGGTGTATGCTTAACGCTGCCTGTCTGTCACACCCGGGGCTCACGAGTTTGACAGCACGCTCTGGTATTCTTATTTCAAAGAAATAACATGTTTTCCCCGCCTATTTTTAAAGAATGAATATTTTGGGAAACCTCAGTGAATGAGAGGTAACGTGCTTTATTTCAGATCACCTGCGATTTAATTGCAAATCATTTTTCTGTCTGTGGTGGGCAGTGTCATCTCTCGTCAATGCGGTCAAAATAAGTGTTTTCGCTATACCAGTTTATCGTCATCGTTATTTTTTAGGTGAATAAAATATAATCTGTCACACAGCTTCCCCCACATACAATATAATTATCTTCATTATTTGGTGCGTGGTATTTAGTTGCAAGTCTCCCAATGCTAGGCTTGCAAATTTATTATTCATGTTTTACACATTTAATTTTTTTTGTCCCATATAACAAATGTGTGAAATAATTTTAGTGGATCCTGTGAAAATTGTTTTTATCTTGTCAATGGCAAGACTAAAATGCAAGCACTATTTTTAGGTGAATGAATATTACAGATATAATTGTCAATTTTAAGCGTATGTCATTGACGGACAAATAATACAATGAAATTTATAAAAAAAAAAATAAAAAAATTTCAAGATGTCGGCTGCTATTATTAGCAACATAAGGATTAATTACTTGTTGATGAAGCGTGCCGCGACGTAAGACCCTTTACAGTCTGCGTGCTGCAGTAGGTCTATATATACGTAACCCGCGCATACGTTATAATTATACAACACAACATTCTACTCAGTAGGAAGGTGATCTCACAACTGACCTTAATTGGATTTAACGTAATTATTAATGGTTTTAAAACAAATAATTGACGTGGAATACGATGTCTTGCTATCGGGACGCAGAGTGTTAACAATGCGAAAACGTAGACATTAGTGGTGCTGCTTGTTTAAGCACTTCTTTGAATTGCCATCCACAGTTCCTATTAGCATGATCAGTGAGTGAATCACTCAATAATTTACGCTCAAACTTATATTTCTTAAAATAACATCTCAAGTAGCTGCTCGCGCTGACATCACACACGAGACGTTGAAACAATTCTGAGTGAATGTTGGATCACAGCTCGCCACGCTGGCCCAGCATTAAATTAGCATTGTTTTAACCTGTCACTGGGTAGAGAATGAGATGCTATTGTCACACAAATATGAAATAGAATTTATGCATAAGATAGGCCTAGTTTTTAACGCGGTAGATCATCCTGTCTTTACTTTTTATAGTACTGTAGGTATCTCTCATGTGAGCATGTGTACCCGCAAGTATACCGAGCTAACAATCAGACAATAGGGGATAAAGTCAAGCGTATCAGTGCTAGCGCCCGCAAAACTTCTAAACAAGCAAGAAATATCAAAATTAGTCGTACTGAAGTCGGCTCAATATTCAAAAGCATACACAAACCAGAGTTTATGGATGCTTATTATACATTTTTGTAGTAACCTTAGTGATAAGAGACAAATGTGTATGCTCATGATCGAGTTAAAGAAATGCATTAGTCTCAGTATCACAGATATAAAAAAAAGCCGTCAGTTCGCTATCATGCTTGTTTCTGCCCTCAATGACTTTTCATCAAATTATGGCTTGAACACCGTTGTGATTGATTTATATTAATAATTAAATAGAATGCTGTCATCTCAGAGTAAAATCTGCTTGCCGGCAAACCTCAATCAATTGGTTTTTTTTGAAGTTGAAGCAGCCGATTGTGACATTTATTCTGAAACAGGTGTTTACTAAACTATAATTATTAACATTTATAGTACATGTAATCTCTAATAAATAACTACGAAAAAATAAAAATCCACAATCGTAACATTTCAGAAAAATAAAATAGACAATAATTGTTATAGTTATTGTTTATTTGATTAACTGGATCTGATCACCTGGATGATTTTCATACCGAAATTTCTGTACAGTTCTGGATATTATGTGGCATTTATCATACAAAAAAAAACAAAAAAATGGTGATTTTTTTTTAATAAACATGAAATTAAACAACTGCAAATAAAAAGGGCTTCGCTTTAAGTTTTGTTAATGTAAACGTGATTGTAACTGAGTGAAGCCACAAGACTAAAATATGTATAAATGTACTTGACAGTCAGTTAACAGTGCTAACCAGTGAATTTTTTAATTGATCTAATCTATTATGAATATTTAAACATGTCTCTATTTGATCTAAGCTATTATGAAAATTTATACATGTCTCTGATTGATCTGATCTACTAATTAAATGTGAACTTTGGCTCTTATATCATTACAAACAAATTACATAATATTAACAAAAACTATCAATAACAATTGAGTAATTGTTCACACAAAAAAAACCTATCAATAAGAATCTACTAATTGTTCACATTAATATATTAAAGTTAACTTTGACTTGTGTATCCTTACATACAAATTATATTAATATTGACAACATCTGTGGGCCATCTATCAATAGTATTATTAAACAAGATTATCTGTTGTTGAGGAGGGTAGGCTACGAAAACGGTCGGAAGAAAAATGAAAAATAAACAAATATTTCGCAGCGGATGGAAGCGGGAGGATGTGGGATTTTATTGACAGACATAAATCTGTTACCGGTATATAAATTAATACTTCTTTCAGATTAATTTGGTTTGGACAAATCTCTTAAATTTCTAATCCCAAAAGAGGCTGTTACAAATAAATTAAAATCCAAACCAACCAGGAATTGCAGAGCTTGGGATTCGCCCAAGATTAAAAGTTTATTTGTGTCCAATGAATAGAGCTAGTTTTCATTTTATGAAAACTCTGCATTTTTAGCTCGATCACTAATGCGGTCAGACTGCTATTACGGTCAAATAATTCTGGCCCGTACTCATGTCTCATGCCTCATGGATAATGTCATTGTAATAAAAAAAAAAATATTAATACTGGTTAATATGCCAACAGAATACAGAACAAATAGGATATCCCTGCTTAATACTTCTTATTTTATGTGAGATCCAGAGAAAACAAAAAATATATCATTCTGCGAAATGGTTCAATATTGAAAATGTACTAAGACAAATTTGTCAATACCTGTAGTTAATAAAAAAATAATGCAAATATAGTAATAATTGTTCACCATGTTTATAGCCCTTAACCACTGGTAAATCTACTTTCGTATGGAGGAGTTAAGTGAATTATCTGTCATACAACTATATATATAATTATTATTCCTACGCACATGCATGATGCATGACGTTTGATACATTTTATTTGGCGCGGTCACGCATATGTGTAGGAATATATCTCGTCGTGGTGTACTTTTTGTGTTGTTACCTCTCCCATGGTGGTGAGGTCACAAAACTGTTCTCGAAGTCGGTATACGGGCCTATCTAGCACATAATGAACAGAAATTTGAAAGCAGAGGGGCATGCACAACTATGGCACAGTATAATACCGACCTAGACACCCGGTAGGAGCATGCCACTTTGCCAGTGTTGGGTTGGTGACGTCCCGATGTCGCAGACCGCGGGCCGTCATTGATCTAGCATTGGTTCAGTAAATCGTGTTTGCTGGCTGGTGAGCTGAGTTTACATTTTTCTGGCTATTCGTGATGTTTTCTAGGCATACCCAGCGAACGTGTGACGTTCGCCTGAGGTTGGGCTAACGCTGGTCATCAGTGGCGTGCCACGGATTATTAGAACGGGGGGGGGGGGGGGGGTAGCGTACTTTTTTAGGGGGGGGGGGTTTTCTTGCAAATATTTTGAAGGTATATAATTAGGCCCTATGTGTCGACTGGGGAACCTAATTAATTTGCCTACTACGTAAAAACAAGGAGCCATATAAAAAAATAACACATATTAATTTAACGTAACTATAATTTGAAATGAAAACGCCTAAAACGTTGATTGTTATAATGTCTGAAGTAGTATATATTATCAAATATATTACAGTCTATGTCGGGGGTAGGTGTGCATTCAGTCAAATGCTAGTTGTTATTCTACGAATTATAAGAACACTGATCAGTATAATAATCAAACAGACATATGAAGTGTAGCGTTGGTTATATCTTTTACTTTATGTTTCTGTCTCTTATTACCTACTCTGAAATTGAAGACCCAATGGTAGACATGTAGGCCCCTATACTGATTTTTATGGGTGGAGATATTTTAGATTGAAATGATTTCAATGAACATACTGCGTCACTATGAAGGTAGAGGGTTAAAAGGTTTCCACAGCTTTGCACAACAATAAAAATGGCATGGAAAATAACTCCTCTTCATAGAGACTATAAACTATAACACATCTATTAGGGGCGAAACCCTAGCTATATAATAGCAACAGCAACAGCAGCAGGAGCTTTGGAAGACTGGGCGGCAGCAATATCAAGAGGGGGTAAGCCCTGCTTCCTGTTACAAGGGTGAATTTGCTTTCAACCCCGACAGGGGAGGGGATGTGGCAATATTTGTGATAACCATGCAATGATCGATCTGAAAATAAACACCCCTTGTGAAAACGTACGACGACTATACACCGTGTGCTGGACGTGCACTTTGTCTTGTAATGGCAATATAGGCATATGCATTTTTTTCGGAGCAGCTGAACGGAGGGGGGGGGGGGGCGTAGGCCTATGCCGGCAACGCCGGCTGCTGGGCACGCCACTGGCCATCGTCGACGTCGATGATCCAGGTTGGACCAAAACTGGGCTGACGTCTTGTGTTTGTCAGGGGATAAAAAAAACATTGATCCAGCTATCATTTTTCTGTTATTTTTTCTTATTACCCTCATTAACTTTTTTAAAAATAGGTCAAAAGTTTTTTTTTTATTTCGTCGCCCCCATTAATTTTTCCAGAAATTGATCAAAAGTTTTTTGAAAAAATATACGTTAGGCCTATTTTTTCAGAAATAAATCTAGGTCCAAAGTTTTTTTTCATTTATTTTTTTTAAATCTAAAACAGATAAATTAATCATAGTGGCCTTAGATAATAGTCATGAGTGGACTGTTGAATACAGATTAGAGATGGGGAACAAAGAAGTCACAGATAGTCCAGTCAATTTGTGGCCATTTTTCGGATAACCTCAAAATAATTGCAACAGAAGGTTTTTCACTGCAAAACGTCTCCTTGGTATCTCTAGAATGACATATCAAAACTTTACTCCGATTGATAAATGGGGAATATATTTTTTTGAGGTAAAAAGAAAGGTGTCGTTTTTCGTATTTTCTGGTGTCATTTTACATTTATCGCAAATCAAGTAATGGTCATTGAATTCACAATGTTGGTAACTAAGCCTACTTTTAGACTCTTCATAGTAATCACACCATGCCAGATACATTCAAGAGATATAAATAAGAAGAAATGAGAAAAAATGTTCTAAATTTGAATTAAAATTTGGTGTAATACTAGCTTATTCGAAAGAGATTTTCTCCGATTATAAATACTTAAAATTAGGCCTACATACAGATCTTTTAGTCCAATCATTTTCTGGCTATTTTCTGGATAACTACAAACAAAATACAACATTTTTAAATAGGATATATGTGGTTGAGGTCTGTAGTGTTTGTAAATAATACTCCAATACGGAAAAAGGAACTGTGTTATCTGGCGGTTTTTAAAATGGTCGTGTTTTATATGCAAAACCGTTTTTCAGCATTTGATATGATTAGTATTTTTTTCCAGATATTTTGAATAAATAAAATAACTTCTGACAAAACTTTGAAAATAATGATTTATTTAAAATCAATATCAATATTTTTTCAATAGTTTTTAAAAAATAAAAACACAATTTATTCTTGTTCGGACTCTTTATCGGAGTCGGTATCTCTATTTAGAGGAGAAGCCGAATTCAAACTTTACATTCTCCACATGCATATGATGCCAGTGGCGTAACCTGGTTCCTCCGCTCAACAGCGGAGCCAATGCAGCACCCGCATCTGTGCTGGCGCTGATGTAGGCTGTGGTAGCCTTAAATAACCGGCAATAGCGTGTTTGACATTAGGTCTCTCACGTGGGATGAATGGAGTTACCCAGAGGGAGTGATCCTTCCTATTGTTACTCTGGGGACTATCCGACCCGAGGATAGCGGAGCTGCGCAAAATGCCACAGAGTTTCATCATTAAATTGTACAGCGAAACTCAAGTCTCCGGCCGTCTGGGCATGTCTGGGGGTATATCCCCTAGACATGCCCAGAACCCCTTATCGGGCGAGCGAAGGAAAACGCTCTCAATAACCCACCATGCCCTATCACCCTCACATCATCTGTACATCATTCATCTCATCAATTGACTACAACGTTTTTATCGTATTACAATGTCACTTAAAAGACCTTTTGTGCCGAAAAGTGACGTAAAGCAAAGATTTACTACTACTACTACATGCATATGAACATTGTAGTCCATGTTTCTTACATGTGCACCTGCCAGTACTGCAACCGGCTTTGCAATTGCACCTGATTATCTCCAATAATTTTATGGGTGCAGGTGACAGAGACGTCTGGATCATTGATCTTTCAGCCCCATTTAATTTATTCTGGCACAAGTCTGTTTGCACAGCCTTTCCAGTCTTGAGGCTGACCATGTACAGTCTGACAGCTTACTTGTTCACAAATCGCATATAGCGGAATGCGTCAAGAGCTTCATTTCGCTTTCCTCCTCGCCCCTCCAGCACTGAATCTCATGTTGTAAACAACCTCCCTGGAACCTCCAGCACTGTTGCTCCTGTTGTTAACAACCTCACTAGCCCCTCCAGGACTGTTTCTCTTGTCCTCCAATACTGTTTCTCTTGTTGTTAACAGCCTCCCCGTCCCATCCAATTGTGTTGCTACTGTTGTTACCAACTTTATTGCCCCCTGCAATACTGTTGTTCATTTTGTCAAAGTCCCTGGCTTCTCAAGCACTGTTCCTCCTTTTGTTACCAACCTCCCTCGCCCCTCCAGCACTGATTCTCATGTCGTAAACAACCTCCCTGGTACCTCCAGCACTGTTGCTCCTGTTGTTAACAGCCTCTCTGGCCTCTCCAGCACTGTTGCCCTTGTTGTTAACAGCCTCTCTGGCCCCTCCAGCACTGTTGCTCCTGCTGTTTACAGCCTCTCTGGTACCTCCAGCACTGTTGTTCCTGTTGTTAACAGCCTCACTAGCCCCTCCAGGACTATTTATCTTGTCCTCCAATACTGTTTCTCTTGTTGTTAACACCTTCCCTGGTCCATCCAATTATGTTGGTCCTGTTGTTAACATCTTCTCTGGCACCTCCAGCTCTGTTACTTCTGTTGTTAGCAGCCTCCCTGGCCCCTCCAATACTGTTGCTTCTGTTTTTAATAGCCTCTCTGTCCTGCAGCCCTGTTGCTCCTATTGGTAACAGCCTCATTGGCCCCTGAAATACTGTTGTTCCTGTTGTCAAAGTCCTTCGCTCCTCCAGCACTGATTCTCATGTTGTAAACAACCTCCCTGTTACCTCCAGCACTGTTGCTCTTTTGTTAACAGCCTTTCTGGCCCCTCCAGCACTGTTTGCCCCTGTTGTTAACAGCCTCTCTGGCCCCTCCAGCATTGTTTTTCCTACTGTTAACAGCCTCTCTGGCCCCATCCAACACTGTTATTCATGTTGTTAGCAGCCTCACTGGCCCCTCCAGAACCGTTTCTCTTGACCTCCACGATTGGCTCATCCAATTGTGCTCCTCCTGTTGTTAACAGCTTCTCTGGCTCCTCCAATACTGTTGCTCCTCTTGTTATCAGCCTCTGTTGCTCGTGTTGTTAACAGCTTCTCTGGCTCATCCAATGATGTTGCTCCTGTTAATAACAGCCTCTCTTCCCCCCCCCCCCCAACCCTGTTGCTCCTGTAGTTAGCAGCCTTCATGGCCCCATCTAATGCTGTTGCTCCTGCTGTTAACAGCCCTCTGGCCCCTCAGATGCTGTTGCCCCTGTTGTTTTACAGCCTCCATGACCCTCCAATACTGTTGCTCTTGTTGTTACCATCTGGCCCCTCCAGCCCTGCCTCTACTGTTGTTATCAGCCTTTATGGCCCCTCCAATACTGTTGCTCCTGTTTTTAACAGCCTCCCTGGCTAAGATTATCTCCAAAATTAGCAAATTTGTATTATTAAAAATAAATTGCACATTGATATAATGTATACACTTCTGGTGTGAAATATGGCCGAATAATGTAATTTATTGCAATGCCCGATCATGTGGTAGGTTAACCCTTCCATTACCACCATCTGACATGAAAAAGGGACAAAGTATGGTGAAATATACATTTTTATTTATTAAGTTTATTTTGCCTGAGTTTGTGTCCTATTTAGTGGAAATATGGGTGCTGCGTGTGAGAAACGGTTGACATTTTTGTGCTTCAGTCCTTATGAATATGTCCAATATAACGTTTGGGGTCCCTAGTTCAGGTAGGCCTAATTTCGTCTTTAAGAAGTGTTCAGATAAAATATATGTTCATGATTAAATATAGTGATTAGACCGTAAAGTGTTTTGGTGGAATAATATTGGCCAAGCGTCGCAGACAGTGGCCCAGCATTACATCAGCATTGGGCCAATGTATCGTGCTATCTGGTGTTTCTGGCGCCTGATGTAAAGAATACCCAGTGCCTGACTTATAAAGAATAGGCTTAAATGTGTAGTCAACTGTTAAAATTCACGGGACAAGGGTCCCCTAGAAGGCAATAGTGACCGTGGGTAGGCCAAGTCCCTATTCCATAATAATACTAAATATGCGTTTCATACCTAAAGCCTCATTAAGAGCAAGTTCTCAAATCACAGCAAGCTCATATATACTTGAGCGACATCTATGTGTTTATAATTCAAAGATCTTGGCCCTTACCCCTACTTGGTCGCTTGCTTGCAAACAAACTGACTATATTACTGCGGGGATGTTGAAACTGCTTGACCCAAGCTTGTATTGACATGCCCAGTAAACACAAAACATTTGTATGACTTTATGCAATGTTGGACCAACGTCGCGACGTTGGGCCGACGTTGTATAAATGTTATACAAATGTCTTGTGTTTGCTGGGCAGGCGGACCTTCTCTCAAACATTGTACATTTATTCAATGTTGGTTCAATGTTGGGCCAGCGTCGCAGACGTTGGCCTAGCATTAAAACAGCATTGGATCAAGTCCCGTTTAAGTAGTATCTTGTAATCAGTTCAGTGGCTATATTAATGCCGTCAATCTGTACTCAATAGGCTACTCTTGGCCTACACTTGACCGTCCCAGGCATGCGCGTCTTGCAGTTGAATCATTCTTTAACTGCGGGATTCCCACAAAAAATAAAACTGGCCCGACATCATTCTATCGCTGCGCCACACTTTGAGCCCTAAAAATTGTTTTTGACGCAACAAGTTAATTTTAGTGGGCCATAGGATTTTTCAAGATAAGTTCTAGGCCCTGCCTGCTGAATTAAAGGGACTGGCTCAGGCTAAAATCATAAGAAAAACAGTGATTCTATTTTGGCTTATTTATATGACCATATGATGTAAACATGTCTATAGAATAGAATTGCAAAAGTTTTTTTTAAAGCAGCTCCTTGGGATGACATTTTTCGTTTTTAATTCCGTACTGAAGTAGTGTATCCCACGGATCATGTTTTTATTTTTTTCAGAATTTTCATATTTTTACAAATATTTTTAATCAACATTTTCTATGAAACCAGAAGTAACCCAAACAAACTATTTGTATACCTGAAGGACGATTAATTGTTTTCACAACATTCGGCCACATGCTGATGGCATCGGCCCAGCGTTGGGTAGACAATCAGTGCTGCAGGTGTGTCCTCCCGTGACCTGACTATAAGACACCAATTAGCGGCGACTGCTCTGTTATTACCGTCTGATACGTGAGAATATGTGATGTAAAGTGCTGAATATTGCTGACTTGTTTTGTTTACATGGCAATATACGACCTGAAAATACATCTATTTCACTCTTTTTCGGTGCTTTAAAATTGTTTTTCAACTTTTTTGTATTTTCAGTTAAGATCAGTAGGCTTTATAGCTTCATATAAATTAATTTGTTTAAATTGACAACATTGAAAATGTCTGATCCCAAGGGGTCCCTTTAACTACAACTATTCTTAAGGATGTCACCGCCTTCGGTTTATTTCTATGCTTCATACATTCCACTATCATGACTATGAGGATTTAATTATGTTTTTTTATCAATTTCGTCATAATTCTGACCTTGACATTAACCTCAGATGACATTCAAACCATGTGTATGCTTCAAACTATGTCATATAGCACCAAAATCAGCAAATGATATAAAAAATAACGATTAATATCAATAAAGTATGTAAAAAACCCCACTTTATAATTATGTAAAGGTTATTCGGCGACTGTATACCGCGTCTACGACAACACCCTTAGCATACGTTAGGCACAGACATATTTTTTGTTGTCTTGAAAATCAAACCACTGTGGAAGTCAAAATCAGTATTGTTTTAAGTCCTGGAGTGAATTGCATTCAAAAATAATATACGTGGAATTTTAATACTTTATCATGCAGTGTAGGCCTATAGTCATTCATAGTCATTCATTTATCTGTTTACCTTAACGACATATACGTGTGGATAATGGTGTACAATGTATTTTGGCAGTCATCTGACCTTAGTGGGTAGGTTATAGTTGTTTTTTTTGTAACTGGAAAGAGTAAAAAATCGTCTATGGAGCCTATATAATCATTTTATCAATGCCTGGGATGTACTACACCATAAAACCATAAAAGTTATTATGTAAATTTAAACTTGATCAATCTTTTGAGAAGACTGTAAAGTACGGGAGGACGGGGCATGTTCGAACACAGGGGCACGTTCACCCCCTGCTGGTAACTCAGAATTGAGGGCCACCTGGTGAATTTAAAATATAATTTATGATGTACCTCTCCCCTAAATCACTGTATCTCCCGAAATTCCTCAGCTCTCGATTCAATTACGTGATTTTCGTCTTATTTTATGTTATTTAGGTTATTTTTTCTAAATACTGTGTGAACTACAGTTTTAGTAGTAAGTAGCTATTTGTTGTTCTAGAAATAGAACACAGAGGTATATAACATACAGGGTATGTATTTTTGAACCATCACAAGGGGTACGGGCAATACTTGGGGTTGAAGCTGAAATGGCATTACGGGGCACGTTCAAACGCGTTCGGATATGCCCCGGAAAGGGTTTGAACATGCCCCGAACTAGCCTCACAACCAACTGTCATAATTGAAACATAGTTTATCTTATTCATACATATCCACAGCTCACCCATACATGCTGGCACTCACTCAGCCACACATTACCACACTTTTTCATACAACACATGCTGTTTTGTCTGGTAACCCGGCGGTTGGTGGATAACCGTGATAAATGCCGCCAGTGGTACACCGGTGGCCTGATAGACAAACTGCCACTGCCCACTGCTGACAACGTTATGGGAGACTGACAATGTGCTGCTACCTTGTGAAGGGCAACATCACACTGTTGCTATTTATGCAAAATGCAATAATAAAATACAAAAGATTGACAATTATTGTCATTGTTGTATTGCACTTTAAAAACCTGGGCATGTTCGAACGGTACTGGTCGGACATGCCCCAGAGGCGGCATGTCCGACCAGTCTGGTTGTAATCACATTTTGCGCTATATTTTTTAAAATATACAAGACAACTAACTATAAATTTTAGTGGGGCATCATACATGTGGAAGCACTATATGTATGCAATAATGAGTGATTTAAGTGAATAGCTAGTGAACAGGTATGCATTATGTCTTAAGGGTTCGAACATGCCCCGTCCTCCCCTACATCTATTATAATCGTTTGTGTGACAATACTGTGTTAATTTTCAACTTTAATTTTCAACTGACAATTATCTGAAGACACTTCAAAATATAATGTAATAATAAGTGTTAAACAATAATTTGTGACATTAAATATACTGATTAATATGTGTTTATTTATAATGAAATATTAGACATGCATGCAAATTAGGTATATGCTAATGAGCTCATTTGTATATTTGAATATAATACATTATATGCCACATTGAATTCTCTTTAATTTGATACCTTGTTTGTATTTTTATCTGTTTATGCCGAGTAGTTTGCAAATAAGAGCCACAAATAATTACTACGCGTAATATATATCATGAATTAAGAATAATGTGATAACTTGTCCCCTTTGGAGCTATAATGTATGCATTTATGCAAATAAGGCATATGGTAATTATATAATATGCATGTTAAGACTGTCATATTACAGAAAATTAAATAACCTTTAATTTGACACATTGTTTGTGTTTTTATGTTTATTATGTGTAAAGTAACATAGAAAACATCACCCTTTAGTATAACACGATAATTGATAAGAATGTGGTTGCTATAGTAATACTTTTAATGTGAAAAACGTTCAGAATTATTTGGAATATGTCTTTGTTGTGAACAATTAATAAAATTATGTTATATAATTACATCAAAATCAATTGCTGTGGATATACTATAACTGTTATGAATTTATTTGACTACAAATAAATCACATGGGAGAAACTGGTCAGTTATTAGGTTTAGGAGAGTTTTGAAAGGGTTTGTTTACACCCCCGTTGCCATGGTAACCCCCGGGATGTAGAAATGCCAACAGGGCAAAAACGTACCAGCGGGGTCACCTCTTTCATTTGAGACATATTTCAGCCTGATGCCAGGAGGGCTAATTAAACTCGAAAAATTAGGGTCTGGCCGCTCTCCTACTAGTGGTACACCCCTGTTTTTTTACTTGTCACATGACCTCTCTGCTTGTCACATGATCACCATTTAGACAAAATGGCGGCTGTGTCAAAGCCAACAAAATTTATCCAGGAACCGAATGCTCATCTTTTATGTCCTGTTTGCAGTAATTTGTTTAAAGAACCCGTAATAAATGTAACATGTGGTCATACGTTTTGTCGACAATGTGTGTGCCAACGGGCGGCTGCTGACAAAATCAACTGTCCACTTGACAGCCAACCTTGTGATATCAAAGCGCTCGTTTGCAACAAGTAAGCTATAAAAAAAAGTGACTGACTGGTGTATGCGGTGACTGGGCGATAATGAAGGTTTCCGTCATTCAGTATGGGCGATAAAATGTGATAACTGAATGACGGAGGGGTCTAATAAAAACTCTTTCTGTAGGCTTACCCAATAAATTCTGGTTCAATATTGGGCCAACGTCGGCCGTTGCAGCCCATTGGCATTGCTGGATCAATGCCGGTCAATCATCTACGACGCTAACCCGACACTAATCCATCACTGGGTCTGCTGTATACCTTCCGCAAACACGTGGCATTCACCCAATGCTGTTTCAATGTTGACTTACAGTCTTCGACACTGGCCCGACATTGAAACAGCATAGCCAATGGGTGTTTGTACGTGTTTTCTGACTGCTGCATAACGGTGACTATACGGGTGATGCTTTACATACCGCTGCCAGAAGCACCAGATAACACGATATGATTGTCACAATGCAGATGTAATGCTGGGCCACTGTCTGGGACGCCGGGTCAACATTATTTCAACCAAAACCCTTTAAGCATGCCTATTCCACTTTCCTCATTTGTTGCAACTATTTTTATGAAATTAAAGACTAGAGCTGCCATAATTTTTCTTAATTGCGAGAAGTCTAATGATGGTAACCCTCAGAAAAGATTATAAAAGTGCCATTCAAAACAAATAACGTTTTAAAATATACAATGATGGCTTTATTTCTACCAGTAATAGTAAGAAAAAGAACACACAAACAGAGGAAAATATGCCTTTTTTTGCAGTGTCCTGAAAAAATATGAAAAAACATCAAAATTACTTTTTGTGACACCTACTTACGACTGTCTGCGCCTGTACTCCAGCAGCACCTCCGATGTGGAGTATCAAGCTGGAGGGGGGAAAGAGGCTGGTAGACTTAGTCAACCAGCTGACTCTTGAACGCTGCCACAGTTTTTGATTCTATGGCAGCTGCCAGGAGAGAATTCCAATCAGGGATAGTTGGATGCCAAAAAGAATTTTGTCCCACTGTGATGTTAACTCCAAGCCAAGGAGTTTATAGGCCTGATTGTGCCCACCACATGTTCTTTTGTCTGCTGGATAACGGTCATTGATAGGAATTTCGACCAGCTCATTTAAAATTTTGAACATCCTTGAAATTTTGTCGTCTTGTTTCACATGTTTCAAGTCAGTCCAGCCCACGGGTTTAATTTAAATTTATGATTATCAATTGCTTTGTAGTTATAGTAATTCATTTATTATAATATAAAACAGCCAATGTTTAAATTTCAAATTAATTTTAGGTTATACCCTAAAATTAGTTTGAAATTTAAACATTGGCTGTCTTGGTCAGTGCCAGAATATGCCATTCAGCAAGAAAGTGTATATTAGTTTACTATAGAATTTTAATACACATTTCAAATTAATAGAGCCTTACAAAGTCAAATAGAAGACCTAGAAGTGTATTGTGGATATGGACTTATCTGGAATGAAGACACAGCAGAATTTGTGACTGATTCAACGGGATGTTCAACCAGATTAAGATATGGTAGTAATAAATATTCTTTGATCATGTTGATTACAGTTGTGAAATAATCATGATAATTTATTGTTTAGATGGGTCTGAAGATTGAAGTATCTCAGACTCCTGTACTAGGCCTATTGATAACCATATTAATAAAAAATGACACAGAGATGAATATTTACAATGTTCAACCCTTTCAGCGCATGGACCATCTTTATACCTCATTATCCGACGTCTGTAGACATTGGATTCTGACATATAAAGACAGTCCCTGCGCTGAAAGCATTAAAAAATGTATAATGACCATAGACCCATAACATAGGTATTCTAATGAAGAGGAAAGAGCTAACTAAGACAGTTATGATGATTTCATATTAAAAATTATTTTGTATTTTAAATGATATAAATAACTGATTTTTTTTTTTACTCTGTTGATGATGTTAAATATAGTGGTTGATATGGTAAATTAACCATCGTTGTCATCTGCATACTCATTGTCGTACACTATACATAATTATTTATATTAATCTGATATACATGTAGTCACAGTTTAGCTTGAATCCTAATCATGTTAAATAACTAAATAGTTGCTTTAATTTTTTTGATTTATTCATAAATTGAAACAATTTTTTTTTCAGGAGATAAAATTTCCCATGAAGAGGCATGTGAATATATACCTGTTGTTTGTCCTAACGGAAAAAGCAAATGTGGTAAACTAAGAAGTAAAGACATGAAGAGTCATCTGGAGAACTGCTCAAATGTAACCTGCCCACATTTAGATAAAGGTAATGGTTGCACAAGCTAATGTAGAAGATGCAGAAAAGATATTGAACTGTTAATGTGAACAATTATAATACACAGTGTACATAGTGTTACAGATAGGCTGCATATTTGCATAATTACTCAATTTAAACATGTTCTATCTAATCTGGTGTTTTAAATTGTTCATATTAATATATATTGTTTTCATACTACCAGGTTGTTTATTCACTGGAACTGCCTGGGCTGTTGAGAAGCATGTAGGCACGTGTGGATTTCGTGGACTACAATCACTTTCCACTATCTCAACAACTGATGTCAGTAACCTGTTCTGTAGTGTAACATTTTTTCTCAATTAATTATACTTTTTAATGCAAGAAACTTAGAATCATGCCGTCTATTTCCAATTACCTGTATCAAATGTCATTCTTGGTTAGTAGTACGTACATGTAGTACATTGTGTATTTCCAAACTGTAATTGATCAGATTTAAGTATAAAATTGATACCTAGGATTTAATTCCATTTATAACCAGATATGCCAAACAAATTATTTTATTTAAAAATACTGCTTAGTCCAGCTGCTCTATTAATTTAATTAATTAACATTTTACTCTGAAATTTTTAAATATTATTTGTATTAAAAAATAATAAGGATTGGATAAATTTTTTTTTGAATTTATGATTTTAATTATTTAGCATTGCAGATACATTTAATAATTTTGCACAAATACAAACAACTCATTTTCAAAAAGTGGAATATTACTGTTCATAACAAAACATTGCAGTAAGGCCACTATGTTTTTTTTCTGTTTTAGATGAGCACGCGCATTAGATTTACGCCGCGCATTACCAAAAGAAAAACATGTGTTTTTTTTCTGCCCAGTGCGCGCATTAAATTGTTCCTGATTTCCGAAACAGTCAATTTCGAGAAATAAAAAAAACATTCCGAAAAAACCAAGTTCATTTCATTTATTTTGTCGCCCTCATTAACTTTTCCAGAAATAGGTTCAATGTTTTTTTTTAATTTTTTTTTTTCCGTCCTCCCTTATTAGATTTTGGCTTTTTTCTGATCTAAAACAGAGAAATTAAACATGGTGGCCTAAGTGCTTCAACATCATGGAATCCACACTGATAAGGCCACTATATTTAACTATATCCAACTAATAAAATTTTTTTAGGAGAACAACAACTTTGAACCTATTTTTGGAAAAGATTGGACAAATTTCTAGAAAAGGACAAAAAAAAAATTGATCTATTAGAAAAAAGTTATTGAGGGCGATGAAAAAAGAAGCAAAACAACATAGCTGGAAATATGTTTTCTTATCTCCTGAAATAAACTTTTTTTTCCAGAATTTTTTTTTATCTCTTGAAATTACCTGTTTCTTTCGGAAATCGACAACAATCCAATGTGCGCTCTGTGCAGAAATATTTTGATAATGCGCTGCCTAAATCTAATGCGCGCGCTCATCAAAAACAGAGACAATAAACATAGTGGCCTAAGTGTTAAGCATTATTCATGGTAAAGAACAAGCTGGGAAGATGCATACCTTTATAATCTGTCATCAAGATAAAAGGGCTATAACCACTATAGTACTAAGCAACTATTTTCAATTATAATCAATCATTGGGACATGACTAGTTTGAAACCATGTAGAGGAATACTTTTTCCTGAATTGTTCATCTAGAAATATAATTTGTCATTTGCTATGTTAATGCAGTAGATTCTTTATTTACTTTCACTGCAGAATATTATACTTGTTTACAGGTGACTCAATTAAAGTCTGAAAACAAGCAGCTAAAACAGAAAATTGACAAGCTGACTAGTCGTCTTAGCAATTTAGAAAATGAACAGGTCTCTCATAAAGAGCAGGTGAACCAATGCTTAAGGTGAGAATGTAATATATCACGTGTGAGTAACCTTTAACGTCAAGGTGACAAACTTTCAGAGTTAAAAGTTTTAAATGTAAAATCTTCAGAGGTACATGTAGGTCAGGGTGCATGCATTACCCCTTAAAGCTCAACATTTACCAAAAAGAAGGATTTAACCCACTTGAAGTTGTGTCTCGCTACAGCCACCAACAACTTGAAGTGGGTGAAAATTACTGATTTTGTTGAATTTGAGAACCAACATTTTCAAATTTTTGATGTTTAAATGTTAATTTTATTCCCAATATCAGTGCTTTGATCGGTTGATAAAACTGATCGTAAATGACTATAGTCGTGATTAGCCAAGGTGCCTCAACATATCACTTTGCCTCCCTGAACACTCACTTTAACTCCAACATCAGGGTTTTGGAATGAAATTTTTTTATGAAACTAGTTCTAGAAAAATTCTTAAATTTTTCACTCACTTCAAGTCATTGTTTTCCACCAGAAGTTTAGAAGTGCGGGTTCAAGAGAGTTTCAATGGATTTCTTTATCAATTCCAAATTGAGAGGGCAGATAATCTGGAGTACTGATGTTATGTAGATTTACTGTACTCAAGATAATCTGAAACCCTCACAATTCTGAATTGTATAAATTATGGAGACCAAAGGTTTTATTTCAATTTAAAATCATCATGAATGTCTTAGTTAGCTTTTTCTGCTTGATCTGAATACCTATGTTATGGGTCCACAACCATTATACATAATTTAATTCTTTCAATATTAGGTCTTTTGAAATTACCAATCAACATGTATTGAGATCTAGAGCTGAAGATTTGCTATTTTTAGCATTGACTATGATATTGGCCTGTGATTTTTATGTAATATATTTCTTATGAAATGCTGAATATGTAAATCTGGCTAAAAAATTATAAGCATCACCCCTTATCCGGAATGTTTATAGTGTGTGGAAATTACATAGGATCTATGTGCTTGGAAATTTATTGGCATTCTATCTTCATGATCTTAAGAACTGTCTGTTGTATTGCATTCGAATTTGGTATCACATTATACTTTTTCATACCTTCTATTTATGTAGTAAATAATGCAAATTAATTATGTAAACCAGAAATTCTTTAGATAGAAATATGATTACATCCATCTAGTAGGTGCTCGTGATTGAATACAGATAATATCAAATAAAGCATATAAAAACAATATTTTTACCTTAAAATTGGTCATAACTTCTTCAGCTAATTCAATTATTTGATGTACATGTTTCTATTTTTTATGAATAGTGCCATGCAGCAGCTACAGCTGACATGTCGGGTGATGCAGGAGCAGCTGGACAGAGGAGCTGGTGTGAAGCGCTCATCATCTAATGTAGAATCCAGGCATCGACATCATTCTGGTACCAGTATACTTTACATGGCATAGAGGGATATATGAATTCTACTGACCATTTGAAAACAGCTTTAAAAACTGCTTTGTAATTTCTGCTTGATAAATTTACCTTATTTGTAGTAATTTGACTTTATTTATGTTGACTTCTATCACCACTGACTTTCAATGATTACAATTGACAGTCAGTGTCCCGAAACTTTTGCGGTGACTGAAGTATTATAATACAAGATTTAAAAGTTCTGTGTGAAACAGGTTATAATTGTTCACAAAGGGTGTTTTTGTTATTGGCATAATTACTGGCAGTGTCTAATTATAACATAAGCCTGCCCTATATGTTTGTGATACATGTATTGTTGCCAGCAATAATATTGGATGAAAGGTATTTAATGAGAAAAATTACTGTCCGTGGCTTGTAATATAGGCCCAATATGTTTTTGATTACTGTAGTCAGCAATGACAAATGCATGCAAAATAACATACTTCTGTTTTCAAAAGGTGGTTGTAGAAATTTTTAGATTATCTTTTCCTTTGTTATGGATGATATCAAATCCAGTGCAAATTTTCCATTCACCCTGCGTCACTCTTTTACACTCATATCAGGGCACGAAATAAGGATTGTGGGCCTGCTGGTCCGCCTGACCACCAGGTCAACTTTTCAGCTTGTCCACATGATTTTTTAGTTGTCAGAATTGTGGGACATAAAAAAACAATATTTCTTTTTCAAAATATATTAACTTTAAAACAATAGCTGGTCATTCCCTGCAAATATTCCGCTTATTACAGATGTTAAAAAGATAATTCGCCGTGCCCAAAAAACAATTTGCATATTTTTGTAAATCTTCATTAATTTTTATCTGGTTGTCCAACGGAAACCCTGCGATTGATACTGGGTTGTCGACGGCAAAATGGGTTGTCTCGGACGCCCGGAATGCCCTTATTTCGTGCCCTGCATATGTTTCCTTGACCTAAAAAATTAATCAATTTTCCCTTGAAGATTTTCCTGTTTCTGTTATGGTACCCGATATCAAATCACATGAAAGTTTCTTTTTCTCATGAGAATATTACCTCAGGGTATTTTATCTTAGAAAACATTTATTTAGTGAATATTAACAAAAATTCATATGTCACAATGCTAATTATTATCATGTGTATAAAAAATTTGAATTTTAAGTCTACACTAATCTTGATTCAAAAGTTGCTAAAATCTTCATCACATTTTCCAATTAAAATCAATCTGTGACTATTGCAGTGTTTTACTGAAATAATGAATGTGATTTCTAATGCACCCAATTCTTCAGAGAACAGAGCTCAGAGGCATACATCAAAGGAATCATTTCATCCTAGAAAAAATGGAATGTAGTGGTACACCTCTTACTAAGGCATCCCACATTTAATGCATTTTGTTTTGTTTATCATTTAGGTCTTAGTTAACATTGATAAATAAGTTAAAGAATAAATATAAAATTCTCATTTATGATTGTCTACACCAGTCTAAATAAAATAAGACATTGAAATGATGTAGTTCAAAATAGCAAAATAATTGTATGATTAGATCGCTGGCCAATGGTGATGCATGATATCTCAGATTTAAAAAGCCAGATCCGTTATGGATTTAATAACAAGATCCATAAATAATCAATCTTATGGCAAATATTCTCAATGTCTGCACATGTACATACATACTAGGAATAATATTTTCCAAGTTCATACACACATCTCTATTTTCTTGGAAAGGAGAGACCTTAGTATAATCCTACATATTTGATGACCCTGTGCTTACGAGTAGATTAATAATTAGGAGTACAAATTTAAGCCTCACGCTATTAAACATATGGCAACAGAAAAGAGGAGTCTTGTATCACATACAAGATACTTTTTACTCTATTGTACTGAAGCACAGAGATTGATAGATAATTACTGATGTACACTCTTCTGGGTCTTGCAATAGTCTTCTGTCGCAGCATAGAAACAAGTTATTGTTTCTTTATAGTAAAAGCTTATTGCTCTTATTGTATAAACCAATTCTTACGAATTGCATGTCTCGATATTTCAAATTTACCTCAAAGATATTCAAGAAAATCAAAGGTACCAGTAAGGTATACAGTATAAATTAGGCATTCAGATTCAAACCAGTAATTTACATTTTTCCCCAGCAAGAGGGTTACAATTTTGTGTAGTTGGTAAATTTTAGTCCAAACTTTTGTGGGTCTCATAACATAAGTCACCTTCCAAATAGATATAAATTTGAACGGCTAAAAAAATGTTTAAAAACTAACATAATTTTGGTTAGTGTTTAAGTGAAACTGAAAACCAGCTTCTGTGACTTTTACTTGTGTATTTGGAGGAAAATATGTTACTTTCTCATTAATCAAATGTTTCCGCTCATTCTGTTCCATCTATGTGATTTTTATTGCACTAGTCACATAACAAGATCAGTATCTTATATTTATTACTGGCACACAAACCTGTGCATGAGTAGTTATGATTTATTTGCACTTCATCTCACAGATAAATATATTACCGGGTACCGATTAACATCTCCATACCAGTAGTTTAAAACATGATGGTAACATAGATAGTGTTGATATAAAGTTTTTCCGACACTCAGATATAATACATGTATAGCAATATATATGGTATTTGTTCATTACATGGATGTAAGATCAAATTTGAATGTGCTTAGGAAAATGTTATAAAACAGGTGGAATTTAGTCTGCACTTTAACCATTCAGCCAAGTTATCTTATTTAAATTTTCACCCACTTCAAGTTGTGTCTCACTACCGCAACCCACATCTTTAAGTGGGTGCAAATTACAAATTTGTGATGAAACATTTGCAAATCTTGACACATTCACTTCCAATAATAAAGATTTAATCAGCTAATAAAAATGACTGTAGTCGTGTTTAGTGCTTAACCACTTCACTTCCAGGCCCAAGTGCATGCCAGGATCCAGGGATCCTGATATAACTATAGTAAATCCGACGGAAATTTCCGTCATGTATGGTTACGTAACATGACAAATGATGACGGGAATTTTCGTCATGTATGGTAGTGAAGGGGTTAAAGCATCCCCTTGGGATGACATCAATTTTCGTCAATCAATTTTCGTCATCAATCTATGTGTTTATAATTCAAAGATCTTGGCCCTTACCCCTACTTGGTCGCTTGCTTGCAAACAAACTGACTATATTACTGCGGGGATGTTGAAACTGCTTGACCCAAGCTTGTATTGACATGCCCAGTAAACACAAAACATTTGTATGACTTTATGCAATGTTGGACCAACGTCGCGACGTTGGGCCGACGTTGTATAAATGTTATACAAATGTCTTGTGTTTGCTGGGCAGGCGGACCTTCTCTCAAACATTGTACATTTATTCAATGTTGGTTCAATGTTGGGCCAGCGTCGCAGACGTTGGCCTAGCATTAAAACAGCATTGGATCAAGTCCCGTTTAAGTAGTATCTTGTAATCAGTTCAGTGGCTATATTAATGCCGTCAATCTGTACTCAATAGGCTACTCTTGGCCTACACTTGACCGTCCCAGGCATGCGCGTCTTGCAGTTGAATCATTCTTTAACTGCGGGATTCCCACAAAAAATAAAACTGGCCCGACATCATTCTATCGCTGCGCCACACTTTGAGCCCTAAAAATTGTTTTTGACGCAACAAGTTAATTTTAGTGGGCCATAGGATTTTTCAAGATAAGTTCTAGGCCCTGCCTGCTGAATTAAAGGGACTGGCTCAGGCTAAAATCATAAGAAAAACAGTGATTCTATTTTGGCTTATTTATATGACCATATGATGTAAACATGTCTATAGAATAGAATTGCAAAAGTTTTTTTTAAAGCAGCTCCTTGGGATGACATTTTTCGTTTTTAGTTCCGTACTGAAGTAGTGTATCCCACGGATCATGTTTTTATTTTTTTCAGAATTTTCATATTTTTACAAATATTTTTAATCAACATTTCTATGAAACCAGAAGTAACCCAAACAAACTAATTGTATGCCTGAAGGACGATTGAATGTTTTCACAGCATTGGGCCACATGCTGATGGCAACCGGCCCAGCGTTGGGTAGACAATCAGTGCTGCAGGTGTGTCCTCCCGTGTCCTGACTATGAGACACCAATTAGCGGCGACTGGTTTAATCTTACCTTCTGATACGTGGGAATATGTGATCTAAAGTGCTGAATATTGCTGACTTGTTTTGTTTACATGGCAGTATACGACCTGGAAATACAACTCTTTCACACTTTTTCAGTGCTTTAAAATTGTTTTTTGACTTTTTCGTATTTTCAGTTAAGATCCGTAAGCTATATAGCTTCATATAAATTAAATTTTCAAAATTGACAACATTGAAAATGTCTCGTCCCAAGGGGTCCCTTTAAAGGTTTAACACTAGGCCCATATGTTTTCAGCAAGTTACAAGCCTAATTGGATGCCACGGAAAGTGATAAAATATTTTGTTGTACATTATCAGTTAATAAAAAATCTATTTTTTTTTATTATTAGTCTGTTTTATAAATGGAAATATTTCTAATCTTTGAATGCTAGATACTGACATCTTTAATAAAATATTTTTCTGATTTATTTATTAGGATCAGGAATATCCCGAAGTCCTTCATTCCAAGGTGGTTCTGGTAGCTATAATAAACCAGAGTCGTGGATAATGCCATTTCAGTTCAAGTGTATCGGTACACTGAGGTAAGTGAGATTATCCGGTAGATATAATTTTTAGAAGAAACAATTAACTTGAAGACATCAATGTGAAAAAAGTCGTTCCCACCTCTGAGGTACAATATGCGGTCGGTTGCTCAGTGACCAAATTCACTGTCATGCCTCTATGTCTGCATGCCTCTATGTCTGTTTATCACTGACCGTCATAGCAACATTCGCCGATACAAGTTTCAGTTTCATTTGCTCCATTTTGATTTAATTATTTAGCGTTCAACCATCGTTTCTTCAATTGTGGTTCCACCGTCTGCAGCACTGACCCCACATTGTGTCAACCCTGGTTGAACGTCTGTGTTTGCTGGCAATGCTGCTCCTCAGCTGCAACACGTATGCGCAAACACCTGTAGCTGACACCTTTTATAGCAAAGGGCTACTGCAGAGCATGCAAGGATACTGTAAATTAGTTCTTATTTAGTGTGTAGCACATCAACGCAGTAAGTTCCATTGGGCATATGAGTCATATTTAGTGAGAGATACATAATTGCAGTAAAAATTATTAAAACCTTGTCATATAATACCGCTTTTATATATTGTGATTGTATAGATAGCAGGCTAATTGTACTGATAAGCCTATTTATTCCTAAAACTATTTTAAACCTAGTCACGAATTCCATTTCACTGCTTTTTTAATTGAGCTTCTAGTATATTACAACCTTATCATATTATACATGTACCTATATAATATACAAACATTGGAATCCTAAGTGTGCAAAATATTTTTTTGTTAATTTGCTAATTTAGAATCTAGCTACTATCAAACATGCTTTGTCAATTTATGAAATAAGAATGATTGAATATAATAATTGTAATTTGCAAGCTGTATGAATGTGCCCTTTATCTTTAGCGGACAATATGTAAACTTTAATAAATACCTTCTTAATCTGACTGGCTTGATTGCCTTTTTTCAGCCATGACAACTAAATATGAAAGTCATTAATTATAACTTTGTTATTGTATTTTCAGGAGTCACAGTAGTGCTGTGCGATTCACACAGACCAGACGTAATTTATTGTATAGCTGTGGTGATGACTGCCAAATTAAAGTGTGGGATCTGGAGGCTTTAGCTAAAGGTTGTAAGTTCTCTATGGAGGGACATACAGACAGAGTGAGTTTGATGATTCTATTGTGTTTTCCACTCTCAACCCCTGATTTATTTTTAATGGTTTAGCTAGTTAGGCAGATATTGCCTTCTTCACAACGTGTATCGTGTACACACACCTTAACCCTTAAATTTTCAGCCACTTGAAGCTGTGGATTGATCGCAACTTCAAGTGACTGAAAATCACTCATATTTGTTTGATTTGAGCACAAATACTTGCAAATCTTTTTTTTTAGACACACATTTCATTCCCAATAACAGTGCTTTGGTTGACTAATAAAACAGAATAAAAACGAGAATAGTCATGATCAGCAGGGTCAGTGTTATTTGGGTTTGCCCACACAGGTTTCTTTTGTTGCGTAACACTACATGCCATAGTTGTGATTCTCATACTGTTACATTGTCCTACATGATTTAGTCACGTTATGCCTGCTGTGCCGCCTACTGTGCGACTGTTCTCATCAAATCTCACTGAGCTCATATTTTTGTACCATAGGCGCTTCCAAGACATTCACCTTTGATTTTAATAATCACATTTGTATTTGTTAAGACATGGCTTCTGTTGATAGTCCACATTTTCAGCACACATAATTATTTTAAGAGTAAAATATTCTGAGATATATCAGTGTAGGCCTACTCAATAAAATCGATTATTTTCCATAGGCAGATCTGGACCTTAACCCTTTAACCGCCGGTGTCGCATATATTCGGGTTTTCTTTTTCATTAGCACATTAAGTACCACCTTTTGAACATGTTAAAGATAAAATGTGACATCAACCAGCAATATTTGAAAACAGTTGACCTCCATTTTGTCAAATCTGAATAATTTTTCACTCACTTGAAGTTGTGGATCGCGTCAGCGAGACACAACCTCGAGTGGGTGAAAATTCAGATTGATTAATTTGGCGGTTAAAGGGTTAACACTTACACCGCTGAAATATTTATTGTATAAACCATGGAGTCCTAATGGTTTTTTTTCAATTTGAAATCATCATAAATGTCTTAGTTGGCTCTTTCCGCTTCACTTGAATATTGTGGGCAGGGGCCCTAGGGTAGTGGTAAGCACAGCTACCTTTCACGCTACAGTTCGGGGTTCGTCTCCCGGTCTCGGCGGTTTGAAAGAAAAATTGTTTCTTCCCCATCCACTCGTAAAACTCAGTATTGTAGGGAGCCTCCGTGACCGAGAGGTAGCGTGGTCGGCCTCAGACCTCCAGGGTTTGAATTTCAAATCCTGTGTCTGGAGAGCAGTGTCATCTCACCATCCTCAGGAGGTTCTCCTGGCACAGTTTAGCCTGTATGTGCACAAAAGTGGCCTAAAGTCCAATTCAGTTTATTTTTGAATACCTATGTTATGAGTTTACGGCCATTACAAATATTTTTACTCTTACAGTGCTGGGACCATCTTTAGATGTCAGAATTTGACTTCTCGTCTAAGGACACTACGCGCTGTAAGGGTTAAGCTTCAGATATGTACATGTTTTGCTTGCTAACTGGTACGATGAAGGGTGAGGTTCTGCTAACTAGTTTTAGCCTGCTGCATGAAAAATGTGTCCCAAGCCATTTTTTTTAAATTGTGAAAGCATTATAAGCTACTGACCATATTTCCTTCTTTAGGTTAAAAAATCTCTAAAATTTGTGAACCACACTGGAGTGTTTATATTTGAAGCTGCGGATGTGGAACATCTCTTATGAATGAATAATATGTGGATTTGGATTATGTGTTTGAATCAGATCCAGACTATTGCAATAGGAGAGCATCATTTATACAGTGGAGGGGATGACTTGTCACTGCGCATGTGGAGCCTGGACGACCACACTATGGTTAAAGTTATAGAAGTGAGGAACTGAAATCAGACTTAGTCTGTGGTGTAATTATAGTATGACATATATATGTTCATAATAATACAGACTCGTACATCCACTGAGGGAAATTCATACAGGCATGTACATGTATAATTTAATGTTTAGACAAAAGTTTTGCACATACTGGTATGTATGACTGCTCATATATAATACAACTAATCATTTCCTCAACATATTAATTTAGATATTTTTTGCTGGGCTAAAATATTTTTTGCTGGGACTAACATGTGATTTGACTGAGGTATTGCCGTTGTTATACAGAATGCTCACGATGATGTGATTGCTGCCCTAATCTGCTCAGAGGATCATCTGTTTTCATCTTCTCTGCAAGTAGTCAAGGTAGTATATATATAGAGATACTGTTAACCCTTACAATGCTGAAATATCTTTGTATAAACCTTGGAGACCAGAGGGGTTTTTTCCTATTTGAAATCATCATAAATGTCTCGGTTATCTCTTTTTCAGCTTTATTTTCATAGCTATGTTATGGGTCTACCACCATTATAATTTTTTCACTCTTTCAGTGTGGGGACCAGCTTTCTGACTTTAAAATTTAAAAACATTAAGCATTATTTATGTGTTGAGTATATCTCAAAGCATTATCCCCTCTCAAGCAATCATTGATCAACTTATTAAGTCTCCACCCACTATGTGGTGGTGGAGACTTATTGTTTTTGCCGAGTCCGCCCGTCGCCGCCGCTGCCACTTGTTTCTGCTCTCACTCGAAAACCCCAACTCGGATTATTTCCAAATATTTACAGTATGCATACTGGCCCTGGGGATTTTGTCTGGTAAATTTTTTTTTGCGTTTTTCAGTTTCTTCAACAAAATCCAAGATGGCCACCAAAATCCTATGGTGCACGCTAGAGCTTGAACCGCTCCATCGATTTGTTTCATGTTTGGTTCAAAGGAAAGACCTTACTCTGGCCGTGAGCTGAAAAGCTTTTGGTGTGATTCTGATAATTATTTTTTTTTTTTTTTACGTTTTAGTATTTTAGCTGATATTTCTGTTTTGCTCATTTTGGCCATAATCAAAATTTGGTAATATAGCCATACAACCCTACTCGGATTATTTCTAAATATTTGCAGTATGCATATTGGCCCTAAGGATTTTGCCCAGTAATTTTTTTTGTGTTTTTCAGCTTCTTCAACAAAATTCAAGATGGCCGCCAAAATCCTAAGTCGCTCTCTAGAGCTTGAACCGCTTCCTGGATTTGTTTTATGTTTGGTTTAAAGGAAAGACCTTACCCTGCACATGTGCTGATTAGTTTTTGATGTGATTCCGATAATATAAACTTTGAATTTTTTACGTTTCAGAATTTTAGCGGATATTTCAGTTTTGTTTATTTTGGCTATCATCAAAATTTAGTAATATAGCTATACACCCCTGCTCGGATTATTTCTAAGTATTTGCAGTATGCATACTGGCCCTAGGGAATTTGCCCGGTAATTTTTTTTGGGCGTTTTTCAGCTTCTTCAAAAAAATCCAAGATGGACGCCAAAATTCTATGTCACTCTCTAGAGCTTGAACTGCTTCATGGGTTTGGGTTCAAAGGAGTAACACTACCCTGGATGTTTGCTGATTAATTTTTTGTGTGATTATGATAGTAAAAACTTTTGGGATTTTAGCTGATATTTCAGTTTTGCTCATTTTAGCTATTATCAAAATTTGGTAATATGGTTATACAGCCCAAATTTTATCTTTTGTGTATGCTCAGTGGCCCTGAGAAAAAATTCAAGATGGCTGACGAATCACATTTTACTCTGAAGAGCTTGAACTGCTTCACCGATTTGTTCCAAGGAAGCAACTTACCCTGGCCATATGTTGATTAGATTTTGGTGTGATTCTGACATCACATTTTCACGTGGTTTACATACAAATTTGGTGACAGTACTGTATTTCTTCATAATTAATGTATTTTGTTTGCTAAATCTATATGGGGCGGGTGGAGACGCAAGCTTTGCCCCTCAGGCAAATCTAGTCTTCTATTTGCTATCAATCCATATACGGTGTGCTTGTTTCATATATTTTATATTGTACATGTACTATGTTGACAAACAAGGTTTGGGAAGTGGAGACAATGAGACCTTTACATTCGATATCTGGGCGATACCACTGGGTGCGATCTCTCTGCTTCAATCCTACTAAGGTATGTGTTATGTTATTTGTAATCTCTTAGGATAAGAATCAGGATTTGTCATCAGGTTATGCATCCCTGTTTGTTGGTTAGATTGCCCCAGCTGCAGCCTCTCCCAAGAATGGTTTGGGTTCCGATCTAGGATTCTTATCTGACTACAAAACTGTGGTCACCTTCAGCTTCAATGTGATTGTATGTAGACATTTCCCTGCCTGACTCTGGAAGAAAATGATCTGGTTTTAATGATGTGATTTTCGAAAAAAATTGTCAATTTTGTGATAAATTAGGCTTTACTTTATTATACTGAGCATGGTCAATTATTAAGGCTCTACCTACCGGCGGCGGCGGCGCAGTGCATGGCCCCCGCCTTCTCCTGTCACCCTGATATCTACAAAACCGCTTTTTCAATTCAGTTGGTGTTCAACATACTGGATACAAGTAATAATTCCTAAGCTACATCAATTTTTCAGAAATTTCGGAATTTTTTTTAGGGTCATGGGTCTACAAAACCGCTTTTTAGATTCACTTTGTGTTCAACATGCTGGATGCAAGTATTAATTCCTAGGCTGCATCAATTTTTCAGAAAATTCTGGAAAATATTCGGGTCATGCCGGCTATCTTGATTCTTTTTTCGTCAAATTAGGACCTTGTCACCCTGATATCTACGAAACCGCTTTTTCGATTCACTTTGTGTTCAACGTACTGGATGCAAGTATCAATTCCTAGACTGCATCAATTTTTCAGAAAGTTCGGGAAAATAGTCGGGTTATGGGGGCCATCTTTAATCTTTTTTTGTCAAATTAGGACCTTGTCACCCTTATAACTTCAAAGCCACTTATCCGATATACTCAATATTCTGTCAATATTCAACATACTGCATAGTAGTATTCCTTCCTAGATTGCATCAATTTTTCAGAAAGTCAGGGAAAATATCCCTGTCATGGCAGCCATCTTTAATCTTTTTTCGTCAAATTAGAACCTTGTCACCCTGAAAACGTTAATGCTGCTCACTCAATACACTCATTATTCAACATACTGCAAAACATCAATATGAAATAGGAACCGTGTTCACTTTATTGTAAAAAGAATGCTCTAAATTTAAATACCTGCTAATTTAAATACCGCCGGTCAAATTCACAGTCCAATGCTTTTTATCAATGATTATTCCATGTAAAGTTTGTAAAAGAAATTAATATGCCATTTCATCATTCTAGGATCTCCTGTACAGTGGCTCACACAACACAGTGGAAATATGGGATTTATCGGGTAATTTTAACTTAAACGGCAAGATTTCACACACATACGGCTCAGCTTACTCACTGGCTGTGACAAGCATTTACATCATTGTAGGTAAGTCTTCACTGCACGTATACGTCGATTCAAGAAGATTGATAAACTTGTTGAGTGCTGAATTTTTTAATGATATTTTTTTAATTTGATGCTGAAAGTGCATTATGTCAACATTGAACAAAATAACATGATTTGAAACACAGAATAAATGCAGCAAAATATATTTTCTTTCACTTTTCTAGTAAAATCATTGCAATTGAATAAATCAGCATTTAAAAATAATTTGCACTTTGTCCTACATGTAGTTCACTACTAATCTACAAATTACAATTAATCACCGGTATTAATAAATAACTGAACATATCATTACTCAATTGAATCTTTAAAAAATGTCTCCGGACGATGGTGAGATTGATGATGATTGGCAAACAGTGGTTTATGAACTTTTACCTACCTAAATCGTCGACCATAAGCCATTACTAACTTTAATATGACATATCTGGCACATTGTTCCAGATAGCTAGACCATTTCTATGAAACAAAATGTGTGGCTGCATGTAGGGATATGGCCTGAAATTTTTTTAGCTCGATCAAAATTCAAATTGGCAGACTATTCAATTGGCCATAATTGCCTTTGGCAAACCATGCCAGATATCTAGACCATTACTATGAAACAAAATGTGTGGTTTTATGGAGGGATATGCCCTGAAAAATTCGAGATGTAGATATGTAGATCTGGGACTTAAAGCTAGTTTTGCAAGATTGGGTCTCATATACCTTGTATACCAAAAAAAAAACACACAAAAAGTAACTCATGCCTGCCCGCTGTCTTCAACATTGAAGTTGAGGAAGTAAATGGAAGTCAAAGAAAAATAAGACATTTATATTTCTTGACCATATAACCCTCAAAAGTTATTTACGGCAAAAATAAATCCAGCACTACTGTGTTTCTATAGACCTGTGAAATATTAAACAAAGGTGAAAAATCTAACGAAAACATTTTTATGACATTCTAAATCTATTTTCTAAGTATCCCCAATACTATTGGGATGCTAAAAGTACTAAGCATTTTTTCGGCTCTGCTGCCGCCACTGTGGTTCTCTTAGTTATTTCTGATGCTGTTCTTTTTATTAAATTTTCCCACACATCCAATTTTGACCTATGTGCCTGGAAGATCCTCACCATTTATTTTATTTTGGTACTTAGCAATAAAAGTTCATTTTCAAAGACAGCCGTCCAAAAAGTTTGGGAAAACAATATCTTATGAACCGTTCATTAGACTGCATTTAAATTTGATGTGGTGGTTCTCCAGGTATTTTGACATACCTGATATACCTTTCGGATGAATCAGCTGGCCATCTTGAAAAAAATCGATATGATTTTATTTCTAACATTAACATTTTTTATTGTATTGTCCAAATTTTTGTGGCAACTTATTTTGATGTTCGGATGATTTTGGGAGGAATCTATTAAACACAAAATGGCTGCCATCTTGTTATTTTTGGGGGATTTTTTTGGATGAGCTGACCTGGAAATACAGTGCTAAATAAGATATAAGGGTTGAAATTGAAATCTCTGATGTACTGAATGTTTTGTATTTGCAGGCACATATAATCAAAATATTCATCTGTTTGAAAGCAAATGCTTGAAGTATGTACAGAAATTGTCGGGCCATGTTGGCACTGTGATGTCTATGGTGGCGTCTCCTTCTGGCAGGTTCCTCTTCACGGCTTCCTCTGATGCTACTATACAGGTAAACTTAGTGTGACATCCCAGCAAACACAAAACATTTGTATAACATTTGTACAATGTCTGACCAACGTCGAAGATGTTGGGCCCACGTTGTACAAATGTTATACAAATGTTTTGTGTTTGCTGGGATAGATCAGCTTTAAGTTTGTGTATACGTTTGTATGTTATAAAAGTGAAATAATTGGTCTTAACTAATTACAGATTGGGGGTGCCAATGGGGAGAGAGGATACCACTAAATGATGTTATGGTATTACTGAATTCTGTTAGTTTTGACATAGCTGAAGTATGTGGGTCATCTCAATTCACTGAGCACAACTATAAACATGCATTGGCCTCTTCATTGCATCCCCCCCCCCCCCATCCATTATGGTATACACTCCAAGGCGTGGACTTGTTTGAGATGTAAATACTATTGATCTGGAAAGCAAAACTACTCTGTATCCTTGCTAATTTTAGTCAAATTCACACTTTTACACTTTAATCTATTTCTGGTATAATACTGAGATGGCATCGCAGACCGAGGCGATAAACCATTCTTTTTGCTAATTATTAGGTGGCTATGGATTTATTTTTGTCATTGGTGATAATATTAATAGCGTAAACATATTTACTACCAATATTGGGGATGCCTTGGCACCCCTGGTTCTGATGCATATATAATTGAGATTTAAAAAAATAACTAAAGTATAACTGTATGGGAATTGACTATATCTGAAATACTATATATGCTTATACAAAAATAGATGTGATGTAAACATCTGGAAAAATAAATTATCTCTATTATATTTAAAACCAAGTCATGATTACTTCTATTGAATTTGTACACAAATGTAATTTGTGTAGCTTGTATACATAATACTACGGGAATGTAATTTATACTGTATCATTTCTGTCAACATTAATCTGCAAATTTTATATCACGAAAAACATTTGAAAATGGCCTCAGTTCTGTACACTGAATTATTAAAGCGGCTCCTTGGGATGACATCAATTTTCGTTTTTATTTTTGTAATGAAGTAGTGTATCCCCCAGATCATGATTTTAGAGTTTTTAGATTTTTTAAAATATTTTTAATCAACATTTCTATGAATTCGCTTAAAGCCCAAACAAACCTTTTGTATACCTAAACACTTGCTAAAGGACGATTGAATGTTTCTACAGCATTGGGCCACATGTTGATGCCATCGGCCCAGCGTTGTGCAGACAATCAGTGCTGCAGGTGGACCCCCCCCCCCCGTTTCCTGACAATAAGACACCAATTAGCGGCGATTGCTGGGAATATGTGGTGTAAAGTGCAGTATATTGCTGACTTGTTTTGTTCACATGGCAATATACGACCTAGAAATATAACTATTTCACTCTTTTTCGTTGTTTTAAAATTGTTTTTTGACTTTTTTATATTTTTAGTTAAGTTCAGTAGGCTATATAGCTTCATATAAATTAATTTTTCAAGATTGACAAAATTGAAAATGTCTCATCCCACAGGGTCCTTTTAACGAAACGTTGCAAATTGATTAATTTTTTTTTAGGTGTGGAGTTTGGAGAATTTGCTTCCTATACAGAGTCTGGCTCGTCATGAAGATAGTGTGAACTCACTGGCCATACATGGAGACCTTCTGTTGTCTGCCTCAGAAGACAAAGAAATCAAGGTGGAACCAAATTTATGTTTCAGTTCGTTTATTTGTATAACATATCAAAGCGATTAGATTGGTGAAAAATATTGAAATCGATGATAATACATTTTCCATACTGCCACCATGGTAAAAAGCCATGTATGGATGTATTAATGTATTTTCATATGATGCCCAGATAAATGGTTCGGAACTGATCACAATGTATCCAAAACTTTGAATTTATACATGCAACATTAATTTGGAAGCAATACAGTGTATAATTGAAAGGCAGCTCACCAGAAATTGAAAAAATTTCAAGAGAATTGATTGAAAATAAAAATAAAAACAAATATTGTTGCAAAATGTGTAATCAAAGAAAGTCTTTCAAGTCCAGTTATTTGACAGAGTTATGTTACACTATTTTATTCACACATCTTTTAGTTCACTCTCAATAACATTTATTTCTTAACATCTTATCGTGATGCATTTTTAATCGTGTTGAATATCAATGTATGAACTATAACCCTTTGCCTCTCGTGAACAATTCCTGATGCCTTAGTCTGCAGTGGATGACGTTTTTTTTTTAAACAAAAAAAGAAACAGATTGGACCGATTTATTTTTGGTCAAAATTCTGCCCCTTTTTGTTATATGCAATAATTTAAATGATTATATACTGTTTGAAAAGGTATTATCATAATTGTTGGGATTTGCACAACACCGTTATGTGCCATACTACATACTATTTTTTAATATTTAAAAATTTCCAAGCTTTCTGCTGCAACGCGAGCCTAATCCACAATGTTATCAAATTTATTCAACTAGAATTTGATATGACAACACCAAATTCATATTAGAATTCAAATTCACTTTGCGTTGTTGAGCTGTGACATCAATTAATTCATCATCTCAATTAGAGTTAAGGCAAGTGACGCCACCTGTGGTTTCAGTGTCCTTCGTGAGCTCTAACTAAATCTGGCAAAATGGGTCATAAGCCACAGTTTGAGAAACAATTTTAGGGCCCATCAAAGGCAAAACAACCCTGATATTACTTATTGCTAATTTTTACATAAGTTTCTATTCTGCTTTAAATCCTAAAATAGTGCAGCATAGAAATCGATGTACATGTACATGATATTTCATATATGCCCATTATTTCAATTTTAGTTCTATCTATACTGAAATAATCAGTGATATTTATTTCTATTTATTTGTTACCATGGTAACAGTTGTTAATGAGTAGGAAATGTTCATCGAATGGTAACATTAAGATGATCAAAACATCAGGCATATACTGTTAAAATTTTAGAATTATACGTTTAATATCGAAAAAACGAGGTGTAAATTAATATTTATTTTGTTTATTTAATTTGAACCCTTACAGCGTGGGGATCGACTTTAGTCGACAGAATCTGACGTCTGTAGACGTCAGATTCTGACGACTAAAGTCGATCCCCGTGCTGTAAGGGTTCAAATTAAATAAACAAAATAAATATTAATTTACACCTCGTTTTTTCGATATTAAACGTATAATTCTAAAATTTTAACAGTATATGTTAATCCACATATTTCTAATGGCCGGGAACCGATAACACAGGTATTCAAATGAATCAGAAAGAGCTAACTAAGACATTTATGATGCTATCAAATTGAAAAAAAATCTTTGGTTGCGATGTTTTTTACAAATTATTTCAGCGCTTTAAGAGTTAATCCGTATTTAAAAAGTAATTTTGTGTAGATCCAGAATATGTTAATATCTCCAATATTTAATTATGCAACTTACGGCTCATTTTGCCAGATCATGTCAGATTGACATTATTCACTACTAACACTTGACTGTTGAACGAACGATGTCTGATATTTACATGAATTTTCTTGTATTTTGTAGGTCTTCAAGTACTTCAAAATGCAAATGGGATTTGTACCGACTTAGTGCATTATGGAGGAATGGAGCGGAACTGTCCATGAAATGTTACAACCAAATATGACTATCAAAATTGTTAGCCTTTGGCCAAGCATGAGACCCCATTTTACTTAACTTGAGATTTTTGCATTTAATAATATTTTTTTACCTTCACATTGTGCTTGATATTATGATGCATTATGGAAAAATACCGGTAATTTGATGAATCTCATAACAGTGGATTTATAGAATTATGTATACAGTTGTTATGCCGACATATTTAATTTTTTTTCGATGCAAACTTTAGATCGCTGTAGCATTTCAAATTTTGATCAGTGTTGGAAATATGTTATAACATTCATAAACAGAATCATGCAAGTCTGTGAATTAAATACATCAGATCATCTTTTCAATTGATACTAATTATATTGATTGATCTACTGTCAACTGTGGCAGTGCATAGCATGGAACTATTTACAAATGTTCAACTAATGCTTCATTTTTATTAAGTGCATAAAGCAGTAATTTCTCTGCATACTCCCCCAAGTACATTTTTTTCTGTTGAATGTAAATATTGATGTCTCTTAACACTTTTTATATTTTCTACCATTTCCTGCATAATACAAATATTAAAATGTTTAATTCTCATTTTCATACCATGTTACGATAACATGTAAGAGATTTACTTATAGAGATAAGACAACCACTTAACCTTAACCCTTTAAGCCTCACAATGGTTCAAAGCATCATTTTACAACCCTGAAAACAGACTTGATTTTCCTACAACTAAGGGTTTTATAATGAATATTTCCATGAAAGTGGTTGTTCAATTCGTGGCAATTTTCTTTGCTTTCTCACCCACATCAAATCATCTTCATCCACTACAAGTCGAGAATTGCGACAGCAATTCGCGGCTTGTAGTGGATGAAGATGACAATGGTGAATTCAGGCTTGAAAGGGTTGATGCATTAATATTTTCTGAATTTTATTTTAACAATACAATGTATAATTCACTCAATAACTGTTGATGCCCCTGGTAGGTTTCAACATTGTGACTACCATATTAACAACAGAATTCATGTACGACCATGTACAGCTTTACTGCTCGATATATATTTTTATATTAATTATATTAATAGTTATATATTTTTTACTAAATTTATATATTTATATGTATTTATATGATATATATATATATATTTGTACATGTTTTGTGTAAGTGTGTCTGACTACATGTTAATTGAAGTTTCTAAAAATGTTTGTGATTGAACATAACTTAATTATCTTGGCTATTGTTGTTTTTCTTGACACATTTTTTTTCTTGACACACTTTCAAAGTTTTTTATTGAATAATATAATGAATGTGATGTGTAAATAAGACCAGGCGATATAGGATTTATTTATTAAGGAATATAAAATGTGAATACATATTTCTACAGATTTTGTGTTATTTGTACACAGTATTGTTAGTCAATTGGCCAGGAATCGGAAAGAGCTTATTTAGGGTTTTCGTGTCGACTTTTTTGCGCATACCTTAAACCTTGCTAGATGTATTCTCAGACCTCCTTTACTGAAACTCCGACTGGTTGTCGGCTTTCATGTGTGTGCACTAGAGCTACACAGTATTTTCAAAATGACTACCATATCGCCACACTATAGCAGGCCTAATACCGAACATTATAATATGCAATACATCCTTCAATTAAATTACTAATATCTTACATTATATAATAACATAATGCGGATATTTAAATGTCACATCTGTCCATAATACCATGCGAATAAAATTGCTTTTGATCTAAGATACAAAAATTTCACATCTGTACACCTGTTATTATTATGTTGCATCTTTATATCGTAATGACATATCCTAACAGCTAGATAGGTATAGCTTCACTGACATAATTAAAAAGAGGGCTTGAAACACTGCAGCCTGTAGATAAACCGATAAATAACACGAATATACTCGAGTCCCATATAATTAAAAATGACAGTGTATGGATATGTGTGACATCGGCTTTGAAATTTTGATGTCGGATGAAAAAGCCTAATTCCTTTAGAATGCGCCCCTTCACCTGCACAACACTTAACAACTGGAAAAACGTTGAATTAATTACATGTGGACAATGTAAAAGGAACCGAATCAGCTGATTAATAATATTAATAACCGAATCAGCTGGTTAATAATTAGCCATATGGGCTAATAAATATAATATAATAATAATATAGGCCAATAATGTCCTGTATGATGATCAGGTTGGAAGGGCCATCATGTGCAGAGACAAGAAGAGCCTGACCTAAATTTTGGTAGGTAATAACAAATTGTTCAAAATAGATGCAGGGCCAAATGTGTGTGTACGACTGTACACATGTTTGTATGTAATAGTAGGTCCTATATAGCTAGGTCTATACAGGGCATTAGAGATTGTCGTCGAATGCTCTGTGAACATTCGCCATACAATCGCCGGGTTTAGCACGTGTTCGCTATACATTTGCCGAAAAGTGAAATGCATATGTAAATTAGCAGTTGCCATACATTCGCTGAACATTCGCCGAACGCATTCGCCGAAAGCTTATTTGAATGTGAATGCAAGACGAATGCTAGGCAAACAGTCGCTGAGAATTCGCTGAGCATTTGCGTTGCATTCGCTGGGAGACTCGGCGCATTTGCTGAAAGATATTTCTTAGATTGGGGACCCAAGGAGAGGGGGACCCAAGGGAGGGGGGGGGCAGTGGCGAGCCATCCTTCCTTTGGAGGGGGGTCAAGAGAGCGGGAAGGGGGGCTCCAACAGGCACAGTTAAGGGGTAGATTATGTTAAAGGGACTAGCCCAGGCTAAAATCATCAAAAAATCGGTTATTTTATTTCGGGTTCTTAATATGACCATATGATGTAAACATGTACATAGACTAGAACTGCAAATTTGTATAATTTTTGTGCTGCGAATTCACCAGTTAGGCTAGATATATAGACGAACTTCCTGATTTCTAATTATTGACAACCATGGCAAAAATAGGAAATGCCGGAATCTCGTCTCTATATCTAGCCTAACTGGTGAATGCGCAGCACAAAAATTATAAAAATTTGCAGTTCTAGTCTATGTACATGCTTACATCATATGGTCATATTAAGAACCCGAAATAAAATCACCGATTTTTTATGATTTTAGCCTGGGCCAGTCCCTTTAATATGTAGCCGAGGTATCATACCTAGCTACTACTTCTATATCAAGTTGGATACATAGCAATCGAGATGTGGTCAACATATTACAGATAGTGGGCCAACATTAACCCTTTAGCCGCCAAATTATTCAATCTGAATTTCACCCACTTGAAGTTGTGTCTCGCTGACGCGATCCACAACTTCAAGTGAGTGAAAAATTTTCAAATTTGGCAAAATGGAGGTCAACTGTTTTCAAATATTGCTGATTGATGTCACATTTTATCTTTGTCACATGTTTAAAAGGTGGTACCTAATGTGCGAATAAAAAATGAAAACTTGAATATATGCGACACCGGCGGTTAAAGGGTTAACCCGATATAAGGGCAACGTCTGTGTTTGCTGGGTACGTGTCAGTGTTAGAATATCTATCTGAATATATTTATATGCATATTCATCATATGAATTGATTCATCTGCATGACATTGACGACATTAGTTATCACACTTTATAAACAAACCAAAAGGCAGACCTGCGTGTGTTTCCAACTAGTCCCAGTAAATAAAATGTCATTACCTAGTCATTGTACAGGGACTGTGGGGACATATCCATCACTTAATATAGTGGCAGATATAACCCGTTAATATTAAAGGGATTAGATCACCGCCTTAGGTCATATTTTTTTATAATGGCAAAGTGTGCAGGTATAGGGTATGGCCTACACCAACAGTTTATTTTTATTGTTAAAATTGTCTACTCTTATCATAGTTTGCCGATAAAAGATCAAATCCACCATATATTAAAAGTAATTACTTTGTGACAAATATGATTAAAACTAGGTGCTATTTATTCCCTTCGATGCGACGATTTGATCAACACATTAAATCAAATTGTGGAGATCATTTTCAGGATCAGAAGATTGATGTTTAAGGATTAATCATTGCTTCGGTATCTACCTAGATCTGTCTGTAACAGTTAACGGGTCGCATCTCTCAGAAAGGGATAAATACAGGATAACAAATAATAGCATCGGAACCCAGTCATCATGCACTTGAAGTGTACAGTTTAACCATCCCATTAGTCCAGGGCATTTAAGCCAAAAAGTAGTGAACATAGGAACAAATTGCAACAGAAGCTTTTTTGCTTGTTTTGAGTTTATTAACATAATTATGTACAATGACCAAAAAAAGTCCCAAGCCAGGAAAATTCGGAAACTTTTTTTACGGGCCTTTTTGTGAGGGTACCCTAAAATGGCTAAATTATTGTTATTACTCAGCTCCATCGCGGCAAAGCTGGTGGCTGTGATCACCTTATCAATGAATTGTACATAATTATATGGATGTGATCAATTACTCCCCAAATTATCTGCACTGTTCAACGTTATATTCAAGTCTTCAGATTCCCCTAAATTATGGCAGGAGGGCATTATAGTCCCAATAAGCAAAAAAGGCCCAATGGAAAATGTACAAAATTATCGTGGAATTACTTTGCTCAGTACGTTAGGAAAATTATTTACTAGAATAATAAATAATCGATTAAACTATTGGTCCGACACTTATCATATTATCAACGGTAATTAATCTGGTTTTCGACGAGGAATGTCAACCGTTGATAATAAATATATATATATATAGTGCAATCTGTTGTCATTGTTGCAGCCTTTACTAGAGGTAAGAAAGTATTATGCGCTTCGATTGATTTTTCTAAAGCTTTTGATTATATAAACAGAGATTGTCTTTGGTACAAATTATTGAAGAGTGAGACACGCCATGAGTGACCAGTTTGAATGTAATATTGGAGTTAGATAGGGTTAAAGTATATCGCCCTTCTTATTTAATATTTTTTTAAAATCATTTAGACTCGGCCCTCGCACTTGTGGGATTCCAAGGAATAACGGAACGTGCTATTAATTTGATATCATTAATGTACGCTGATGATTCACTTCTCCTATCAAACTCACGCGAAGACTTACAAGCTGGTCTTGATTGTTTTTATGATTACTCTCTAAAATGGAAACTTCACGTGAACACTACAAAAACATCAATAATAATATTTAGAAAATGGGGTACTACATCCTTAGACGATCATTTTTACTTTGGTGACAAACTTTTGACCATTTCTAATTCTGTATCTTATCTGGGTCCCGTACTCAGTTGCAGTGGAAAGTTTTCACAAACACAATCAAACCTAGCGGATCGAGGTTTAAAAGCGGTGTATAAATTATTTAATGACACTCATGAATTATATGCTGCAGACCCCCAATTTTCTCTGTTCACAAACATTTATAGCAATGGGCTGCAACGCTGGCCCAACATTAAACCGGAATTTGGTGGGTAGGCCTACATCATGTGTACCAGGTACATCGTAGGCAAGTATTGAATGAATGTTGGCCTGCACCGGCGATGGTGGTGGAAGGAATACACGTCGAAGATATATTTGAACTTGTCTCCTTGGTTCTGTCCTTAATTATATCCTGGACATTAAGGATTCTGGCCCATGAGGAAGACCAATACTAATTCTTTGTCTATAGCACCCAAACAGACTAAAGCCGGGCCTCCAGAGTTTGGGAACTCCTTTTCTAGTTATTATTAAAATAATGAGAGGATTTGCATTAAACTTTCAGCATAGGTGTGTTTCGGGCCTATGAACAATCGAATAAATATTGGGGATGATCCGGATTACGATGCGGAGGCAGGAAATTATACTATATATAGTAAAACTTCCTGCATCCGCATCGTAATCCGGATCATACCCACTTAATGAATGAATGCAATAGGGCCTACTACTAGATTTGCCTATCGGCTTTACGATAATTAATTTGGGCGAAGGTTTGCCGTCTTTATCATCATGATAATGGTGGTGCTGCAATGATAATGCCAGAGGGAAACTTCTTTCACTAAATAATGCGAAAACAAACAAACAGAAAACTGTTATCTTCCAATTCCAGTGGAATAGATCAACGAATATTTTTTAACAATTCAATGTATGTTAGCTTATTTGCAAAATAGCCATGTAAAGCGTAAAACACCAAGAAAAGTAAAACAAACAAGCAACAAAACAGAACTTTTTTATATCAAATTCATCCAATAATACACTTATTAATTTCGTAAAAGTAATCATAAAACTAGTTAATGTCAAAAGTGAAACACATCTCATGTCATTCCAACAGATACAGTATTGTTGGTTAACGCACTATCGGTTGTCATAGTCTTTATATACATCACAAAAACACTTAACAAAATAATTAAATAACAATGGTCAAGAAAATATAAACAGCCAAACATTATTAACACTTCAAGTAGTAGATTAGACGACACGCGATATTATTATCACCCATTTTATTAAATAAAATCACTACATAACCATCAATTCTTTAGATAATTCCTCATGGCACTACATTGCTTAAAGGGACTGGCCCAGGCTAAATTCATAAAAAAATCGGTGATTTTATTTTGGCTTCTGAATATGACCATATGATGTAAACATGTCCGTAGACTAGAACTGCAAAAGATTTTAATTTTTCCTCTGCGCATTCACCAGCTAGGCTAGATATAGAGACGAAATTCCTGATTTCGAATTATGGACAACCATCTCAAAAATAAGAAATACGGCAATTTCGTCTCTATATCTAGCCTAACTTGTAAGTTCGCAGCACTAAACCTAAACAACTTTTGCTGTTCTAGTCTATGGACATATTTACATCATATGGTCATATTAAGAAGCCAAAATAAAATCACCGATTTTACGAAGATTTTAGCCTGGGCCAGTCCCTTCAAACAGACCCCAGGCTAATAATTATCATATATTTGTGCAAGAAAAAATTTCAATCCTTTAAAACCCCATGCAATACTCCGATGACATCGCAAAACGAGCTGGTTAGACTGGTCATGCCCGGTACCCATGCCACATATATATGCACCATACGGCATAGTTGAACAAAAAATCGTTCAAGATATAAGATTCAAGTCAAAGACATTCTGCTTTCATTACTGGGAATCATTGGAGCAATTAAAACATCAAGCATTAATGGAAATGGCTATATTTCGTCCCTTTTGGTATGAAAGGGTGTATTTGCCACCTCACAAAGTGGCAGATACACCCTTTCATATCAAAGGTGACGATGTGTGTATCTGCAAGGGTGTGTGTTTGAAAAGTTATGCGGTATCCCCTGGTCCGAGTCTCACCAAACTTGTATGATTGCAGAATGTTATTAATCACAATGTGCGGAGACTGTGTAAAGGTCAGTTGGGGTGTACCAGTGCCGAAATTACAACACGCATTTTAGTCAACCCTTTAAGTACTATGCTGCATAATGCTATGCGCCACATGACATGCTCTGACTAAAATAATTAAACATCAACTAGAATAAACTAAAATAATGACGCTCTGGATTTTTATTTGATAAGTAATTAGTAAAATTACTTGGATATTTAACCCTTAAAGCGCTGAAATATTTGTATATGAACCAAGTTTTTAATTTGAAATCATCATAAACTGATAAATGTCCTAGTCAGCGCTGTCCACTTCAGTTAAATACCTATGTTATGTGTCTAGGGTCATTAAACATATTTGACTCTTTCAGCGCCTGACGTCGGTCCCCGTGTTGAAAGGGTTAATCAAATCAAATAATGTTAGTGAAAATGAGTGAAAGTAGATGGTTCAGAATACCCCTTTCTTATCCATGCGAATTTTGTTGCGGCCTTGGTGCTACGGTGGTGGTTACTTGCGGCTCTGTGTGGGGCCAATGTCTACATCGTTGGCCCTACATCGAGATGCTTAATTTTTTTCAGATTACATAGGAGTAGTAGGCTATACGGATGCTTTATATGGGTGTCGAGTTAAATAATGACAAATCTAAAAATTACAGTTTATGTTGTGATAGCCGAATTATAACTGGTACGATAATGTGGGTGATCTTCCACCAACTTGATATGTCTGGCAGCAACACACAACAATCATTGCAATGATTTTCAACATTGTAAAAATGGAGATTTGTTTCAAACAGACTGATCTGTCAAGGAAATATATGTCCAGCCTGTCACATGACGAAATTTGCCAATCATGGTCGTCATTCAGTTGTTATTTAAATTAGGGGGTAGAATACCATACTTGGGCCACAATGTATGTAAATGTTTTTTAATTACTTAACACTTTATAGACTGTAGTGTATAGACTTTATATTTTACAATATGTGCAAAGATCAATTTCATTTTTTTAATAATTACGGTCAATATAATTTACAATATTTTACAAACGAACTATTATATTCATATTGCGTTACGCAACAGTTTTGAATGTTGATACAAATCAGAGAAAGTTTCAATTTTGTACCCCCTTTTTGTGTCAAGAAGTTACTGAGAATATCATAGTAATAGCATCCCAATATGACAATATGCAGGGAGGTTATTGGTCATAAATTTACAGCGGTTACGACAAGTCATGTAGTATAAGTCATGCAATATAATTGGGGTCTTGTAATATACACACACAATATCATATCTAGTATATAAAGTTAAACAATCACATAAAAACTGATTAGAGTATTCGATGAGGGTATTTAATAACGTATGTCTAGATGTATACAAATGACATATTTTACGTATGTATAGGCCTAGATGTATACATACCGTACATAGTCTGCATTTAAATACCAGATTGTGGTTCATGTAAAACTAACATAGATACAGCTCATAGATTTGATGGTGTGGACAGTATGGACATGACTAGAATAATAACGAGAAAACAAGCATATCAATTACAAACAATAAACAATTATCTTAAAAAAACTAGACGTTGCTTCAACTCTAGGGTAACGTGTCACGACGTTGACCTAGCGCTGAAGCAATGTCTTGTGTGTTACCGGACGTCATTCACAACTGTATGACGTGCTGTGGTAATAATAAACGTAGCTGCACAAGGAGTAGATCATCAGTTTATATACACAAGGCCGTATGGTAGGAAATAACACATTTATACAAGAATACATTTTTCTTGTTTCGTACAAAAAGTACCAACTCGGCTATCATCACATTTGTAACTTGTGAAGTCATTATTGCCATAATAATTAGTAGTACTGACCTTGCCATTTTATTTACCACATCTATATTTCATGAAATAAATGTATCCCTTAATAGCTTAATGTTTAGATAAGAGGATTATTTTTCACTAATTAGCGTGTCCATCTGTGGAATGTTTGTTTGGGTAGAGTGTGATGCATGGTCATCAGGTGAAACAGATGGAATGCTACAACTTGTGACTAAAAAAACATATGAAATGTATATATCCGTTTTCGGCAAAAAAACATTAAAAGCACCCCGTTAGATATTTCTTGTATGACTGGGTAGACTGCAGTGAAATACGTGATAATTCACTTCTGAGAAATAACCAGAAGAGCCAGGCATTCGAAAATATATAACACACATCACAAGAAGAGATTATAGATAAAAACTTAATAAGCTAATGTTTGATATGTCGTAGACATGTAACTGGCGCATTTTTAGGTACTTGAAACTTGACAGATATTAGCATGTATTCTAATATATTGAACATGTTGAACGCGATAAGTGAAATATTGAGCTGTTCTATAGATAGCCTGAACACTGGCCCTGTGACTGCGAATTGAAACCGGGCTCCACTTCACCGGTAGGAATTCCTACTGGTTGACCTGGCCTCTACGTCACGGCTACGTCAGGGTCTTACAGCCATCTAGATCGATAGTTCAAGTACGATTGGCGATGCAGAGCATTACTTAGGAATGAATAATATTATAATTCGATTATATATCTTTCATAGTTTATACCGATTTTGATAGTCATGTAGGCCCTATACACTAACAGTATACGTTTTTTCAGGGCTACCAGTATCAAGATTTAAATTTTAATAAAAACACACACCTCACCTCACATAGTCAGGCCTTTGAATGTTATCCCATTATATTCTTGTGCGTGACACAGGCCCAAACCACTGCCTGGACTTTTTACCCCTGTGAACAATAATCTATAACGGCCTAACTATCCCATGATCAATATAATTATAACATAATTGAATTTAACCCTTTAACCGCCGGAACCGAATATATTAGGTCTTTCATTTTTTACTACCACATTAAGTACTACCTTTTAAACATACTAATGATATAATGTGACATCAATTAGCAATATTTGAGAAGAGTTGACCTCCACTTTGTGAAATCTGAATAATTTTCACTCACTTGAAGTTGTGGATCGCTTCAGCGAGACACAACTTTAAGTGGGTGAAAATTGCAATTGAATAATTTGGCGGTTAAAGGGCTAAACTATATTATAATTATATAACAATTAAATTTTGTGCCGACATAAATGATAATACTTCTAAAGACAAAAACCTAGTGTTATACGCATCACTAATCGTACTTGTGTGTACGTTGGCAGTTGGAAGAAATACGAAGGGGAACCACTAATCGCAAGCTGCCAATAAGAACCTTAAAGTCACACTAAACAGAGCCCAGTATATGGCCCAATTCACAGGGCCAGTGTTCACGTTATGCTATATAAATCACAATATTGTTCAAGAATACTATTTTGTGCTGTAATATATATAGTTGAAACCTCGATATCGTAAATTAGAGCGCAGATACAAATTCAGATATTACTGCAACCATGTTGTAAACATGCAGGTTGCGTCAAATCATGTGCTGATCAAAGTATATATGAACGCTGAAGATCTGAGTGAGCACAGGTGAGAATCGATTATCTGCCACAGTAGTGTTTTGATAGCACATGACCGTGTCAAAATGCAAGTAATTACAGCGGCAGTGGCACACAATATGAACGCTGACGATAATGGCCATATGAATTATGATTGTAGATAACACGTTTTAAAACACGTTTTAACCCTTTAACCGCCGGTGCCGCATATATTCGGGGTTTCATTTTTTATTAGCACATTAAGTACCACCTTTTGAACATGTTAAAGATAAAATGTGACATCAATCTGCAATATTTAAAAACAGTTGACCTCCATTTTGTCAAATCTGAATAATTTTTACTCACTGGAAGTTGTGGATCGCGTCAGCGAGACACAACATCAAGTGGGTGAAAATTCAGATTGAATAATTTGGAAGTTAAAATGACAGTAGCAGACTGATCAATGGAATGTTATCACGTCATGTCTTTGCTAGTTTGAAGTATCACACACTTTACAAAGTAACAGGTGGCATATTTAGAAAAAAATAATTGTATAACCCATCACAATGAAGACGTTGTGAACATTAAATAGACATAATACACTTGGTATTTTAAAAATATGAATATTTTCATTGACATTGAGCGGCATCACAAAGTAAATCAAGATGTTTATGGTACATTGCCCAAATATGACAGTACTACCAACATTAAAATACTGTCGTGTGATCACACTGAACATCATACAACTGTTCACTATTGTCAGATATTTCTTAGCTATATTTACATGCATTGTTCAAGATATGTGTCTGTATAGGTGACATCGTTGCTTCATATCACGTGGGATACATAACAATCTGCCGAGCCAAAAACCAGACGTTCACCCCTTGTCATCTTGTTAATGTTGACCGACGTCGCAGACGGTGGGCCAACATTAACCCGATATAAGGTCAACGTCTGTGTTTGCTGGGTACGTGTCAGTGTAAGAATAGCCTACCTATATGCATATATTCATTTTAATTGATTCATCTGCATGAAATCAGTTATCACCCTTTATAAACAAACTAACTAAACTTGGGTGTGTTTCCAACAAGTCATCACCCTTTAATATTAAAGGTCATCGCCTTAGTCATGTTTTTTTCATAAGTTTGACAGATAATGTAGGGCCTACACCAACAGTTTATTGTTATCGTTAAAGTTTTCTATTCTTTTCATAGTTTACCGATAAAAGATCGAATCCACCATATAATAAAACACCAGTCAAGTGATTACTTTGTGATAAATATGACTAAAACTAGATTTTATTCCGTTCGATGCGACGATTTGATCAACACATCAAATTGTAGAGATCATGTTTAGGATCAGAAGATTGATGTGTAAGGATTGATCATTGATTCGGTACCGACGTAGATCTGTCTGTAACAGTTTACAGGTCGCATCTCTCAGAAATGACCCTTTGATCACATGAATACGGTTTAAAATACAGGATAAAAAATAATAGCACTGGAACTCAGTCATCATGAGCCTGCAGTGTACGGTTTAACCATATCATGTTTTGACAATAATTCTGTGATACATGTAGCCTACCTGTTGCGTGTAATAATTACATGAATATCTAATATTAAGTATCACTTGGGTCATTCAGGTAACCAATTAACATTGAGTTTTCTTGCCAGAGAATAACATGCATCGTAAATATCCACTCTTTGTGACTCTGTGACCTCCTTCTTCCATTTTTGCCTTTTCTCTTCTATTAAAGTTTGATTATAAGTGTCCATATGTAGCAGGAGGGGTAGATTGTCTGGTAGCTTCCAGTTTAGGAAGCTGTACACTTGTTTGTAGATATCTACTGGTTTAAGTAGGAACTCGTCATAGATGAGTGACATAGTCCTTCCTGGATAGAGTTTTTCTAGCTCTAGCCGCCGTGTGTGATCTCTCAATACAGTCTGACAATACGAATGAGCTATGATACCTAAGCCTTTACCACGCTCATATATACTCTGTGACCATCCTGCCTTCTTACGGGATAAAGACACAGCACGAGCGTCCCTAATCAGATGTATCACCTTCATATTAGGGTGAGCTTTTAACAGGTCTTCCGCGTTATCCATAGTGGCGCGAACCGTCTTAATCGCACGTCTTTTACGGTCATCACAGGGCTGAGAAAGACGAGGTATGCACTTAGATATGGAGGCATGATACTGCTCTATACAACGATCATAAGCGGCGAATGAAGACATTTCACCATGTCTGCTAAATGCCCCATGTAGTGTGTTACTGGTGAGAGACACGTGTTGATGCTCCCATAAATGACGCTTACATAGATCCTGTCTTCGTCCTCGCTCCTCAAAACGCGTACCACACATCTGCTTGATGAAGGGCCGACATGTACCAGAAATCTTGCCCACTAACTTTTCTACACGTAGACACTGTACATAAGACACCAAGGTAGACATGTGACGGGAGAAACTCTTCCAGAACACGTGTGTGTAAGCTCCTAGAGGGAAAGCCGTCATGTTACATGTGTAAAATTGATTTAACATCCAACTAGCTGCACGCCGCTCATCAGAGGGAGGGATCCTGTAAATAAATAAACTATAATCAGTCTTCCCAGACAAATACGGTAGGCATAATACATTTATAACAGATATAACATCCAGCTAGCTGCACGCCGCTCATCACGGGGAGGGATCCTGTCAATAAATAATCTACACTCAGTCCATCCCAATGTTCCCCAGTCTCTATGTTCCCCGATCTCTATGTTCCCCGGTCCTATGTTCCCCGGTCCCTATGTTCCCCAATCCCCATGTTCCCCAGTACCTATGTTCACCGATACCTATGTCCCCCGGTACCTATCTCCCCCGAGTTTTTTTTTTTTTTTTTTGGGGGGGGAGGGAGATATGAGGAGTGTTGGAACAATACACTGACACAGACAAAGGAACCACTGCCACAGGTATTCCGTTCAGAAGGAAAATAAATTGAAATACCACACGTTTTACAGAATAAATCCTAAGAGAGTAAACAGGTAAATACACAAGCAGTCTAAATAAGGAACTCAAACAGAGTAAATGTGTGAGTATGTCTAGACTTTCTCTCCTGCTATGATGTGTTATATTACCTGAGGCTGCCGTTGTGATGAGTGGTGATATCACCGGGTACAGTCCATCCTGGAGCCACTCCAAACATGGTGGAGTAGATGAGATCAAGAGGCTCAAATAGGTAAAAAATATCTTCATTGGAGTTGAACAGAACGTCTCCGATGTAAGAAGAACCTGTAGCGCAATAATTAAATTAAGATAATGCTATGATATTGTAAAAGCAGAGCCTGGTACCCTGGAGATCAATACAGTTCTGTCATAAAATTGTGTGTTTAAAAGAACATGAATGTATAAAAAAATTATTTTACTTACTCGAGAATTAGTCTTCAATTTAGCTTGAAAAGAATGATTACAATGTTTTTGACATGCATACTGTAGCGGGAAGCTAGTTCATTCCTGTTATTGTTTAGTTCATGTTGGCATAGAATCTTCAGAAAGCGAGATTGGTGGGATAGTGCTTGCCCCAGTGCACAGTTGTAGGTCGGAACATTTTACCACAACGGATACGAATGAAATACAATCTTCACGCATTACATCTGATGCTTAGACATACATGTAAATCTATAGTCATCTCAAGTTTTCTGATTGTCATTGTTTAATTTTAACATCCAACGACGATCCACGCTCATAACTCAATAATGATGCAAGCAGTGCAATTTTGAATTGATTCTTCACGTGAACCAGGTAGCCTCTACAAATGGTTCATGCTCCACAAAATCGGTTATGTCATGTGCATCTTTTTGATACTTGACTGTGTGCTTCTTCAGAGAATTACGGCATGGGGTTGGTATATAACATACATTGTTATGCAAATAGCATTGGGTCTAGTATGGAGCCTTGTATTATGCTACATCACTTTCCAGAGTGTATGGTTGAACGTCACAGATGCAGCTTTCCCCCGCTGTATTCCATATTTGAGGTAAGTGTTCAACCATACAATACGATTGCCGATCACTCCAAACTCTTCAGTTAAAACACACCACTACATTCTTTGCTTTGTCCGATCACTACATTTTAAGCCGGGAATGGAGAGTTATTGTTGATCAAATACATACCAACAATTATCATGGTAGGCCTATCATTAGTCAGGTGTGACCGAGCTGTTGATTATGAGGAATCCTCATTATGGTCGGATGTGTTTTAAGTCATTTAAAACCCGCGGAGCTCTACATTATTTAGCCGTGGAAAAAGCCCTCGGGTTTTATCCTATACTTAAGGCATTGTAACAATAAAAGATATCGTAATATGTCCAGTTTTATTGATCAGAGACGCGCATAGGCCACCTACCGAAATATTATCAAAAACACATCGTCACGCAAATTCAGAAGTTCAATAAATGATAAAACGAAATTTCAAAAATTATCGAATTTTATGAAGATTATTTTACAAAGTGTGAAATGAAAAACTGTAAACTGTGTTTTCATTGTGTAATAATGTATACGTGTATTAACAGGCCCAAGTTTAATATTGTATTTCCTGTGTTGTACATTTCCTTGTGAGGCTTAAATGATAAATACCTGAACTTGAAAACTACTAACGTATGCCAGCACTTGGAAAATATTATTTTATTATTTTTTAAGAATGCTCAAACATTTTTTGCGTATAGTTTATAGTTATGCACACGCTGAACACGGGGAATGCTAGACCTACGTTACTCAGAGATTAAGTATACGCTGATCAACAAAGGTGGATATACCTTAACCAGAACAACGCTGGACATGCGGGCTGTATACGCTACTAATACGCTAGTCGTACGCAGGTTAGGTTGGCCATAGGCTGATATTTGCTAAAATAGACAGGTCGTACTATATGCTGGCAATAAGATAATAGTAAGTTTAAAACGAAACAATTTTTTTCTTTGATGGTGTTCTTTGCGCGCATGACACGTATTTTAAGAGCCACATTTAAGAGCCAGGTTTTGAGGCACTTTTACTGAAAATAAGAACGATTTATTAAAATAGATTAAACCAAAAAGACCGCCGTAGCCTCGTTTTTGATCTTGCACGAAAACGGACAATGCTAATAGACTCACATACCCCGCAAACCTATATATACCAGGTTTCAAAGATATTCTGAATTGTGAAAAAATAAGTCGAAAAAAAATGTTGTCGACAGGTGGCGGCCATTTTGATTATCGGTGGAAAGCTGAAAATCTAATCAGGTCATCTCCTTACTCATGGGTAACTACACGTAAACAATTGGGGAGACAAAATATTTTTTTTTAAGTTTTCGCGTTAACAAGAAATGTTTTGAATCTTTGACCCTGACTTGTGACCTTGACCCTGAGTAAAAAAAACTTGCCGAGAGGGGTTGAATGTTTGTATGAATTCAATCTGTTGCACCATGTTGGTGTAGTAGCCAAAAGGGTCTGTGCGCGGCGGAGCTGGCGGCGCACGAAGGGGACACCTCTCCGGGCCCGACGAGCCGAGGGGTAAAAATCCCTTTATAGGTCTGATAGAAATTGTGTAATGATGGGATGGTGAGGAAAATTTAATTTAATGTCATTGGTATCCTCAATTGATATTGAAAATACTTTATAGGATAGATTCAGACAATTTACACTATTATTTGTTTGGTATTTTATTTCAAAATTCAACATCTATTTCTAAGTGCGCGAGCAATTCTGAGCTTCAAATAAAACAATCTGACCGAATAAGTTACCACTGAGCAGTGTATACCTGTCATACTAAGATAACAGTATGGTAATGGGGCACGTGGTTTCTCACCTGTTCTTTGGTAGGCAAGCAATAACACCAAGTCCGTCTGAGGACCCGCTTTACTCTCGTTCACCGCCTGAGGCTACAACAAAATTACCTATTGTTATACTGCATGATACATTTATTACAGGTATTGTTATCATGCTAATGGTAGTAGACACAAGGGGGCCCGCATCTTAGTCAGAAGGCCCGTTAGTCAGAAGGCCCGTTAGTCAGAAAATTAGTTAGGCCTGATAATATTCAGAAAGCCCGTTAGTCGGAAGGCCCTTTACTAGTAGTCAGAAAATCAGTTCGGTTTTTAGGGTTAGTCCGAAGGCCCATTAGTCATAAAGTCAGTTAGGCCCGTTAGTTATAAGGCCGCCGCCCGTTAGTCAGAAGGCCCGTTAGTCAAAAGATCAGTTTACATTATTTAGGGACAGCGACGTGCGTATGACCAATTATATGTTTTTATTAGTTTATTTGTACCATTATCTTTAAATACTGTGTTACTCATTGATATTTTTTTCATTCATGGGATTGCTGACAAATAATACACCTGCTATTTTCAATGACTTATTTCACATGTAATTATGTGAATCTTAATCGATATTTTTATGCGAGAAAAAAAGTTGGAAAACATTTAAATAGTCCACAATGACATACTGAAAAGGTTATAAAAATGTTGTCAAATGTTTCATTACTTTTTTCTCTTGTCATTAAATTTGACGCAGCTATTTGGCCAGTCAACTGTAGACTCAATATACAATTTTCACTCCACGTGGCATGTGCCCGGTTGTGCCAAAACTGTCCGTTTTTATATTCGAATTGGAGATATGTCCAATAGCATGTGAGTGATGCGAGGTCAGAATGCCAGCTGAATTAGTGAATTGTATAATTGAATGTGTCATATTTCAAAGAATTATTAAATGTTGAGGACCCCTCTTGCCTTCGCGCTCGCTTATAATATACTTAATTACATGTGCCCTTTGATGTTTCGCTCACCTGACCCTTTTTCTACACTGTTTCCGCCTCTTAACCCTTACAAAACTGAATTATTTTTGTTGCAACTATGGATATTAAAGAGGTTTTTCAATTTGAAAACATCATAAATGTCTTTAGTTAGCTCTTTCCGCTTCATTTGAATACCTATGTTATGGGTATACGACCATTATAAATATTTATATTCTGCCAGTGCGGGGATCGACTTTATACGTCATAATCTGACATCTAGAGCGACAAATTCTGACGTATAAAGACGATCCCCGCGCTGAAAGGGTGAAGATCGTTCAATATTCAGGCATCGCCTCCCGATATTGGATGTAGAATATATAAGCCAGATCCGGATCTCGTTATTTTCTTTTCGCCGTTATTGCGATAATACGTTCTAATAATTGTTTTCTATAGTATGTCTGCTTGACTAAAATCTAAATACCGTAATTTTAGTAATAGTCTCTAACACTTTATCAGCAATCTGCATTTGAAATTTCAAATACCTCCCTCAGTTAATAACATTTTTGAAAATTGTGTTGATTTTGTGTTATTATATTCGAATTAATTGAATGTCTTTATAACCAAAGGTATAGCTTAATATATTGCACTTATAATGTTGAATTAAAGCCGTTGGTCTAATAAATTACTACAATCCTCACAGCTTTGCTTCATTTTCCCTCTCAATGCTCGATAGTCGCAAATATATTTCGCGAAATTTGTTGAAGCCATTATTTTAATAATTACCCTGTTTGAGTTAAAAATGGCCTTATCGGCGTAGACCTATCTAGCATTGATGCTACAGCAATTTCTCCAAAGCAAAGTTTAATATTATGAGCTGTTAGTACTTTTTCATATAAGTACAGCGTATAACATAATTATTTAATTATTATATTATATTTATATGCTTGCTCTATAGGCTACTACAACGCTGTACGAAGCACGTGACATCGCGGGATTTTGAATAACAGACAGTTTAATCTTGAGTGATATAAAAATGTGGTTACCGTATATAAGGACGTATATCAACAAACATAACTAATCATATTTTTTAGACATAAAATAAAACTGAAGATCACTTATAATTACAGTTGCAAATTTGAATATAGCTTTATTGTGTTTATAATAAATATCGTATGTACAGGAGGAGGATATCAGTTAATCACCGCTCGTCATTCCGTTATTATTATTTCTCCCCTCTGTACACAGAGGTGGAGACATGTTGCTTTACCTGTGACCGCTCAGTGCTGTCTGTGAGTCTCTGTCTGTGAGTATCCCATTCATTGCAGGCGGTCAAACACGAGACATTGACCTAATGCTGGGCTAATGTTGGTCCACTTCCCACGACACTGAGCCAACATTAGCCCAGTATTGGGTTACTGTGTCGTGTTTGGCGCCACGCTGAATGAGGGCCAGCGTCACAGACGGCGGGCCAACATTAACCCAGCTTTGGTTCGAAGCATCGAGCTGCCAGCATGAAGTACTGCCTAGGGTTGAATGGATACTGGTCAGCACCGGCGACGCTGGCCCAACATTTAACAGACATTGGTCGGTGTCGGCTTGTACTGGCCGCCAGCAGTATGCACTGCCAGACCCGCAGCCCAGCAAACAGGAGGCGTTGAACCAGTGCTGGTTTGATCTGGGCCAGCGTCGCAGCCGGTGGGCCAGAATTGGACCAGCTGATTGAGCCTAAAGACGATTTAGTTACTGAATTTCTATATAAAAAACGGGTTCCACGACATCAAAATACATAGTCTCTATTGCATTAATTACAAAAGCCATTGACACTTAACATCTATTAGCTATCAACCTTTATGGTTATGCTGCTGGAAGGGAGACATCTCCAGTTCTTTGTTCACAAATAACTAGACCCTTCTAGTTTAAATACGGGTAGAACACTACTATAGTGTGATTCTGTCTGCATGTATATGAGCGTCTGTCTGTGTGTCAAACAAGATGCATTAGGCCTTATAGCACAACTCAGCAATAAATGTCAAATAGTGTAAAAAGTTCTTTATTGTGCCTGTACATTAGGTATACTGTACATCAGTTAGTTTGAAATTTATTTCAGAAAAATAAGACCTGCTGTGATTGGGTAGGACCAACAGGCATTTAAACAGCGGCCGCCCACGGTTGAAGTGGGAGGTATTTTAACCCAACAAAAAAATTGATTCACTCTTTGTGTAATGTTAGTCCAGCATCGTAGTCATTGGTTTAGCGTTAAACTGACATTAAACTAATGTATGTTGTTCGATGGCAGATACATGTAGGCCTACGTAACGTGTTTTCTGATTATCCAAAACAGAATAGGCCCTACCCAGACAGCACAATACGTTACCCAGACAACACAATACGTTACCCAATCAACAAAATACGTTACCCAGACAACACAAAACGTTTAGTTAACTCAATACTGTCACAACGTTGGTCCAGCATTAAAACAAAATTGGGGTCACATCAAGTGTTTGTGATGTGACCCCAATTAAAGGGACAGGCCCAGGCTAAAATCATAAAAAAATCGGTGATTTTATTTTGGCTTGTTAATATAACCATATGACATAAACATGTCCATAGACTAGAACTGCAATGTAAAAAAAGAGACGAAATTCCCGTATTTCTTATTTTTGACATGGTTGTCAAAAAATAGAAATCAGGAATTTCGTGTGATGATCCATGCAGGATGTCTAATCCGAAAAACACGATACAATGAACCGATCTAATGTTGGTCCACCGTCTACGACGCTGGCCCAGCATTAGATCAGCATCGGTTTAATGTCTCGTGTTCAACGTGGAGGTGGTAGTGACACATACTTGAAAACCCTGTTTGTCATCAGGATGCACGCCAGTGATGTTTGTGTCTTCTGTGGATTCTGAAGCCTGATGTTTCCAGTGATCAGGTATTTCATCTGCAAATTGTATAAATCAACCAAGTTGTATTTAACGTTAGAACTACTTTGATGCGTGACGACCCATGCATGACTATTAAAGTTCGGATAAAGGCAGATCTACTTTGAATCTCTAGTGATAAATATTAAGTTTACCTGGAGCAGATATGTCGTTTTCTGGGACGACAGCCATTTCATCACTACCTACTGGTAGCTGTAGATCATCGGCGTTAACAGAGCTGATGTCAGAACCCTGTTCTTGATCACATGTACATTTCTGTACAGGCTCACTCCTGTGACCTGACAAAATAATAGTAAAATCAAAACGTTAAATTATTTGACTCACGTTAAAAATATTATTTTCAGTGCACTCAAATCGAAATGATTGGACGATTTCGTTATACTCAGAAATGGGCCCATCAGAGATGAGAATTGCTGTCAGCACCTAATAACTTATCTATTTATTAAACATTGTAATATAAACCATAATTCGATCACACTTACCAGGAAATATAAAAATAGGCCATCACATATGGGAATAGCCGTCAGCGCAAAATAACTCATTAGTTTATTGACAATGTTAAGAGTAACCAGCGACTCAATCGCAGTTAAAAGGAAAAATAAAAATGTTCGAGCGGCGGCCGTTTTAATTCTCATCAATGCCATTTTGTTCTCGTCCGACAGGTTTGTATTGTAAGCACATCTGCCAAGCTTCAGAACAATCGAGTAAAACGCTCTCACAGTACAAGAAAAAAATATATATGTCAGAGCGGCGGCCATTTTGAATCTCACCCCTGCCATTTATGAACTCATCTGGGGGTTTGGATGTTGCACACATTTGCTAAGGTACAAAACAAACAAATAATAATAGGCGGAACAATCGCGCTTACAAGCTTAGAGAACGCGAATAAACATACATAATTGGGACGACAATTATAAGTCTTCAGCCAAATTGGCTGAGGGCAAAAATATATCCAAGTGGCAGTCATGTCGATATGACCCGTGTCATTTTTTAACTCATTCTGTGAGTTTCTAAGGTGAGCATGTATGTCAAGTTTTAGAAGATAGAAATAAAAATCAGAGAGTTCTTAATCGTTCTTAAAAGGAAAGGCAGTTTATGCCCGAGTAGTGACCATTTTGAATCTCATCCGTGGCATTTTAAAATTCGTCCGGCGGGTTTGTATGGTGAACACATCGGCCACGCTTTATAACGATCAAATAAAAATCTACGAGTGAATCAAGTTTACGAGGAAAAAACGCTTATGTTTTATTACAGGTGGCCATATCAAATCCGCGCCATTTATGAGCGCGTCCGGCATGTTTGTATGGTGAACACATTTGACAAGTTTCGGAACAATGAAGAAAAACAGGCGAGTCAAAATGACGGCGGACAGACTCACATATACATGGTAATTGGCTAAATGACCAGGATGCTATGATGGCCTCGGCTGGCTCTGTATGACAATTCTAAGGCAGTAAAACATTGTAAAATGTGTAAACTCACAAAAAAATTGAATAACCCTAATAACAGATTTGGATGTTGAAAATCAGCAACATATAAACATATACATATAAACAATCCTAAAGCATTTTTTATGATAAGCATTAAGGCGCTAAGTTATATAGTTTTGATTTTTAACCATTGTGTTGTGTGTCGCTACCACGATCTCCAAATAAAGTTGGTAAAATCACTTAAATATAATTATTTGAAAATTGTATCAAAATATATGCTAACCTAGGAAATTTAATGTTCATTTTGATGTTCATTGTTTGAAGTTCAAAAGAAAAAAAAACCAAATAGGCCTACGAGATTAACATTTGACAGGACCGTAAAATACACGATTAAGAAGCCTAGCATACCAAAATACTCACGGATATATTTCGTGCTGATTAACGATTGTTGAACAATGAGCATAACTAGCAGCAATCCACACAAAAGCAGCACTCTTTTCACATTACGTGCCACAACCATCCTCTCCACAGCTCCTAGAACAAACAAACCAAGTAAAACGTGACTATCTACAACCCATTAACCGCCAAATTATTCAATCTGAATTTTCACCCACTTGAAGTTGTGTCTCGCTGACGCGATCCACAACTTCAAGCGAGTGAAAATTATTCAGATTTGACAAAATGGAGGTCAACTTTTTTCAAATATTGCTGATTGCTATCACATTTTATCTTTAACATGTTTAAAAGGTGGTACTTATTGTGCTAATAAAAATGAAAACCCAAATATATGCGGCACCGGCGGTTAAAGGGTTAACTTATCATCGGAATCAGACACCTGGGATAAGATGGTCTCATTAGCTGACTACTGAGTAAAGATTAAGCAGTCCATAGTCAAGACCGCAATGTTCACTTTTTGGACCCACTCGTCGTTGAGGTGGCAAGAAAAAGTCTTCTATATCTGTGGATCATCATGATCATCATAGTTCAGTATGATAGCACAGTTAAAAATACCGTACAAGCACTCAAACAACCCTCGGCTGATGCAGTGACTGAAAATGTCCACAAAATCTGACACAACTGCTTCCAATACGCACCTGAAAACGGACAATTCTATTACTCGCAGACCCCGCGAACGAAAAACCTATATATGCCAGGTTTCAAGGCATTTAACCAAAAATGAGAACGATTTATTAAAATTGGCAATACACTCGCAGATCTTGAAAACATATATATCCCATGTTTCAAGGGAATAATAAAAACAAATTAGGTCACAGAAAAATTTAGTCGCCAGCTGGCGGCCATTTTGATTATCGGTGGAAAAAATGTAAATCCAATCAGGTCATCTCCATACTGATGGGTACCTTAACATAAAACAAGAGCACACTCGATAATAGCCCGCCGCCGAATTATGATAAAGAAAGTAAAGACGAATGTCATCACGTAAATAACAACCCAAGATATAAATGGTATGTTAAACCAGCCGCTTTTCAAGTTATCGCGCCCACAAGGTCAAATTATGGACGTAAAATAAATGTGAAAAATCGCAGTAAGTCGACCATTTTGATTTTTTTACCGGCCATTATTGAGCTTGTCCAAGAACTGCTTATTAGTAACATGCATAACAAACTTGAAGAGGATACTTGTGAAAATGTTGAAGTTATCGCGCCTACAAGGTCAAATTATTGACGTAAAATGAGAAAAATCGCAATAAATCGGCCATTTTGAATTTTTTTTCAGCCATTATTGAACTTGTCCAAGAACTACTTATTAGTAACATGCATAACAAATTTGAAGAGGATATGTGGGAAACTTTTCAAGTTATCGCGCCCACAAGGTCAAATTATTGACGTAAAATGAGAAAAATCACAATAAATCGGCCATTTTTTTTTTTTTTTTCAGCCATTATTGAACTTGTCCAAGAACTTCTTATAAGTAACATACATAACAAATTTGAAGAGAATATGTGAAAAACTTTTCAAGTTATCGCGCCCACAGGGTCAAATTATTGACGTAAAATGAGAAAAATCGCAATAAATCGGCCATTTTTTTTTTTTTCGGCCATTATTGAACTTCTCCAAGAACTACTTATTAGTGATATGCATAACCAATTTGAAGAGGATATGTGAAAAACTTTTCAAGTTTTCGCGCCCACAAGGTCAAATTATTGACGTAAAATGTGAAAAATCACAATAAATCGGCCATTTTTTTTTTTTCGGCCATTATTGAACTTGACCGAGAACTGGTCATTAGTAACATGCATAACAAATTTGAAAAGGATACGTGAAAAACTTTTCAAGTTATCGCGCCCACAAGGTCAAATTATTGACGTAAAAGGTGAAAAATCGCAATAAGTCGGCCATTTTGAATTTTTTTTCAGCCATTATTGAACTTGTCCGAGAAGTGGTCATTAGTAACATGCAAAACAAATTTGGGAAGGAAACATGAAAAACTTTTCAAGTTATCGCGCCCACAAGTAAATGTTAACGCCGACGACGCCGAACTTCAATTGCAATAGCCCACCTTTTTTAATTAAAATTAAAAGGCGGGCTAAAAATGGAGAGATCCAATAATTATTTTTCAAGTTATCGCATTAACAAGGAATTTTTAAATTAAAACATTAAGATGGCCGTCATAGCCTCGTTTTCGGTCGCACACGAAAGCCGACAATGCTAATAGACTCATCAACCTCGAAAACCTATATGTGACGTGCCATATCAAAACCAGTTCTATGTCGCAAAATATAGAAAATGAGTTAGTAAGTGAGGTTTGAAGAGCCAGCGCTCAGGTTTCAAAAGCACCGAAAATTAGCCAAAATATATTATTTTAACAAAACATGGCCATAACTAAAAATCTAAAGCTCCGACATAGGTCAGGTGCCGATGTGGCACGTCACATATAATTTATTACAGGACTACCAGTAGTGCAGCAGCAGGCGGTCTCTAGCTGCAGTATTTAAGGAGTTACCCAGCCACAAAAAGTAACATTATGGGTTATATACCAAATTAAAGCTTAGCATCTCATAAGAAAAGTGATGGTGCTAAGTTCGCAGCTTGGAGGGATTTTTGTAATCTGACCTTGAAGTACACTACCGTCGGACATAAAAGTGATCAAAATTTGATATGTCAAAATGACTGATACGCCAGTAAAGAGATGTATTTGCCTCCAGTGTCTGCTCTCAATAACCAACAATTTATAGACAGCCTTTGATTAAGTATCAAGGTAAACACGATTATCTGTATAATCATGGACCAGCGCTTTAGACGGTGGTCCAAAATTGAACCATTGTTGGGTTAATGTCCCTTTGCTTGCTGGATTAGTAATCAGATCTATATTTTCTTTCAATGTATCGATCCTGTAAACAAGACACACATATTAACTACTAGTTTAATATTGGCACAGCGTAGCAGATGATGTTCCAGCAGTAAACCAACATTAGAGCAATGTCTTGTTTATATGCGTTACACATTTCCTGACATTGAAGACAGTATATGCCTACATTTGTATCTAATTCCATATATCCAGAATAATATAAGTTATGGTACAAATGGAGAACAGGTACAGATGGCCCGAATGTCTTCGCAATAATATTTTTTAGTTGGCATTAGATTAAACGTGCATGTATTTATATTTGAAGATGCACGTAGTTTTCGAAAGGACTTAATGCATGTACATGTATTCGAACACACAAATATTTCAAAAGACATGACATGCACATATATTCAAATGAAATGATCTTGGCAAAACTATCGCAACATTTATGAAATAAATTAAAACATATGCGTACCATATTACATATCTGTACCATATTATTATTTAACGAGGCCTAATTTTATGAATTACATAAGAAACAATATAAATATATATCATTTAATTCGTCATGCGAGAATTCGAAGTTCCAGTTTTTCCGCATTGTCAATAGATCTATTATCTTTTATTGGTGGTTTCGAAATCGCTTTAACAAGTTTTTTTTAGATGGGTATCTACAGGATTAGATTGGGAATAATTCAACATGGGATGCATCATATATAATGTATGAACTGCAAATCTTACATTATTACACAATTTCGAATGTGAATTTTCACAAATCCGAATCTTTAAAGACACAAGCTGATGACAGAGTTGTTTAAAGTATCATAGTGAGCGACAAAGTCACTGAAAATGGGGGTGCACTTAGTTTTCGAAAAAAAGTGCATGCACTTATATTCGAACATAAAATCATTTCAAAACATCCCCAAAATAAACGATTTTCACTTATAAGTGCATGCACGTTTATACGCGGGGATACGGTATACACAGTCATAATTATATTTTTTTCAAATATAAAACACATTTTATTATATATCACAATAAAGTGTTTGTTACAGATGTCAATTCAGATACTACACAAAATTTAAACTAAATTAAACAGAAACATGATTATGTTCCTGAATAAGAAACTGTCTACCTCAATGAGTAATCTCGATGAAGTTTACTCCACAAAAATGTGATAGCAGTGAATGAATTACCAGTGTTGCAGCTCATCATCTCACTCCTCTTCGGTCACAACACAATGATATTGATCACTGAGATAATTTTTCACGAGGATGTAAAAACTTCTTTAGTGACCAAGATCACTTTTCTAGTGGCTGAGATAACTTTTTATATGGCTTAGCATATAATTCATCGACAACGACACTGACATTTATTAAATATGGTTGTTGTTGGCGACAAAATATTTTTCATGGAATTTACTGTAAATTGATTCAATTTCGCCTGTCCGCGCTCCGTCAACTATCTGCCTGCCTACGTTTTTAAATATTATATGTTTTTAAAGTAGTTTTTAGATTGCATCAATGAAAAAAACCTATTAATCACAAAACATTTGTATGACATTTATACAAGTGTCTTGTGTTTACTAGGAGAGCGATTTACATTGTAATAGCTTATTGGTTAATGCATTGTCTTTTGTCTTCTTCAGTGGCTTTGGTAGTGCATGAGATCACTTTTAAAGTGGCTGTGATCACTTCTTCTGTGGACAAGATTAGTTTGTTTATGGCCAAGATCGCTTTTATGGTGGAGGGGATAACATTTAAAGTGGCTGTGATCACTTCTTCTGTGGCCAAGATAAATTTTGTATTGGCTGAGATAACTTTTAAAGTGCCCCTGCTCACTTCTTCAGTGCCCAAGATAACCTTTGTGGTGGCTGATATAACTCTTAAAGTGGCTGTGCTGACTTCTTTCGTGGCCAACATCACATTTGTAGTGGTGCAATACCTGTTAAAGTGGATGTCACCATTTCTTCCGTGGCCAAGCTCACTTTTGTAGTGGCTAAGATAACGTTTAAAGTGGTTGTAATCACTTTTTTTGTGGTCAAGATCACTTTTGTAGTGACTGAGATCATTTTTAAAGTGGTTGTGATCACTTCTACGGTGGACAATATCAGTTTGTTTGTGGCCGAGATCATCTTTGTGCTGGCTGACATAACTTTTAATGTTGCTGTAATCACTTTTCAGTGACGAAAATTATCTTTGTATGGGAGATAATGTTTAAAGTGTCTGTGAGCACTTCTCCAGTGGCCAAGATAACATTTGTAGCGGCAAAAGTAACTTTTAAAGTGGCTGTGATGACATCGTCAGCGGCCGAGATCAATTTTGTAGTGGCTGTGATAACATTTGAAGTGGCTCTGATGACTTCTTTTGTAGCCATGGTCACTTTTGTAGTGACCAAAATCAATTTTTAGGGACTGACATTAGATTGTTAGTGGCCAAGATCACTTTTGTAGCGGCTAAGATAACCTTTAAAGTGGCTGTGATCACTTCTTCTGTGACTAAGATGACTTTTGCAGTAGCTGAGATCACTTTTAAAGTGGTTGTTATCACTTCTTCAGTGGACAACATCACTTTTGTGGTGCCTGAGATAACTTTTAAAGTGGCTGTGATCACTTCGTCAGTGGCCAAGATCACTTTATAGTGGCTTAGATAATTTTTTCAGTGGCTGACACCAGTTGGTTAGTGGCCAAGATCACCTTTGTAGTGGCTGAGAGAACTTTTAAAGTGGCTGTAACCATTTCTTCAGTGGCCAAGATCATCTTTGTAGTAGCTGAGATCACTTTTAAAGTGGCTGTGATCACTTTTTCAGTGGACAAGATCAGTTTGTTTGTGGCTGTGATCACCTTTATGGTGGCTGAGATGACTTTTAATGTGGCTTTGATCACTTTTGTAGCGGCTAAGATAACCTTTAAAGTGGCTGTGATCACTTCTTCTGTGACTAAGATGACTTTTGCAGTAGCTGAGATCACTTTTAAAGTGGTTGTTATCACTTCTTCAGTGGACAACATCACTTTTGTGGTGCCTGAGATAACTTTTAAAGTGGCTGTGATCACTTCGTCAGTGGCCAAGATCACTTTATAGTGGCTTAGATAATTTTTTCAGTGGCTGACACCAGTTGGTTAGTGGCCAAGATCACCTTTGTAGTGGCTGAGAGAACTTTTAAAGTGGCTGTAACCATTTCTTCAGTGGCCAAGATCATCTTTGTAGTAGCTGAGATCACTTTTAAAGTGGCTGTGATCACTTTTTCAGTGGACAAGATCAGTTTGTTTGTGGCTGTGATCACCTTTATGGTGGCTGAGATGACTTTTAATGTGGCTTTGATCACTTTGTCACTGACCAAGATCATTTTTGTAGTGGATGAGATCATTTTCAAAATGGTTTTGATCACATCTTCCGTGTCAAGATCACTTTTGAAGTAGCTGAGATAACTTTTAAAGTGGTCGAAATAATTGCTTTAGTGGCCAAGATCACCTTTGTAGTGGATGAGATTACTTTCAAAGTGGCTATTATCAATTCTTCAGTGGTCATGGTCACTTTTGTAGTGACTGAAATCACGTTTTCAGTGGTTGAAATCAGTTTGTTAGTTGCAAAGATAACTTTTGTAGCGGCTGAGACTTTTAAAGTTACTGTTCTCACTTATTTAGTGGCTAAGATCACATTTGTAATGGTTTAGCTACTTTTTAATGTGGCTGTGGTCACTTCTTCAGTGGCCTAGTTCACATTTGCAGTGGCTTAAATATTTATTTCGGTGGCTGACAACTGTTTGCTAGTGGCCAAGATCACCTTTGTAGTGACTCAGATAATTTTTAAAGCGGATGGTATCAATTCTTCATTGGTCAAGATCACTTTTGTAGTGGTTTAGATAACTTTTAATATGGCTGTGATCACTTCGTCAGTGGCCAAGATCACTCTGTAGGGGCTTAGATAACCATATCAGTGGCTGACACCGGTTTGTCAGTGGCCAAGATCAGTTTGTTTGTGGCTAAGATCACATTTTTGGAGGCTGAGATAACATTTTAGGTGGCTGTGGTCACTTCTTCAGTGGTCTAGTTCATTTTGGAGTAGCTTAAATATTTTTTTCAGTGGCTGACACCAGATTTTTAGTGGCCAAGATCATTTTGTAGTAATTCAGATAATTTTCAAAGTGGCTGTTATCAATTCTTCAGTGGCCAAGATCACTTTTATAGTGGCTTAGCTACTTTTTAAATTGGATGTTATCAATTCTTCAGTGTCCAAGAGCACTTTTGTAGTGACTGAGATCGCTTCTTAAGTGGCGGCATCAGTCTGCTAGTGTCAAAGATTACTTTTGTATCGACTGAGGTAACTTTTAAAGTGGTTGTAATCACTTCTTCTGTGGCCAAGATCACTGTTGCAGTGGATGAGATGACTTTCAAAGTGGTTATTATCAATTATTCAGTGGTCAGGATCACGTTTGTAGTGACTAAAATCACTTTTTCAGTGGTTGACATCAGATTGTTTGTGGCCAAGATCACTTTCGTAGCTGCTGAGATAACTTTTAGTGTGGCTGTGATAACTTCTTCGGTGTTCAAGATCACTTTTGTAGTGGCTGAGATAACTTTTAAAGTTGTAATCACTTCGTCTGTGGCCAAGATCAGTTTTGCAGTGGATGAGATAACCTTCAAAGTGTACTAGTCTTAATCTACCCTTTTTTTTTTTTTTTAGAAATAAGCATATCCATCCATATCATGCATGTAGTTTAGGCTAGTTCAAGGCTGGTCTGAGGCTAAACCACAAAACTATGATAGGCTTATGCCATATTATCTTCTGATCTAATTGTACAGTAAATTAACAAAAATGGTTCTAATCATTTTCTAATATGCTGGAAACGCTGTTAGTGTTTTTCACACATATTAGATCAATCTTAAAATATTTTAATTGTGGTCACCAACTCACAGAATCCTTTAACTGTTCAGTTATCAACGATAGGCATATTGAGCGACCTTACAAGTAAAATCATTTTTTTCAGTAATGACGGCACTGATTTGCATACTATTTTTACTGCAACACATTAGATCACTCCAAGCATGGTTTTATTGTCTTTATTGACCCTGAAAACATGGGTGTAGATACCATTTTAGTTGCGTGATCTGGGATATTGACCAAGCCATAAATAGATATATATTTTTCGGTAATGGCGGCGCTAATTTACATACTAAATTTTCTGAAACACATCAGATCACTCTAAAAACAGTTTTGTTGTTTTCTTTGACCCTCAAAATAGGGATGTAGACACCATTAGTATATCGTTATCTGTGATATTGACAGAGCTATAATTAAATATACATTTTTCGAGAATGGCAGTACAAATTTGCAAAGAAATGACACGTGGGACCTATTTCCAGCTTGCAGCTGGTTAACATAGTTAACCATTTTCTACGGGGTTTTTACAAGCTCGATACACCAAATAGAAGTATATTCCCGTGGGTGCAAGGGAACCCTCGCAAATATACTTAATCCCACTAGACTACACGTGTCGGCCCTTGTTTTAAGGTATTCTATGCTAGCTAATATATCGATTTATTGGTACAACACCAGCAACTGGTAACTTATAAACTGCCGGCCACTAATAAAAAAGGCACGGCTTGGGAAACATTCACATTTCGTTTTTTCAAAACCATGTGGTTTTCAAAGATTAATCTAAATCTAGGAACAAAGAGAAAATAAATTAAAAAATAAAACAGTGAGGCTGAAATGATAACATAATTGTGTGTCATCTGATTTGTGATTTTATATAAAATATATGTTACATTTAAAGGAGTTGTGACAGATTGCTTAGGTTTTTTTATGCTGGAATATCGCAAATAATGCATTTTATAGACAATGAATAGACAGTACCCTACTTCAAGTTCAGATTACAAAAATCCCTCTAAGCTGCGGCTTTAGCACCATCACTTTTCTGAATCCAGAGATGCTAAGCTTTAAATTGATATATAACACATAATGTTACTTTTCGTGGCTGGGAACCCCGAAAATTGATCTGCTCTGCTGCTCCACTACAGGTTTCAATGGAGTTCTGAAAAAAAAATTAAGTCGAAAAAAAAATTTGTCGCTAGGTGGCGACCATTTTGATTATGGTGGAAATGCCGGGAGGGGTTGACTGCTGGTGTAGTAGCCAAAAGGCTGCGTGCGGCGCCGGCGCACAAAGGGGACGACAATACCCTTTGGGCCCAACGGATGGTATTGTTATTGTCGTCATCATTATGGACAGTTGAATAGGTATGTCTCACATGCACCGTTTTGAATTGTTCAAATGCTTGGGTATAACATGCATATTATCATAAATCTGCTGATATTATTACGATATAATAGATAATCGTTCAGGCGTCATGTTATTAATGTTACTAAATTATTATTATGTATATTATGTCCAGGTCGCAAAGCGTTAAATGCTAATAAATTACTATATCCAGACCTCTCCACGTACCCACCTTTGGTATTATCACTCCGCCTTTTGCTCAGGTAGTAATTAATTAATTTAGCCAGTCACCGCGTGGATGATTAGGACGACGATATATTATTTAAGGCAGGGTCTATACGTCAGCCGGCCGACATATAAGGCCAATAACAACATTATTCGTCAGCTTGGCTGCTACATAAGAATATTTATACAGTAATACGGCGGCTGGCTGGTGTACATGAAAATCTATCTCCTAATTCAGCAGCCGGACCGTTATATAAGAAAAAGTTATATGTAATATGGCAGCTGGCTGCTATATTGTGTATTATGGCACCCTGTGCGGCAGACTGTTAAATGCAACGTCGATTATGATTGGTCGAGAGCTTTAATGTCTCACACAACTAATGACGGCTGCCATAGGACTCAATTATTTTCCGTGGCTTCAATCAGATATTGGGTGAATTCCACAATAAGAATTAGAAAATGATTTTTTTGATTTTCTTACTATTTTTTCTATTTTTTCGAATCTTCAAATTTATTTATTGTAATACATTTTGTATTGATATTTCATTGTTTTACATGACACCGCGGCGCTCATCCTCAACAATTGAGTAACGATTGGAAATTGAAAAATAATTATTGGATCTCTCCATTTTTTTGTGTTAAGTTACCCATCAGTATGGAGATAACCTGATTAGATTTTCATTTTTCCACCGATAATCAAAATGGCCGCCAGCTGGCGACTAAATTTTTTTTTCTGTGACCTATTTTTTTATTATTCCCTTGAAACATGGGATATATATGTTTTCAAGATCTGCGAGTGTATTGCCAATTTTAATAAATCGTTCTCATTTTCGGTTAAATGCCTTGAAACCTGGCATTTATTATAGGCAACTAAAACCAGAAACATACACAGAGTGCTTTAATCAGTTAACGCGTTTCACCATGTTATGTAGGCTAGTTCTTTTTAGTTTAAATGATTTGATATACTGCTTAAGGTGAACGACGCAAATATAGAATGTTATCAGACATACCACACTAACTCAGCACACCCAAACTATGTAAAAACAAGTGGAAGAAAAATTATACACTTAAATGCCAAGTAAATGTTTCAGATATCAGCCGAGGCTAAATACACATATTTTCATGAATCGCCGCAACATTTTTCCATTAAAAAAAATATATTTATATATATACCACTTTAGTTTAAGCATACATTTACATGTTTGGTTTCAAAAACCATGTTTCCTTTGACAATGGTATACATCATGGTTTATTAGAACAGGAACGAAAGACGTTTACGTTAAACCCTTAGTAATATAGTGCAAGAGCATTAGTGAAAAAAACACAGGAACCTGGAATAAAATTGCAGAAAGCTGATTTTTTCAGGAATGATACCTAGACATCTCCCCAGACGAATTCCGAAAATGCTCCAAAAATCCCCCTTGTGCATTTTTTTAATTCAAGATGGCCGCCACCATGTAACGCCATTTTCGAAAAACAGGGGTATACCCTAATTCTTCACCTTTTTAGTTAGGAAAAAAATATTTTGGTGTCTCTACTTATGTTTTAAGGCACAAAGAGTTGATACAGATGATCAGGAATGATATTAGCACTTTTCTCAATACCAAAAATCCAAGATGGCCGCCATATTGTGCTGATTATGTTAAGCGATCTCTTAAAAACACACGAAAATATGAGATATCTATCTCGTTGTTGAACCTAAAATGTATTTTTTGGCCAAACCCATGGAATATAACACTTATTTAGATCACCATTATTTTGTTATATTGAATTTATCAACATAAATCCCACATAGTAGGTAATTTAAAATAACACCAGGTAACGCCATTTAAAAAAAAGGGTTATACCCCAATCCCCCACTTTTGAAGTTAAAACAATGATTTTCGTGTCTCTACCTATGTTTTAAAGTACAAGGAGGTTATCCAGATGATCAGAAATAATATTAGTACTTTTCTTAATACCACAAATTCAAGATGGCCGCCATAATATTTTGTTAAGCGATCTCTTAAAAAACCCGAAAATATGCGATAACTATCTCGTTGTTGAAACTAAAATGTATTTTTTAGCCGAACCCATGGAGTCTGGAACTTATTTAGATTACCATATTTTATTATATTGTGTTTATCGACATGAATCCCACATGGTAGTTATAGTTAATTCTACCATGGTGGGTGACGCTTTGGAGTGTTTTCGAACTGCTTCCCCACTAGAAATGTAGATTGAGATTTGTCAAGTTAACAAATTAATCTCAGGTAAATAATGAAATTATTGCGTTTCAATCATCCGAGCTGTCACAGCTTCTACATGTTTGGCCAATACAAAAAGAGCACATCGTTGTACAATATAGTCTAGATTTGTGAGATTCCCCCCCCCCCCTTTGAACAAGCCACTCTGCACCCGCAACTCACTCTTTTTAGAACTCTTTCTGGGGCGACTGCTCTTCCAGTTTGCGTTGGTTACAAACGACCATGATATAAAATCCGTTCCCAGACTGTAGATTCCACACCCTCCTGTACAGCAAAATATGCTCTGTATCATAATGGAGTTTAAACACGAGGCATTCATCCAATGCTGTTTTAATATGGGCTGACCGTCTTCGACGCTGGCACAAAAATTAAACAGAATTGGATTAATGTCCCGTGTTGGCTGGGGCAGTAGGTGACGTTGAAGGGAGGCTTTCTAACAAAAATCAATTACAAGATAAGGACTTGCGCCTCACACGTTACATGTACATGACATCTTTGATAATCGTCCTGTAACAATGCTCTTTTAAAAACTTACTTTTGTCCTTGATCTGCGAATGTCATTATGTTTAATATCATGAAATATATCATTTAAATGTCAAGATATTACATTTTGAATATTAGGATATATATCGTAATGAAGTTATGGCATTGTATGGTGTTGTAATGAGATGATTTTACATCAGAATATCGGAATATGACATTAAATTAATTGATGTCACAGTTTATCGTCAGGATATGATCTCTTTATGTCACGATAATATGAGGACAAGAAACATTAACGTCAAGATATGGTTTTGTAATGTCCAAATATTGCTCTTTATTATAGTAAAATGACGTTATGATGTCTGGATACAGCTTTATAAATGCAGGATATGGTGGTTAAGCATCACGGTATGGTATTAAAGTGACAGGATCTTTTAGTGTATTGTCACGATATTAAATATCATGATATAGCATATTAACATCACAATATGACATTTTAGTGTAAGAGGAAATGAAAGTGAAAGAGGGCAAGGCCACATGCATGTGTCTTAACGATATCTAATTACTTTCCATTTTATTGAATCTTCCGAAGTGCTTTTGTTGTTGGCAGTTTTGGAGTACCGGTATTTGAGCAATGTAGAGGCCTTTACTTACTGAATTATATTGCGATATATATGTTGAACTGACATGTGCCAGCCTGATATTGGAATGTTCTATGTCGATTCTGTATTACCATATGGTAACGTGCGTCTGTCAATATAATGTTATTGAAATGTTATACCTTGACATGACAATATAATATCCGGACAATAAAATGCCATATCCAGACTTCAAAGTGACAAAGCCTGACATTCTATGGTCACATTAAAATATAGTAGTGTCATATTCAGTCCTTATAATGTCACATTAGAATGCCGCCAAGCCCGCCATATCTTGATTTGATAATGTCATATCCTATCATAAAGCAATTGAATATCTTGACATTCAAATCATATTGTGTGATATAAAAGGACAAAATTTGGACATTATAATATTATGACGTTAAAGTGTCATATTCTGATAAATTACATTCCAATATCCTGGCATAAATATGCCAGATCCTGACTTAGAACTGTTTATTATACAATATTCGATATTAAATAGCATTTTTGTCATTATAATGACACACCATCACATTACAATGCTATATTGTGACCTCAATGTGTCATTTCATCAATGTATAAAGTCACATCATAATATTCAAGTACCATATCCTAATATTCAAATGTCATATCCTGACATTAAAATGTCATAGTGATGTTAAACTGATATATCACGAAATTGTAATGCATTTTGTGATAATATGATGTATATCTTTTCATTTTAATACAGCAACGTGATGTTTAGCCACTAAATACTGCCTTTATAAAGCTGTATTGAGCCATCATAACGTGATTTTGCTATATTAAACACCAATGTTTGGACATTATATTACATATCATGATATTAAGGTGTCATATCCTGATATCATATTCATATATCCTGACATAAAACTATCATATCATGACGTTAAACGTGTTCAATCTGGTGTAATATTGTACTTAGCTCTGTTATTATGTACATTCACAATAATAATCACAACTAATACTTAACCAAAATCGAAAAACATTTTATATAGGCCCACTATATAAAATACCTACATTGGAATTAGTCGCTGTGTTTGAAACTGGAATTTCTTACGCTATCTCAAGCTTCAAATGAATGAAAAATACCCTTATATTTAAAGATGAGAGATGTTAGAATTTTTAATCAATGATTTCTGACATATGATATTTTGTAAATTTGATCAATCTATATCTATATTCCCATATGAAAAAGCAGTTGGACATCGCTTAATCGTGGCATCTGCGCTAAAAGAGCTAACCAGTTTGGCAGCCATGTTGGATTTTGTGTTGATATGCACATTCTATTTAAAAAATTGGTGATGGAAATATATTCTAGATTACATGGCCCTGAAGAAAAAGTTTCGACAACATGATGATTATGGCATGTACGTGATTTTCTGAGGGTGGGGAGGGACGCTTCACATAATGGTCGCCATCTTGGATTTGTGGAGATAAGAAAAGGAATGATATCATTTCTGATCCTGTTGATGAGCTTTTTGTGTAGAGGCACCAAAATATTTTTTTTTAACTGCAAAAGTGAGGAATTGTGGTATATTCCTGTTTTTTTTGGAAAAATGACGTTATATGGTGTTACATAACATTAAACTACCGGTATGTGGGATTTATGTTGATAAATTCAATATAATAAAATATTGGTGATCTAAATTAGTGCTAGACTCCATGGGTTTAGACAAAAAATACATTTTAGGCTCAACAACGAGATAGTTACCTCATATTTTCGTTTTTTAATTAAGAGATCGCTCAACATACTCAGTATATCAATATGGCGGCCATCTTGGATTTTTGGTATTGAGAAAAGTACTGATATCATTTCAGATCATCTGGATGAACTCTTTGTGTCCTCAAACATAAGTAGAGACACCTAAATATTTTTTCGAACTGCAAAAGTGAGGGATTATGGTATACCCCTGTTTTTTCGAAAATGGCGTTACATGGTGGCGGCCATCTTGAATTAAAAAAAATGCACAAGGGGGATTTTTGGGGCATCTTCGGAATTCGTCTGGGGAGATGTCCATGTATCATTCCTGAAAAAATCAGCTTTCTGCAATTTTATTCCAGGGTCAACCCTAATGCTCTTGCACTAATAAACAGGTTTTGGGATACCTCCATATAAGCGATCAAGATATAAAGTTCGTCCCTATTTTCACTGTTAACATCACACTTTTTTGTTCACCCTATACATATTTTCTACCCCAAAAGTTTTGCCACCTTGTATGGTCAGCGACATTTGTTCTGGCCCATGACTAAAGAGCTGAAGGCACACAGAATATATGTGAAAATAGACAAAATTCATCAATAACTATCATCAAAGACTATTTATAATGCCGATAATAAAAGAAATCGCGATCAATAGAGAATACCACAATAAAAACAGACACATAAATGTAAGTCGAGTACTGAACAGTGCACATCTCATGTGATTTAAATGTACAAATGTCACAAGGAAGTGTGCTGGTACACAATAAATAACAGTTACCAACACCTACAACATTTTTTCAACTAATCAAATATGTTGTCTGTCACTGATCCCTTTAGTATTTTTAGATGGATTACATAAACATAATGGGTATAATATAAAAACAACATAACATATACATAGTAAAATGAAATGAATCGGGCTTTAGGCCGCCTTTGTGCACATATAGGCTAAACTGGGCCAACCATATACATAGTATGCCATAAAAATATATATTCGTGTACATGTATTTAAGAAACAAAATTGTTTCTTCCCCATCCACGTGTGAAAGTTAGTATTGTGGGGAGCCTCCGTGACCGAGAGGTAGCGTGCTCGGCCTCAGACCGCCAGGGCTCGAATTTCGAATCTTGTGTCTGGAGGACAGTGTCATCTCAATCATCTCACCATCCCCAGGAAGTTCTCCTGGCCCAGTTTAGCCTATATGTGCACAAAGGTGGCCTAAAGCCCGATTCATTTCATTTGTACATGTATGTATTTACCTGCAAATTGCAGTGGGTTATCTCCTGGAATAAGTATTATATTATCAGTGACATTATTTACTTACAAATATTCAAATGTTGGTACCATCATGATTATGCTATAATTTTAATGGCATGTTAGCTTCTCTTCGGATAAGACACATTTTGTACGCTGCAGCTATTAATCAAATTAATAAAATTCACCTAAATATATTCAAAATTACTTGAAATCCATACTTTTGAAGTGGTCTTAAAAGACCAACTTAATGATGGGGATCAACAACATCATTCTAAATATTAAATTACATAGTAAATCAACCACCAGTTAGGCCTACAGGTAGAAATAACACAGAAGCCGCGTAGAGTTTATCGAATGCATTGTATACAGGTAGATATAACGGCGAAGACGCGAGGTTACCTCAAAGCGCTATTATCATCAGATTATGCAAGGGAGAATAGACGCTGACACAAATGTTCGCAAACAATACAGTCAACACAAAACGTTAGACACCGGGCCTTGGTTTCAAATTATTGCGGTTGCTGGGCAGCGCCTCTGAGGAACCATCATTGAACCATCACCGGGCCAATATGAAAATTAGATGAGAGCGTTAGTCGGAAAAAGAAATACATTAACCCAGCATTGGTTGAAGATTGAGTCAACATCTGAAACAATGGTCCAGCCTCCAGAGTGACTGTCTGATGTTTGTCAATGCAATTTGTCAATGCTATTTTAATGCTGTACCAGCGTCACGGACGATCGTTCAACATTAAAACCACATTGTGCTGAACGTCCGGTAACTTCTGTAATGCGAGACAGAATGATACAGATTGCACGGTGGGGATTAACATGTCAGCCTGCGGGGCGAAATCACCAGGCGTAATCTAATTGGGCCGAGATTATTGCGGTGTTGCGCAACCTGATCGATTTAGTTACCGTTTACGGATATATTTGTCTTACATCCCCTCGCGAATTCACGCTGGCGCAACACAGACTAATACAACGTTGCAAAGTATAAATAATATTAAAATATTATAGTGAGTACACATCTAGGGTCATGTTACATAGATATATGGGATACAATTAAAGTAAATAAATCCATATAATCAAGCAAAATAGTATTATGGTGCTATTGAATCGCAAACTTGTTTTTGCATAAATTTACGCAATTTACAGTATTCCAGGACGCATGGTTAGACGTTGTCATTATGTTTGAATTTACATTGTAGGGAAAAGGATCAAATAACTGTAGATAGCTCTGACTGAAAGTCATTGTATTCTGATTGGATTCAATACAAGATCAATTTAAGTGGGAAACAATAATCGCAGCATGTACGCACACATAATTTATACAATAATTACCATGCCTTACAACACTAACTAAAAACTCCGGTGACAAGAGTTTTGCAACTGCGGCTCCAGCACAGTTTACAGAGCCAGATCCGTCTTCAGAAAACCCTGACCTCTATTAGAAGGTCATAGTGATATGTACAATAAATGACTTTTTTTATCTCTTTCGAAAGTTTTAAATCGTTCTGAACAGCTTCCACCTGGATACATGCGTATAAGATTTCATTCATTCATTCATTCATTCATTCATTCATTCATTCATTCATTCATTCATTCATTTATTCATTCATTCATTCATTCATTCATGTAGGCCTACATACATCTGTACATATTAATTTAATTTATAGTGGGGGGTGGGGGAGAGGGGTATGAGCAAAAAAAATGCCGTTTTGTGCACTTTGTCATACAAACATAAAGCATGACACTTGGCACAATTGAAGACCTATGTATTGAATTATTTCAGAGTTAGAACCATCCGAAAAAAGTCGCCTAATTTGCATGGCGGCCATTTTGAATTTCAGCCATTTCCACCCTTTTTCGACAAAAAAAAACATGAACAAAATATACTTATTCAAACCAAAAATGATGTCTGATGTTTATTTTTTGGATACGATTTGTACGAGTAGGCCTACAATATATGTCCAAACTCTCAATTTGAAGCTTTAGGATTACCTGATATAAGGTCACCATAAGCCATAAAAAATGGCGGGCATTTTGGAAAATGGCCCCCGTTGGCTATACTTTAAACAGTTGTATCAGATATATTCCTACATATTTCAGAGTAATTAAAACGACCATTATCACATAAGTATTACATATTAAAAATCGATAACTTGTCAAATCAAATACAATTTTGGAAATATTTTTAATTTGTAAGAAATATGACTAAGAATCTGACGTTTTAGATGTCACATTCTGACGTATAAAGTCGATCCCCGCACTGAAAGTGTAAAACACTTATAATGGCCGTACATAACATAGGTATCGGTATTCAACTGAACCGGAAAGCGCTAACTAAGCCATTTATGATGTTTTTAAAATGAAAAAAAAAAATCGTTTTAGTCTCCATGGCTCACATAAAAATATTTCAGCGCTTTAAGGGTTAATTATGATCATTGTAAAGTAAATCTGCTTCTGCATCACGACCGTTAACAAATCTGGCTGTCTAATTACTGTTTGTACAATTATATATATGCATAAAATATATAACGTAATAATTTTAGCACGCATCATTTTCACATTTCTGTAAGCACCATGTCACCTGAAAAATAAATGATTTAATCTGCACCTATACATGTTATACATGTACTCTTTGATTAAACAAAAAAAAATACATATCACATACATAAACACTAAAACACTTTGTAAACTCTCACCTTACGGTTTAGAAATCTGGAATTAAGGGGTGATGGATACCGAGAGATGTTTGACCAGTCACCATGCTAACGATGAAGGTGCGTATCCGTGGCTATATATAGAGTCCAGTCCAATGGTGAACAGTCCAACCATCAGGCAAAACTAAAACCACCCTCCCAAAATGTCGACTCACTGGTCTAACGGAAACCGGGCCAATGAGCAAACAGATGCGACCTGTGCTTCTTTGCTTCAAATCGCACCCTGACCCGGAGGATGACCAGCCGACTGGCCTGCTATAAAACAAACCAGATATTGATTTACCTGTCCCTGTGGCTCAGCCACCTGAGTGGCCACAGGAAAATGACGCAATAACCTAATATTTACCGAATTGTTGAACCAACGTATGCGATGTTGGGCCACAGTTGCGACAACGTTTGCATTACTTACTCGTATTAGCTAAGAGCGTGATGCCCAAGTGGCGCCAAGCAGGCCTATATATCAGTGAGAGAAGTTATTATCTCTGACCAAGACTCATTCCCTCCCTGTCCAAGGCTTGCGTGTGCTTATGACATCCCACGGGGTTGTCACAATTTTCATAATTTGTACCACAGAAATAAATAACGCATAAATAAGGAACGGTTCAAAACCAGGCTGTTTTGAGAGGAGTACTGCCTGAGATGCTCTATTATTTATCGTGTAGCGCATGAGCGTCTTTCGAGCGTTACAATCATGAAATGGGTCTAGCATCTTTTTAGCGATGTGATGGCGTTAACTAGACATTTATGTAAAAGTGCTGGGGCAACGTCAAAATAACGTTTCCTCTGACGAATATCTATGGTCAAAACTGTAATCTAGCAGCCAAAAATAAAACATTACCTGGAATTAAATGATGTCTTTTCACAGATGTTATTATCGCGCGCTTGCTAGATTGTCGGTTGTATTGCATCCACTGATCCATACGCTACATCAAGGTTAATATACATTCCTTTGCATGTGTATGCCAAAAATAAGCGTCAGTAACTACATCGACGTCAATGGCGGCGCTTTTGTGATTTTGTATGCTTAATAATATTTTTCTACTTTTATATCACCGCTTTGTCTGCTACCTCTGATGTACCTTCACATCAGCCAAAGGGCACCACATTGGACTAGATTGTAGCCATTACTCAACATTCTTTTCGATCCACATGGGCCCCACAATGAAATATTGATGCGTTCTAGTGAATTCCAATTTATTTCTGTCCATATAAGCTACTCAGCTGGAATTTCCTTTCGTTATTGCATTCGATAAGTCCCTGAGTGTAAGGATTTTACATGGAGAAACCTCATACAAATTATTGCGTCTGCTTTTCGTAAATGCAATAAAAATGAACTAAATGATTTTATTTTTGTATACGCTATGAAAATGATGAAATAATCACGAATAAATTAAATCATTTCTAAAGTGCCAAACATAATTATGTCACATGATTCATGGATTTTGTAGGTAAATATATCTTGAGTAGGGATTAAAGTAACGACATTGAGCAAATCATACATAAGATTATTTTTACATTATATTGAAATTGAGAAATATACTAACGTTATATAATAGTCATAAGCAACAGCTTCATAGTAGCCAAGGTCATCAAAATGTCAACGTGAAGAACAAAGTGAAATCTTAGAGAACAAAAGGGTAACAATTTGAGCAGCTCGGCATTAACCATTGGTAAACATGTACCCCAAGACTGCATATATATGTACAGATATACATGTGATGTACTCTAAATATATTAAATTTGTTATTCATCTCAGCTCATTTTTAAAGAATATATTTTCCATTTATAAATGATTTATATTTGGAAGTCTCAAAAAGTGCTCCAACATGTCTAAAATGACAATAGTAGTATTTTGTAGTGTAAAGAGGTTTTGATTTACGTCACTTCATATGCCTTCAACGTGAAAGAAAATTCCAAAATCAACAATGGAATGTTTAGAAATCAAATGGGATGTTCAGTGGTGTGAAGGGATTTGACCTCCACTCGTGATTTGGGTCTGGCTGATACGCAGTCCTCACTAGCTTTGCCACGTGTTCGGCACAGACAAGGCCAGGTAAGTTATCAACTAAATAACCACCACAAAACAAACAATGAATAACTCTCAACAAAACTAGAAGGGTCTAGTTTTTTGTGATAAAAAAACTGGACATGTCTCCCCTCCAGCAGCATAACCATAAAGGTTGATAGCTAAAAGATGTAGTGTCAATGGCTTTTGTAATTAATGTTATTTTAAAAATGGCTCCTCTGGACAGTAGAGACTATGTATTAAGCGGAATTTATTATTCCGTTTTTTTGGTGCTTGTCTACACACCCAGCAAACACGACGTCGACAAAATGCTGGTCTATTGCTGGTCCACCGTCTGTGATGCTGACCCAGCATCAAACCAGCACTGGTTCAACGCCTCGTGTTTGCTGGGCTGCGTTCAACCCAGCAAAGCAAACACAAAACATTTGCGGCGATTACAAGCCGACACCGACCCAATGTCTGTTAAATGTTGGGCCAGCGTCGCCGGTGCTGGCCAGTAGGCATTCAGTCCTAAAGAGTACTTTGCTTGTGACCATTTGCAATCGTTTGCGACCATTTGCGATCGTTTGCGACGGCTTGCAACCATTTGCGACCGTTTGTGACCGTTTGCGACCATTTGCGGTCCTTTGCGACGGTTTGCGACCATTTGCGATCGTTTGCGACCATTTGCGGACGTTTGCGATCGCTTGCGACCGTTTGCGACCATTTGCGATCATTCGCGACTATTTGCGATCGTTAGCGACCATCTGTGATCGCTTGCGGCCGTTTGCGACCTTTTGCGAGCATTTGCGATCATTTGCGACTATTTGCGATCGTTAGCGACCATTTGCGATCGTTTGCGACGGTTTGCGATCGCTTGCGACCTTTTGCGACTATTTGCGATCGTTTGCGACGGCTTGCAACCATTTGCGATCGTTCGCGACCGTTTACAATCGTTTGCGACTATTTGCGATCGTTTGCGACCGTTTGCGATCATTTGAGACGGTTTGCGACTATTTGAGATCGTTAGCGACCAGTTGCGATCGTTTGCGACGGTTTGCGATCGCTTGCGACCGTTTGCGACCATTTGCGATCGTTTGCGACCATTTGCGCAGTTTTCGACCTTTTGCGATCGTTTGCGACCATTTGCGGACGTTTGCGACGGCTTGCGATAGTTTGCGACCATTCGCGATCATTTGCGACTATTTGCGATCGTTAGCGACCATTTGTGATCGTTTGCGACGGTTTGCGATCATTTGGGACTATTTGCGATCGTTAGCGACCATTTGCGATCGTTTGCGACGGTTTGCGACCATTTGCGATCATTTGGGACTATTTGCGATCGTTAGCGACCATTTGCGATCGTTTGCGATCGCTTGTGACCTTTTGCGACCATTTGCGATCGTTTGCGACGGCTTGCAACCATTTGCGATCGTCTGCGACCGTTTGCGATCGTTTGCGACCGTTTGCGACCATTTGCGATCATTTGCGATGGTTTGCGACTATTTGCGACCGTTTTCAATCGTTTGCGACCATTTGCGATCGTTAGCGACCATTTGCGATCGTTTGCGACATTTTGCGATCGCTTGCGATCTTTTGTGACCATTTGCGATCGTTTGCGACCATTTGTGATGGTTTTCGACGGCTAGCAACCATTTGCGATCGTTTACGACCGTTTGCGACCATTTGCGATCGCTAGCGACCATTTGCGATTATTTGCGACTATTTGCGATCGTTAGCGACCACTTGCGACGGTTTGCGCTCGCTTGCGACCGTTTGCGATAGTTTGTGGCCGTTTGCGATCGTTTGCGACCATTTGCGATCGTTTGCGACGGCTCGCGACCAGTTGCGACCGTTTGAGATCGTTTGCGACGTTTGCGATGGTTTGCGACTTCGTACTTCGACTAACCATTCTCTCTTTCTCCTCTCTCTCCTCCACTGTCATATCATTTTTCTCACCATCCTCAGGAGGTTCTCTTGGCCCAGTTTAGCCTATATGTGCACAAATTTGGCCTAAAACTGCATTAATTCATTCCCCTGTGTAATTACAACTGTTATTTTAATTTTTAAATCGTTTTTATCAAACACCCAATGTTCGTTCAAAGCTGGGACACTATTCGCGACGCTGGCCCATCACTGAAATACTATTGTATATGTGTTTTAATTATTACACCCTGGTAATCAGAGGGTCAAGCGGACCGTCGAGCTCAGCATAATGCACCCCTATACTGCTATACGCGCCTTTCTTTCAATGGAATATACCTTGAACCGAATGCTGCGACATTGGGCCTGGGTTAATGTTGGCCCGCCGTCTGTGACGCTGGCCCACATTCAGCGTGACGTCAAACACGACACAGTAACCCAATACTGGGCTTATGTTGGCTCAGCGTCGTAGACGGTGTGCCAACAAAAGCCCGACAATGGGTCAACGTCTCGTGTTTGAATGCCCGCGGGAAAGATGAACGCACGGACATCGGACAGAGAAATGAGCAGTGAGAAGTAAAGCTACATGTCTCTCCCTCTCTGTAGAGGGGAGACATAATAACTAGCATGAACAACTGATGAATGCCATAATACTTCAAGTAGGCAAAAATTTAATTTTATGTAAGCTCCACATAATAAGTTATATGCCAGCTCATGAGTAATTTCCTATTAAGGAAACGGTTCACATTTCTGTATACCAGTCATTATAAACATGTGAAATATAACGTTTCAGGTCCTTAGGTTAAGTACTTTTATTTTTAACAAGTGTTCAGAAAAAATATTCAAGATTATATTTGTGGTTGAGAGCTTAAAGGGTTTTGGTTGGAATAATGTTGGCTCATCGTCGCAGACGGTGGCCCAGAATTACATCAGCATTGGGCCGATGTTTCTGGCCCCTGGATGTTAAAGCGTCACCAGCATAATACAGCCGTCAAAAAACACAGTACAATAACCCAATGCTGTTTCAATGACGGGTCAACATTGAAACAGTATTAGTTGAATGCCACATGTTTGCAACAGACCCGGTGATAGATTAGTGTTGGGCCAGCGACGCAGACGATTGACCGGCATTGAACCAGCAATGGGCTGCAACGCTGGCCCAACATTGAACCGGAATTTGGTGGGTAGGGCTACATCCTCTGTACCAGGTACATCGTAGGCAAGTATTGAATGAATGTTGGCCAGCACCGGCGATGGTGGTGGAAGGAATACACGTCGAAGATATATTTGAACTTGTCTCCTTGGTTCTTTCCTTAATTATATCCTGGACATTTAGAATTCTGGCCCATGAGGAAGACCAATACACTGATTTTTTGTCCATAGCACTCAAACAGACTAAAGCCGGGCCTCGGAGTTCGGGAACTCCTTTTCTAGTTGCAATTACTTTGGTGTATGTTCGCTGCCCCTGTCCCACTAAACAAGAAACGTGGATCTAATGTTGGTATTATGCTGGGCCAACGGCGCAAACGATGGGCCAATGCCTTCATGTTGATCAGATTATCTTACTTGTTTTAAGCACTTCTGTGAAAGCATTTTCGGTGAGATATTTATTTTCAAATAATCTTGTATCAAGGATGTTTGGTCCAAAATGGACATACAATGATCTTTCGACCAACGACCATGTACATATTGACATGGAAGGATAGACAATTTGTTGTTGGCATATTTGAACCCAAAATAAAGAAGTATATATAACATGTATAAATTGCAGAACTTTGTTAGATTATCTACCAAATCAAAGAGTATTCTCTTACATGGCTACTCGGTGAAAATAATGTTATAAGACCCCCTCCCACATACTTCATAGTATTAGCTAGCTCTGTGGAAACATTGGAGGTCAAGGCTATCAAGTTTCACAGAAAAGTTCCTGATGTTACTGTGATTATGCTAATAGCTATTTTCTATGTTGTGCCTTGCGTAGTTGTTGGTTACCAACTAAATATACCACATCAATAAATTAACATTTTCATAACCTTTAGCAAATTTAGTCCTATAGATATTTGACCATACCAGCGGTAAAAACAGCAAATAGATCATTCCATGTTGGTAAAGTCTCGGATCGATTTACCTCCTTTATAGGCTAACATCCATCTCACGTTAGGTACCAACTTACTTGGACAAGGCTCCAATGCTGGATAAGTGTTCACCAATGTGTGATGGATTGCGGCACTTGTCATGTCGCCCCAGGATGCCAGTCATTTCGCCAGGACAAATGAGTCATCCCTGGCACTAACAGAGTTATCAACACATTTAGACAGCTGGTAATGCTAGAGACTGGGTGTCTGAGACAATAATTCTGAATAATAACTGATCAATGGAAGCACCGCTTGAAAGGTATGACCAGTGCTGCGTCGCCAACTGATCACACATTTGCGTCAGTGTAAATCAATCATCAACGTGGATGCATTACAACTGAATAAAAACTAGTTTTGGAACCACGGTGATGTGGGAAACATAATGTGGCTTGTCAACACTGCGAGTCTGGCAGTGCATACGTGCCTAATGCTGGCGGCGAGTACAAGGCGACACTAAAACTTTGGCCAGCGTCGCCGGTGCTGACCACACACTGGACTGCAATTGAGATATATAGATGAGGACACTTGGTGACCGGAGATTGAACCGGATCTGAGATTCATAGTCTTAAAAAAGAAAAATTAATTTCTATGATAACATGAAACTTCTGTCTGAACCCCCAGCATGCCGGTCACTATAAAACACCATCTAAATTGCATGCGAGCGCGGCTGGTCAGTATCCATTCTGTCCCAGTCAGTCCCTGAGGACTTCATGCTGGCGAGATTGAGTGCACGTAGTACACACCGACCCAATGCTGTTTAAAATGTTGGCCAGTGTCTTACACAATGGCCCAGCATCAGACTAATGCACGCTACACCGACACATTGCCCGCTATACCGACTATTCCAGCATGATGCTTTGAACCATAGCTGGGTTAATGTTGACCCGCTGAGTGTGACGATGGCCCACATTCAGCGTGGCGCCAAACACAACACAGTAACCCAATACTGGGCTAATGTTGGGTCAGCGTCGTAGACGGTGGGCCAGCATTACCCAGCATTTGGTCAACGTCTCGTGTTTGACCGTCTGCACGATAGAACGGAGAGAACACACAGACACAAACTGAGCGGAAAAACTGAGCGAACAAAGGTAAACCAACATGTCCCCATGATTCTGTGTTAAATTGACAAAAACGACCATGTACGTCCGACACCAAATTCTGTTTGATTATGACCATGCGTCAATGTGTCAATCACAAGGCTGCTTAGTATCCTTATGCCCACTAAATGACTCAATCATTCACATGCCAGTTTATTAGTAGGTTTTGGATGGATATAATATCAGAAAGATATATTATTCATCAATTGTGAATGGCAAAACAGTGTAAAAAGAATTAGATTGTACGTCCGACACCAAAATTGTAAATTATTTTATTTTTTAGATAATATTGTTGGATATCTGCTTTATTTTATCTAATATGTTGAATACTAATACCACCGCGATGCAAATAATCAATCAGAACTGCATGCAATATTACAAATGCTGCTTGTTGAATATGCAACTCACTGCAGGCTAAACACAATATTTGTGTACGTCCGACACCATATATAGCACTGAATGGTGAAGGTCTTTTAATTCTTGATGAATATTCTCAAGAATCTGGGAGTCCAGATGCAGCACACATATCATGATAAAATTATGTAAAGATTGCTGAATGACCATTTAACTGCATTTTGATGAATAAATGTGTGGTGCTCTGTTGATAATTTAAGCGATTGAATAGACAATATATTTCCAGACAAAGTCGCCAAAGTCCGGCACAACTGCTAACGTTCAGAAGAACTGCTAGCTTGATGAATGTTCATGAACATGATGAATGAATGCATCCCTCTATATAATACCAACAAAGAAAACATCAGTTGGCATTATTAAAGGGTTAGGCCTACCAGTACCATCTATAAACTAATGGTACATCATGCTCTATCAAACATCAATAATTAACTAGAAAGAGTTGTTCGGAAACGAACACGAAAGCAGCCCACCGTTATCGCCAGTCGGCCATTTGTAATTTGATATAGATCAGCAAACTTTCTCAAGGTTTATTTTATATTACCGCTTCAGCTATTATGCAAGATTTCCCAGATAATGAGAAAAAAAAAACAATAAAAAATGACCGCCAGTCGGCTATTTTGGATTTTATTTCTGCGAAATTTGTCATGGGTTATGCTTGTATGAGTCCTTACATTTTGTTCTATATGCATCGTCCAGCTATTTTGCTTTTTTTTTGAGTTGCGTAAATATCACAAAATTACTCAAATTCAAAATGGCCGCTAGACCGTCATTTTAAAATTGTATGTTCCCAAAAGTTAATCAGGTAATTGGCTGACATTGCTGTGCATATTTGCCAAATAAAAAGATCTGCTGGAAACTTTTATCCTGAAATGCGCTAACAAGTATTTCCTTGATAGACGCTCCAGTAAATTAAGGGTTGATTATATGGGAATCAAAATGTCACAAAAAATCCCTCGGTGGTATCCGATGGCTATGTAAAGTATGAGGAAGCAGAAGTTCATGATCAGCTATCATGCAAGATTTCCGAGATAATGAGAAAAAAATAAATAAATGGCCGACTGGCGGCCATTTTGGATTTTATTAGTGCGAAATTTGTCATGGGTTATCCTTGTGCAAGACATTACATTATGTTTTATCTTCATGGTTCAGCTATTTTGCATTTTTTTGGGTTACGTAAATATCACAAAATTACTAAAATTCAAAATGGCCGCTATACGGCAATTGTAAAATTGTTTGCTCCCAAAAGTTGATCAGGCCATTGGCTGACATAGCTGAACATATTTGCCAAATTAAAAGAAGATCTGATGGGATTTTTTTCCTGAAACGCGCTAACCAACATTTCTTCGTTAGTGGCCATAGTAATTGAACGGCTGATGATATGGGGATCAAAATGTCACTAAAACAACTCCCCAGTGGTATGTGATGGCTATGTGAAGTATGAGGAAGCAGAAGTTGATAGATTAGTAGCTATCTTGAAAACAAATAACTGCGGCGGCGGCGGAGCGTGTGGAATATACAGTAGTAAGCAGCCCGCCTCGGCGAGGCCTGTTTAGGGCAAAAGTCACCCGACATACCTGTTACCAGATAACGAAAAAAAAAATAATGTAAATAACCCTCTATGTCCACTTAGCCTTATTTTGTATGCCAACCCCTCAAAATGGTTGTTAAAAAGATCGGCAACATTTTTTACTTCGCTTCTAGGTGTTGCAGGATGAACACAATCTTTAATTTCAGACATGTACGTCCAACACCAAGTGAGTGTACATCCGGCACCAAAGATATCCAATAATCTCTAGTACAATTAGAAATAAATGAAAATGAAAAATATTTTATAAGTAATAATTTTGTAAGGCAACACTATGCTCTTTCAGTATCAGGCCACCCATGGCTTCAGACAGATAATTATGGTACTAAAGATTTTTTTACAAAAAAAGTAATTTGTCTGCGTACGTCCGACACCATCCATATTTCGGCTCATAACCGATATGTGTGAATGACACAAAATATTCAAATGTCCCACATGATATCGTGAGGTGGTGTGTATGACATAGTAACAACTTAATATAATTCTCATTTCCCGTTAGGGCACCAGGCATAAAATAAGTTTCCGAAACGTACGTCCGACACCGTGGAATCGTCCTGGAGGCTTAGATGTCATTGAACACAAGGGAACTAAATTGTGATAATAATATTGATTATCACTGCCAGTTATCATGGTTATGTTGGTCATAATATCAAAACATGTGAGATTCTTGTTTCAACTTATTTAGTCTAGTAGTAGCCCATCAGGCACATGGCGTCAACGTTTAATATTGATTGAAAACACGAAAAAATAAATTGATTTATTTCAATGCTGCAATACTTTATCAGTTTATAGGGCTATGTAGTAATATCGACATGCAGCTGACGACATTTTTTGCAAAGACAGGTTCTGAGTTTGAATTACTGTCGATATTCTATAATTGATTCAACAAATAAAACAGGCTATGTCGCAACATAGACCAAGTGTAAACATTTGCTCAACAGGCTTCTTTCTAACGTTCATTCTATGATGAAAACAGGTTAACTAATAACCATAATATTCAACATCAGGTTATGACGTTGAATATGTATTTTTTCTAACGTTGATTCAAAGTTGAAAACAAGTCATGTCGTGACAGACTTAATGACAACAGTTTTTTTCTGGAACTCTGAACTATAGACTGCAATGTATTCAATGCGAAGTCTGAGCTCTGGTCAGAGTCACGGTGACTTGACACAACTGCGCGCGCAGCGGCAGAACTTTGTGTTTATCAACTAATTAGAAGGTGTGGACACTAATTTGACCAAAAATTAATACACCATTGTATACCATTGTATATATACCATTGTGATCAGCGTCATTCAAAGAACAATATTTGTAAAGTCTTAGCAGCTAAATGACGATGTAAACTCCTTTTTGAAAGCAATTTTCATCGAATTTTTCGGACCCACTCGTTTGTCAGTGCAGCCATGTTATTTTGCAGACGAGCTCCAGCTGGTCCTGATAAAAAATTTCCGATATATCATCCTATACAAATGTATGTATAAAAAACAGTTTCTACAGCATGATTCCCTGCGGGAGAGCTCTTATATGTGTGATGTGATACCTGGACATTTTCAATCGATAGCCCAAGTGATTTAATTTTATTTCACACCAGACCAGACCCTTGTTATAAATGACATGGACATGTTCTTCAATGTCTCCACGCAGCTCAAACTGGAATTAAGCCGTATACATAGGGTTGTAAATGTATATTAATTCATTTTATCGAATTTGTCGGATTATTTCACCAGTGCGATTGCGTAGGTCCTTTCATTAATGATCACTTACTTAGGCCTATGTTCCAGCCGCCACAGGAGCACTAGATACTAATAGGAGAAGATCTGTTCACATGTCACAGAGATATCAGCAACAACACATTCCGATCGCCAAAAAATGAAAGCTTGCTTGCCTTTCTTGTTTTATCTGATAGGGTAGAAGCTTTACGACTGTTAGTACTGACATGTACTCATAGAGAATTCCATATAGCGTTTACGATTTGTCATGTTTGTAGGAAAGAAAGTATACTTTCTTTCCTAGATAGATAGATAGATATTTATTGACGACGGTTTACAGTCTATGCAGACTTATGCGTCATTAAAATGAACATATGTACAAGACTATATACAAAAGGATTAGTTCGGTAAAATATGCATGCTAAATTAACTTAAACATGTTAAAATCAAACGACATTATATACTAAAACAAGCACAGGTTAAATAAAATATGCATGAGAACTATTTGAAATAACCTACAGTTAAACAGCAATGGCATGATATTTTTAAGTTTCCCTCACCAAAACCAGAGATAAAATATCTACTGCATATAGCAAAAAAACCCTCTGGAAAGCGTAGAAACCGAGTAATTACATAATGAGTATGTATAAAGAAGAAAATAATAATATTAGTTACATTCAGGGCTAGAAATTAAACTTTTTGGAGGGGTGCCAACAGGGTACTCATATACAATATTTTAGGTGCCCGCCCAAAATTTTAGGTGCCATATTTTTTTAAAATAATACAAACATTAAAGAACACTTTTTTTCAACAATTTTAATTCACTATTGAAATTTCTCATATATTATGAAAAAAATATTTATAATGGTAAATTAAGACCAATAAGTTTTAAAAACAGCTGCACGTATAAAAAACGTTAAAGGCAGTGGCCTAAATAAATTTCTTTATTATTTATTTATTACAGTGTTCAATACAGAGTGAAAAAAGGGAGCCATGTGGTCCATACTGTGTTGAAAAAAGGGGCCAACATATAAAATTATGGGCCAATACTAAAATACCCCCCACCCCAGGGCTTTTCAAATGCTTGTAATAAGTAGCAGTATTGAAATTGTGGTAGCTCCCACTTGAGACACTTAGCCCAAATATGCACCTGGGCGCTAGACGCACTACTAGGGAAGCAGGTTGAGGGTGGAAATACCCCTTCTCATTTTTGTCAAATTTAAAAGTTGTGAAGTTTTTTTATTGTTTTAAAATTTGATGCAAAAGTGGAATATCAGTTATTATAAACTGTTAACTAAACTGAGCGGCAAACCTAGGCATATAACACACATTCAACTAGTAACAATTTTAAATACTGGGACATTTTTAATGTTGACCAGTAAATAGATCTACCCCTGCTACATTTGTCATTAAATCAAAGTTAAAAAAACAGTCCACCAAAAACGAATGGCATGGCCAAGAATAGATAGCTGATAATTTATACTGTAGATCAGTATACTGTCAGTGAAGGCCTATCAGCTCAGTAGGCCTGCCTGCCTTCAAAACACACAGGTCTGCCTGCCTTTCAAGCAGCAACACGCCTTCAACCTGATACTCCACTGGATGACTTCTGACTATCATAACACAACAAAACATGGCGCACACCAACAGCAGCCAGGAAGCAGATTTCTTCAATTGATTGATCATTCATATACACTTAACACAGTGCATGTGATTGGCTCCTGGAATCATCCAGAAGTAAGCTGGTTCCTGATTGGCCCGCGTCGGTCACATGGGCTGGCTATCGCAAAAAAAAACTTCTAAAAGACGATGTTTACCGCTATACGCGCCACCGTGGCCCAATAGAATTTCTCACTGTGCGGCGATTGAGCGCTAATGACGCAATCCCGCGGCCTGTATTGAGCTCGACAAAGTAAAAGAAGACTAAGAATCATCATAATTGAATCAATCTAAATGTACAAAAATCAATATTTTTATATCCGTTTTTTTGGGTGCCAGCAGGGCATGCATGCCAGTATTTTAGAGTGCCCGCAGCACATTTTAGGGTGCCATGGGCACGCGGGCACCCTTTAATTTCGAGCTCTGACATTGAACATGTTAAAAAAACAATCTAAAAAATGCATTAGCCGACGTCAGCTCGAAACACCAGGATGATTAGAGGAATCATCAGCCGCACCAGTCGCTGATACCACAGTGGTGTTCCCCCGACAGCATGGATGATTTCATGAGTGGATGACAAATCGTAAACGCTTTCGGTGTGTTCTCGAATAAATAACCTGAATGATGTGGTTTCACTGGAACTAGTCGACAGATCAACTATGTAACTGAATGTCGTGATAATCACCACGGCGTCATATCCATCACGGCTTTATCAGTTTATACTAATGTAACTTGTGGCTTAGCACCATTTTCACTCGCCTGGTGTGCTTTAGAAAATACGTGAGAATGTTGGGAACCACCAAGAAAGAAAACGATATATAGGGGCATAACGTCGCGTTAACAGAGAAACGAATGAAAGCGTTGTTTTCTATTACTGCTGAAGGATGATATTTCACGCATATAATAAGGGCTGACACCAAGCGCTCAGTTTTCATCCATAATAAATAAGCTGTCACGTTGGTAGACTCACAAATGACGCAAACACTAATGCTGGGAGAAGTGAGAATATTTTCCTTGCAGCGCAGAACAACACAGATGTCTATTAATATAACGTTACTGTGGGCTATACTCCTGATACTAGACCAAAACTAAACTCCAGGGTATAACCTGGGAGTTGGCAGAATATACCCCACATGTCCAGACCATACCCCACTTAATACAAGTTGGGGTATAATCTGGGTGATATGGGATATAGGCATACTTTGTGAGACGATAATTTGTTATACATTTAGCATCACTATAATCGTTATCGATGTCGCAATTATCACGTATTTGATAGTAAATATATATATACAAAACAATCTAAATAAGGGATAAAGTCTGAACGGTTGAGTGCATAGTCTGGTTAATCATGTTAATATAAGCCTGCAATCGGATCATTATAGACATGATTTATTTGGCCTACAATATTTGAATGTTCATAAAAAAAAAAATATTAGCGTCATCGCGCACAAATTAATATTATACGTACTTGACAGTAAATTTCAATGGGTAACGTGTCGCGACAGAAGTGACTATTTCCGCTTTTTTTGTAAGTTGTGGGCCTATAGGTGTCGCTCTATGATCTGTAACAGTGTACTATTAGTATTATTAGCTTCAGGACCTCCTCGGCTGATATGGCTATATTCTAATGACGACGTGTTTCCAGTCATTGGTGGCACAAACCTACAGGCGACAGCTCTGCTGCCACTGTGACAAATGGGTCATTATTACCTGGCATATCCCCAATAAACCACACTCACCAGACTAAATTTTCACATGCGATAGCCGAGTGGCATACATGCACGATGTCACATGCTCCCCATGTCCTAATTAGGGGGCTACCATTGAATTACTAGGGAGGGGGGGGGCGTGAGTTTTTGAGCCAATTATTTATTTCACTTCCTGTCTCAAGCAAAATATATATTTCACTTTCTAAGAAATTTTTTTTTTCTGTCTACAAAGCTGGATCCCCAATAAACCACACTCACCAGACTAAATTTTCACATGCGATAGCCGAGTGGCATACATGCACGATGTCACATGCTCCCCATGTCCTAATTAGGGGGCTACCATTGAATTATTAGGGGGGGGGGGGAGAGGAGGGCGTGAGTTTTTGAACCAATTATTTATTTCACCTCCTGTCTCAAGCAAAATATCTATTTCACTTTCTTAGAATTTATTTTTTTCTGTCTACAAAGCTGGATCACAAACTAGGCTTTTTTAGGGCCATTAAATATTTAAAAACAAAACTGTTTTCTAAATATCAAGTTGTTCTTCCTTTTTTCGAAGCACTTAATTTTAACAGTTAGAAACACTGTTTTATGTGTTTTCAAAGACCGCAAGATCTAGGAACACTCGTACCATAAGCATGATAAGGCGTCACATATTACTGGTGACTGTGGTGAGCAATCATTTAAAACAAATGTTGTAATCATATTTTCAAATTTATATTATTTGATCCATGGCGATATAGGCCTAACATCTGATAGCTCCGTAAGATCGAATCTCTATATAGGCCATACTGACTTTTAATCAGTATGCTTGAGGCACATAGATTTTTTTCCAATTTCATACTATCGCCAAGGTCTGGCAATTATTCAGTATGTTTTAGGCTACTTTACCCCTAATTTCATCAAATTTGTCAGCTCTGGAAACATTTACACAATAAATTTCGACAATTAATCCACGTCTCAACAAAAGCACTGTGCGAACAATTATATGTAACACATAAAAGTTGAAAAATACGCATTACCTGCTAAGTTGGTGCTCTCTGTGGATCGTGCTGTGATGTTCGTGACTCCGACTATATGTGTATCCTAGTCGGGCCTAGAGCGTGTACTGAGGGCAAACAGTAAATGCAGCCATGTCTCAGCATCAACTACAACACAGTCAACAGTTTATGTTTAACGACATTGTCGGTCAGATAAGCCAAATCGGAAACAAAAGCGTAATCATTGTGATTATTGACGATAACAACTTAGACAAAAACGATTCACCACTCGTATAAATTATCGGTCCGATAATTTAAAGCAAGCAAGATCTTAGGCTAAAAGACTTCCGCTTGTTTGAATCAAGCGTCCAGTGCCACCAGTCAAAACAAAACATAGCACCGATGGTAGAAAGAGTATATTAAAGGGACTCCGTGGGATGACATACATATTGGTATTTTGTTTTGTATGAAGCAGTGTATCCCGCAGATCAAGATTTCATAGACAACCCGAACAAACGACTTGGAATTAAAACTAGTCTAGTATTTTTTAGTGCTTTTAAAATTGTCAATGATTTTTTTTTATATATATTTAGTGAAGATCAGTAGCATATCAATATAACTTCACAAATATTAATTTTTCAAAATTCACATGTCAGCATAACAATAATGTTGGTAGCCTATATCTCTCTGAGTATAATCTGTCTGAGTATTAAAACCTTTAACCCAAGCTTGATAAACCAAACTGGATTAGTTTGTATAGACCCTCGACACGAGACAAAGGCTGACTCTTTGATTTTTTTTTGTCACCTAGTACAGATATGTGACAAAAGCGTCATTTATAGTTTGGCTCAGATGCATCTAAGCTAAGCCTTCGAATTATTATATAATACCACCGCTGTCTTTAATCTATTAATGTCATTAGCTATTAGTGTTATCACTATGTGCTTGAATTAGGCATATCTGCAAATTAAAATAAATGTAGAACTTAAATGGTCGATGTAACTTTACGATTGATATGCACTATTCTCATCACGATTCCGACGCATGACTATCTACAGACAATACATTTTGTAAGTGCAAGGTCATACATGTCGTGAATAAATGACATAACATTTATTGTATCATGCTGAAAAAATAACAAAGCATAAAATAAAATAAGCATTGATGAGTTTTCCGTTTACTATAGTCGGACTCACATTAACCGTAGTGAATGATTTTCGTCGATTTCTCCGTCAATTCTCAACCAATTGTCATGACATTTTACAAGCACTGTTTTGATGGCGCGACCTGAAAATTTCGGAGGAATCTGCTAAATTCATTCACCCTGGTTGATGAATTTAATGTGCATCTGACTATAGGCCTAATATGTTTCTTGAGTAAGATCACATTTTTACCTAATCCGAATTCTAGAGGTGAGAATAATGATCCATTCAAGGTAATGGTTCATATCATCATTTAAAACATTTATGGAATGCAATATTATATTGTGGCGTTTAGTAAATCGAAATAGATAAATCACACTAGTTAATCAAATGCAATGATGCATACTGCATTACAGCATCATTCCGTCACCACAAAAATTACAATTTGCAAATTGCGTAGATTACGAAACAAATCTGGGCTGATTTGAAGGCAAAAGCACGCCTACCCTAAATATATAAAAAAATATTTTTGGGGGGTAAAATATATAGTGATCTGCCACTTCTAGCTTTTTATAAGCGCTTTTAAATATTCGTGAAATATGGAGAACCCGGCGCTTGTAACTTCTAACTTTTGAAATTTAATATGCAGACTATTCGGGGTGTGGGGAGATGGTCCATGCCTATGTTCCCCCTAGCTTTTCTTGCTAAGAATTAGGATTATTGCCAACTAATCAAATTTTTAAATTTTAGACTATCACATTCTTTTTGTATCCCAAAGGTCGAAATAGTTGTTCATGCAAGAATTATGTTTTTTTATGTAAATCTATAAAACACAACAAATCGCAGTTGTGATGTGATTTTCTACGTTGCTCTTTTGATGACAAATATTCATTCTTCCATTAATTCATTCATTAAAAGACAAAACAGGAGCATATTGCATGTTGCCTTAGTTATAAAACATACAACATTTAAATGTCATTTATTAAGGCATTTTAAAGGCTAGGCATATATATGCAAAAGTATCCCATTACCTCAGTTTTTTTTTGGGGGGGGGTATCATTTTTTTTAAATACAATTGTTTATATCGCTAATCATTAAAATAATGTATAATTTAATTAAACATTTAACATGTTTAGGGTGCTATTGTTCCAAGATGTTGGTTTGCTTGCACTCTTCAGCCAATACTGTTGAACAAATTTGTTTCCACTAAAGTAAGGTATTCTGTACTGTATTTATATATCAACTGAATAACGGGAGATTAACTGAGCCCTTCATGTGACAGACTAAGCCACTCTTAGTAAAGTCCGCAAACGTAAGTATGTATTGTTTCGTACCTATCCAGTATACACACGTGGAGGCTCAATGGCGGGACAGCAATATCAGAATACATATACTGGACATAAGTTTGTTCACCCCAAAAAACAATTCTTGCACAAACCACTGTTTAATGACCACAGAGCGTCAGCTCATATACCATACCGACATGATTTTAAAGCTTTTAAAGATAGAGTCACGTTCTAAACTCGCATGGTGTAAGCCTTCAGCATACAGTACAGTGTGGTTGATGAAGTAACCTGATTACAAGACTGGATACTACTCCAACGAGACACTCACCCAACGTTGTTTTAATGTTAGGCCAACATCTGCGACGCTGGCCCAACATTGAACCAACATTGGAGAAATGTACAATGTTTGAGAAAAAGTCCCCTTGTCCAGCAAACACAACACATTTGTATACTATTTATACAACGTCGGCCCAACGTCTTCGACGTTGGTCCAACATTGTATAAAGTCATACAAATGTGTTGTGTTCACTGGGTGTCGTACAAGCGTGAGGAAATACCCCCGGTATACCCCCCTGTTTCGAAATACCCCCAGTAATACAGTCAGTTTGTTTGCAAAGCAAGGCCCAGGATTTAAGGATCCAGGACTAAGGGCTTTGAGATTCGATGGAATTGTTACTCTAAAGATCCAGGACTAAGGGCTTTGAGATTCGATGGAATTGTTACTCATAGATGTCGCTCAAGTAAATATGAACTTGCTGTGATTTCAGAACTTGCTCTTAATGAGGCTTTGGGTATGAAACGCATTTTTAGTATTATTATGGAATATGGCCTTGGCCTACCCACGGGCACTATTGCATTCTGGGGACCCTTGTCCCGCGAATTTTGACAGTTGACCATACCTTTAAGCTGTGTCACATGTTATCCACATATGTTTTACACATTCTCATGCAAAATAATGTCTGTGCCTTGTAATTGTGGGTTCCAGTGGAGACATTTGTGATGAGAATCGAATTCAAATTAAAGCATCAAATATAATGTGATTTAAAATCATGTTATTGCAGCGCAGTTCAGCTGCAATAAAAAAAAGTTTAAAATATATTTGGGCAAAGTACAGATTATCAGGCACAAGTGAAAAAAAACGCTGGCATGGTCGTCGGAAAAAGACAGACTCTTGAAGACAGACCTCTGAAGATGCTGTCAAGGTTGGGACGTTTGAAGACTACTTCGAAGTTCTCCTTCGATTGGTGCTCGTTTTTTTGGTACGCTTGTCTTAAAAAACTGTTAGGTGACGACTACATACATGCAGGGGACATATTCAGCCTAGTGGCAAGAATTTTTTTTTTTGCTGCAGTCAGTAGAGCAAATGTTTAGGGACCAGCAACACCAATTTGTGTTCCAGCAACACAATGCTCCTTGTCACAAAGCCATGGCGGTGTTGGCATGGTGCGAAAACAATGCTAGACGCAATATGCTATATCCCCCGCAGTTTCCAGTTGTAAATACTATTAAAAACATCTGGAGTTGCATGATAAAGGACACATGAGTGGTCAAACCAGCCACATGTAAAGAAATTAAAGCGGCATTATTCAGAAGTTCTGACAGAATTCGTCCTGCAAAGATCAGAACAGTGTTTTCCTCTTTGCTCAGAAGAACAGCGGCCATTATAAGATCACGCGGCTACCCAACTAAATATTAGTTGTGACACTAATTATGTTTCATATAGCATAATAAATATATTTTCGGTCATAATCTGTAAAAAATGAAATAAACTATCCGGGTTTCAGTTAATATGCTGTGACTCAATTAAGGTATTAAGCATCTGCGTAATATGCATCACACTTATTTTCAGTGTGTGTATGACACTGTAATATCAGGATGTATCATATATATATGTAAATCATAGCACTATAATGTCAATATAATGGCATTATAAAGACAGTGTTATGAGGCATATGAGATCATTCAGTTTTTTTAATGTTGGAGTAAGAGGTGGATGTCGTAGACACCATTTATTAACGTCAAAATCGTCTTGTCTTTAAAATGACATGGGTTTTAATAGGATATGGTAATATATTACATGTATCACATTATGGCATAATGATCTATTTTTTTTAGAATATAATGTTTCATATTCTCAGCTTCTATAACGTTATATCCTATCCTAAAAATGACATATAATGAAATTAAAATATCATATTGTGCAGTTAATGGACAATATTCGGACATTATAATACCATTATCTTGATGTTAAAGTGACATATTCTGGTATTACGATCCAATATCCTGACATACAAAATGTCATATCATGTTTCTGGGGTAGACCGTCATGTTTTCATAGTTGTACTGTATCTTAATGTCAATATGCTTGCGAATATGAGGCGAGCGCAGCGAGCCGAAATTATCAGCTGAGGGTTTGGGTGGCGCTGTGAGCCACGATTGATTGTTTTGGTTATTGGTTGTTTCTGGGAACACTTGAAATTAATTTATTGAAACATAATCTAACTGTTAATTGGCCAACACCTGAACACGGCTACATCTCTTGATCAGCTAATGCCCCCCGGACCCCACCCGAACTTTCTTTGTAATTCCGACTTATTTTAGATGCAATTTCTTTGTACCCGGTACTTAGCAGCAAATTTTTGTTTTTGGTTGTTTCTGGGAGCATTTAAAATTAATTTCTGCAGACATAATCGAGCTGTTAATTGACCACCACAGCCTCATCTCCCGTCTCTTGTAAACGTTATTTAAAGGGACCCCGTGGGATGAGACATTTTCAATTTTATCAATTTTGCAAATTTAATTTATATAAAGCTATATAGCCTACTGATCTTAACTGAAAAGACAAAAAAGTCAAAAAAAAACGAAAATTGATGTCATCCCAAGGAGCTGCTTTAATTATTATACATTTAATCTGAGGCTGTTGGTAAGCTATAATCCAAGTTTTTCCGAGCATACGTATGCCCATCAATGGGAATTCCTGTCCACTACAAAACTTTAATTTCGGAAACAAAGCATACCCTAATAATTTATGTCCCAATTTACATCAATTGATTTCGATTTAATTTATCTAGACCCCCCCCCCCCACCCTGGATAAAGCCCTGGTGATTATCACGAAACAGTATCCTGCATGAAGAAAACACCGTGTATTTATTAATTAGGCACTGTCTACTCGTAGGGCGTGTGTTATTCTTTATAATGTACCTAAGTCTATGGACAGCCTCGTTTACGGAATGACGGGATCCCATTGATTATAACACTGCCGTAGCTTACGCATATAACCACTCCGTGTTAAATATTCATCAATTATTATAACTTATTTGTATTTGTTTTTAATTCAACAGAGGTTGGAACAGGTGCATTAAAAATATTTTGTGTGATAATTCCATCATTAGGCCTAGACACCTGCCGGGATTCCAGCTTCTTTGGGGTAGTGAGACCACATTTTAATATTGAAATGTCATATCCTAATATTCAAGTGTCATATCCTCATATCGTGATATTAAATTCTGAAAAAGATGACAAAGACAAGATAAGATTTATTTGTAGTCGCAAGTGTATACAGTAAAACATTAGCTAACCACAGCTATTTCAGCGACTTGTGATATAAAACATGACACAGCAATAACATCTAAAACAGGCAGTTTGGCTGACTCGGTTCTGCAGATACCTGGAGCTTGGGTAAAATTATATAAAGGTTATACAAAAGCGCATTCGTACTAAGTAACAATATAAAAGTTTAAATATAATATAAGAGTTAAAAGATATGAAAAGATGATGAAAAGGTGATACAACAAAAGAACCACTATTATAAATTTAGTTTATTATTATGTGCATGCGCACTACAAACACACAAGAAGGCACACTGCAGGGAGCTGGAGACTAGACAAACGGAGGTGTTGATGAAAAAAAGACATTTTGAAAAAAATTAAGTTCTAATCTATTGTTGTGTACAGACCAGTGGCTATGGCTTTCCTGAAATACTTGTTTCGCCGGATACGTTATAGTATTGGTTGGCAACATTTCATCGTTTTTATTGTCGAAATGCTGTTGGTATAGAACTAATGTAAATATATGTAAAGCGACACTTTTAATCTTATGGATAGCTATAGTAGGGCCTATAATAATCAGAGGGGTTCTATAATTTCGAGCACCAGCACTTTCCGCACTTGTAATATTTATTATTGATTATTTTGATTTAATTTCATGACATAAATGCAATGAATTACCTTTATTTTACAATATAGCAATATTAAAACTCAAAAATATTAACATAAATGTGTTTTTTGAAAAGAAATATAATTTAGCCAATTTTAGCCAAAATGCCTTGTCCCACATTCTAAATCCCACACAAACAGATGTTTTATTCTACATTTCCTGTATTATATTTGTTTATGATATAATGTTAGTGTAAAACACTATCTATAAGATTATATATAAGTTTTTAAAAATAATTTTATTATTTTACAACTTTTTAAGCAATTTATGTCCCACGTTGCAGCGACTCTCGGTAACGCTTAAAGTTTTCAGGTAATTTCTATATTTTTTCTGACCAAAATATCACTTGTCTGGTGTAGAACAGTTGCGCGAGACCTGCAGTGAATCGTGAAAAAAAGTATAATAAATGTGTTTTTGTTTAGAAATAATGTAAGGTTTGTGCAAGTCTGTGGGTGGGTATTTTTTTTAGTCTCACCATAACGCGATTTTTTTCAATTATGGCAATTAAACTTTTAAGCACCCTACAACCCCCAAGCGTACTACAAGCTCATTTGAAAAAAATAAAATAATAATCAGACTATAGCATATACATAGATGCTATGCACGATTTAGTAAAAAACTTCTCTCCATAACGCGTATTTTCTGTCTGTCAGCATCGATATTTAGTATTTGTTTATTGTCACTCCGTAACACTAATAATTGTTGTGATGGAAAGACAATGTTCGTTATTATTACTCTCCATAACGACAATAATCGTAACGGAGAGTAATTCTTATTTCATTATCTAAGGGTTATTGTCATAAAATGATTCTTTCTAAATTAAGTGATCAACATCATAATAGCGATGTTTAACTACCTGTTAAATATATTTTACTTTTGTAAAAGGGTTACTGAGAAATTTAAATATGAAGATTACTCCGTAACATAAATTGGTCACTCCATAACGTTATATTAGTCTCTCCATAGCGGAAAACTTTAAATTGATAAAAATAAGCATTGGAAATTAAAATTAGGCTCTCAATAAACAAAGCTAAGTTGGTATATGTTTAAATGTTTGACAATATTCAGACAATCTCATATTTAAAGGGAAATATCATCACTGGTGCCTAAAATTGTAGAATCCCTCATCAATGACGTGTCTTTGAATTTTCGTTTGTTTCCACGCATGTGTTGGCAACCTAAATTATGCTGCTGCCTGACAGAATGTTTTATAAGTAACAAACATAAACGCATATCCTATATTTATTTCAAAAATACTTCAACCCCTCCCATCCCCTCTCCTGGAGATTGAATGTTGCCCCCTAGGAGCTTTGTCACATTCTGATGCTGAGCTGGAAAATCATCTGGTAGGCCTAGATCGTGATGGCAAGCGTGCTAAATATACTAGTTAGTGACAAAGTTCACAATGTGCTAATTGGTAGGGATATGAAACAAAACAACATTGTCAAGGAAATAAAAATATTTTTTCAGCTATGGCAGATGAAGTAACATCTCATCACAAACAACAGATGCCACTCTGTGTGCGATTTGTGGATAGGGCCTACTCAAGACCATATCCGCGAAGAGTTTTTGAAATTTGCAAATCCACTAACTATCACAGGGTTATACATCTCTACTGCCATGAAAAAATGCTGGAAAACATCCTAGGATAATCCAACATGATATTCTCCTGCATTGCAAATCTTAAAACTTGCCAACCTTTTTTGACAATTTGGTTGATAGCGGTCAGTGGATAATTACTTACTCATTCAGTAATATGATTATGGTGGAAGTCACAATAACTTGTAGCGCATGTCAGTCAATTAATTTCTCACACTATTTTTTACTCGTTTATGCATAAATGTAAGATGGCCGCCATCGCCATCTTTTGTTTTTTTTTCGGCACAAAACGATGCGTAATACCACTTTTCAAAGTATCTACCCAGCAGGCACACCACGTGGAATCCACGTGTAATTGGGGTCGAAAACTGGTGGATTCCACATGGATTTCTTTATGTTGATTATTGGTGTTGATTTACACGTGGATATCAAGTGAAGTTTGGGCCTTATTTTTTTCACGTGTAATTCACGTTGCATTTCTCATGTGGATTATTGGTGTATATTTTCAGGTGTATTCCACGTGAATTGTTTCATGTGGATTAATGGTGTACCCATTCACGTGGATCAGATGGATTTCATGTGAAGAATGCCACCTGATTTTGTTGTCCACGTGTATTTTTCACATGGATTATTGGTGCACCTATCCACGTGTATATCTGGTGGATATCAGTAATATGATTATGGTGGAAGTCACAATAACTTGTAACGCATGTCAGTCGATTTATTTCTCAAACAATTTTTTTATTTTGATGTCTCAATTATGCATAAATGGAAGATGGCCGCCATCGCGTATTTTTTTCGGCACAAAACGATGTGTAATACCACTTTTCAAAGTATATATTTTCAAAGTATGTACCCAGCAGACGCACCACGTGGAATCCACGTGTAATTGGGGTGGAAAATTGGTGAACACCTGTTCCACTAGCAATCCAGGTGTATTCCACGTGGATTTCTTCATGATGATTATTGGTGTTGATTCACACGTGGATATCAAGTTAAGTTTGAGCCTTTTTTTTCACGTGTAATCTACGTTGCATTTCTCATGTGGATTATTGGTGTATATTATGAGGTGTATTCCACGTGAATTGTTTCTTGTGGATTAATAGTGTACCCATTCACGTGGATATCAGATAGATATCATGTGTAGAATGCCACCTGATTTTGTTTCACATGTTTTCCACGTGTATTTTTCACATGGATTATTGGTGCAACGATCCACGCGTATATCCGGTGGATATCTAGTGAAGTTTGAGCCTTATTTTTTTCACGTGTAATCCACGTTACATTTCTCGTGTGGATTATTGGTGTGCATTTTCAGGTGTAGCCTATTCCACGTGAATTGTTTCACGTGGATTAATGGTGTACCCGTTCACGTGGATATATCAGACGGATACCATGTGAAGAATGCCACCTGATTTTGTTTCACATGTTTTCCACGTATATTTTTCACATGGATTTGGTGTACCACGTATATATCTGGTCGATATCATGTGATGTGTGAGCCTAGATTTTCTTCTGATGTGTATTCCACGTGGGGGTTTTCACGTGGATCATTGGTGCACATATCCATGCGTATAACACGTGATCTTGTTCCCCTGGAGAAATGGTGAACCCTGAACATCAGTAGGCCAGCATGGTTTAATGTTGTGTGTTTGTTAGTGCTGCCTAGGTTCGTACCTGAACAACTTTTCAGATATGGACCTCTTTGTTAGGCCTAATTCTATAATTAAATGTAACTTATTACGCCGGTATAGATTTCTGTATTTTTAATGTATAGGGCATAAACCCATCGATTCGTTGATCACCCCCCCCCCCCCCGTAAGTATCTGCTTCGGATCCGCCACAGTTTCTCACCATAATAATTACCGACATTTGCCAAAAATAAATTCATGGAAAATTAGTTGTGTGAGACCATAAAACTCGGCTTTAAATTATTTCTTTCAATCTCTAAGTTTAACAAACAAATAAGCATCCTTTTTTAAAGTTAGTGTTTATTTTAACAGTCCTTAAATTCGGAAATGATGTGATGCATAGGCCCTATTATATTATGTTAGGACAGATGGTTTCCCTTCACATAAGTTTATTAGTCTAGAGGGAACGCTTGAAGGAATGAAACACCTGCTGCTGGGCGCAAACACATCTTGTAAATGACAATCGGCGGAATCCACGTCGCCGACGTGGATTCCACGTGGAAATTCCGGCTGGGTAATGGGTTGATAATATGATTGCCAAAATTAGAAAGATCCACACGTCTGAGTGGTCTAATGTGTGAAGCCGCTAATCTCGTCGTCGAAGGTTCGAGTCTCGTTGCGTAAATGAAAAAAATAATAAAAATAAGACTTGTGATATTTCATGTATGTTTCAGATAAGTGTCAGAGGTGGGAGTGCAGGAATGGTGAATTAAGTGATTTAATATTATTATTTTTTATAATAATACACTTTTAAAACACATGGTATTCACATGTATTATAGGTGAAATTAACCCGCGGAAAACACATGGTTCATTCACATGTATTATAGATGACATAAACATGTGGGAAACACATATAAACAAGTGAAACGAGTTTGCGTTTTCAACTTGTTTTCTACTTTTATTCCACTGACACAATAGGCCCATTCGAGTGGCTGTTTTCGTCGGCGACGTTTTTTCGTTAAAAAGGTCAGAGGTCAAAGGTCATTCAACAAAAAATTGACGGTGAATTTTTCCGTCTCGTTTCGTCAACGACGAAAAAAAATCAAACAGCCAATCGAGTAGGATATAACAAAACGTGAAAAACGTCGACGACGAAAACAGCCACTCGAATGGGCCTAATAAATCACTCCTATCCCACGTTTATTCCACATGGCTGTGCCTGCTGGGTATATGTCTAAAGTAATTTCTGACCACACCATTAGCTCGGGCATAGACTAACTGAAAACACTATAGTAGACAATAAAATCATGAAGGCGAGCTGCTCATATTTTGTCGAATATATTAATTTAATGTTTGACCTTGGCAAAAAGGCGGCCATCTTGGAAAATAGCCGATTTCTGTATTACGCTGTAAATTACAAAAAAACACCTAGTAGATTATTGATGCAAGAGGTATTATGATCCCAAACTAGGCTTAGTATTGATCTGGAGGTTAAGGAGAGGAGCGAATTAACAAGGCTTAACAAATTGAAGGCTCTTATTATTGATGCCGAGCAAAGCAAGGGTGAACTTTTGTTTAGCGGCCATTAAATCTTCATTCACAAAATGTTCTTCAGACAATTATTTATTTCACGAAAATTCAGCCTGAAAATGTTTATTTCAAAAATACACCATTCCCCTCCCCCTTCCCCCAGAGAATCAATCGCGGGCCCTTAAAGCGTGATGTGGAATAACAAAAAGACTATACTAAACCAACGAAACAATCAAAGTGAAAAACGAGGAAAGGAACTGAGATACCGGTACGTCTATATGCCCTACAATATTTGTCTGGCCACTGCGACCTTGAAAAGAGTTTGAGATCATCAATCTGCAACTCTAAATCTAAAATACACCAAAACACACCAAGCTATCTCGATGAAAACCTTGAACGGAGGGATAAATAATAATAAACATTATAATCAACTATTCATAAGACTTAATCTGTTTATTATTTAATGCAAGGGTTGGGGTCGATTATAATCATAATCGTCCGACTACGATTTTTAATCGATTACACTGACATCATAATCATAATGGTGATCATATTTTTAAAATTGTGTAATCATGATTATAATCGTAAGCGAGAAAAAAATATTATGTCCTGTAATCATAATCATAATAGTAATCAATATTCTAAAAGCACTGGTGGCGAAGGTGGTAGCACTAGCAAAATGTCTGTATCCACAGCGTCCTCTCCACTGCTTTCCTCCTCAGAGCTAACTCTTACAAAATCAGAGTTACCTGCAAACTCGGGAGGTGGAAGCAGCATTTCATCTCCTCGTTCCAGCACAGGTTCTGCTGGCTGAGGAGCAGGTGGTACAAACACTTCTACTACTTCACCATAACCAGCTAGGGCATCTTAGTCACTACTAGAAGAGTCAAGTTTGGGTGTATCTTTGCGCGTATTTGGTGGTACACATTTCTTTTTCTGTGTGGTGGTGCTGCGCTCAAGTTCCAGGTCATTATGATCTGGGAAAGAAAGATCACTCACAGGGAACAAGTGATTAAGATGGATAGTCCGAGTTCTCCCTATGTCATCCTCACGTCTTACCACATAGACAGGCATTTCTGGATTAGAATGCTCTAGGACGACATAGGGGCAGTCATCCCACTGAAAGCTTGTGCTTCCCTTCGAACGCCAAGATGTTCATCAGCACTCGATCTTCTACCTCCAGCAACCCTGCTCGAGCTCTCCCATCGTAGGACAACTTCTGACCGACTCTTGCCTTGTCAGCTTCCTCCGTTGCTTTCTGGTAGGATTTCCCTTCATGCATGTCAGGTAGCCCCAGAGCGAAAACTATCGGGAGTCGCGGCTGCCTTCCAAACATCAGGAAAAATGAGCTCTGTCCAGTTGAATTGTGTCTTGTGGCATTATAAGCGTTCATCAGTGGTGCCACGTCCATGGGCTCTCCAATCTTTCTTCTTCTCTGCATCAAGTGTGCCTAGCATCGCAGGCAATGTACGGTTCATCCTCTCTGTCATTCTATTTGCCCATGGTGCATAACTGGTGGTACGTGATTTCTTAGTGCCTAGTAGGTTACATAACGCTTGGATCACTGCGGATTTGAACGTAGCTCCCTGATCTGAGTGCAGACGTGTCGGAACCCCATAAAGTTGTCCAGCAACGTTGCAGCTGTTGTCTTAGCATTCTGGTTGTGGGTCGGGGCAGCTTGTGCATATTTTGTGAAATGGTCGGTAATGACTAAGAGTTGAATAGGCGATGCTGACTAATTTTGACAATATTCAGACAACCTCATATATGAGGGATTCTATAATTTTAGGCACCAGTGATGATATTTTCCTTGATTTATGAGATTGTCTGAATATTGTCAAAAATTTAAACACATGTCAACTTAGCTTTGTTTATGGACATAGCGCTGTCAGCAGAGCTTAATTTCAATTTAAAATGCTTATTTTTATCAATTTATTTTTTTCTTACCGTTACGGAGAGACTAATTTACCGTTATGGAGAGACCAATTTATGTTACGGAGTAATCTTCAAACTTAAATTTCTCAGTGACCCTTACACAAAAGTATACCATATTTAACAAGTAGTTGAACATGGCTATTATGATATTGATCACTTAATTTAGAAAGAATCACTTTATGACAATAACCCTTAAATAATGAAATAAGAATTTATCTCCGTTACGATTATTGTCATTATGGAGAGTGATAATAACGAACATTGTCTCTCCATAACGACAATTATTTCTGTTATGGAGTGACAATAAACAAATACTAAATATCGATGCCAACACAATTTAAAAGACAAAAAGAAAAGTTATTTGTTGTCATTTGTTGGTTAAAATACCAAATTCATAAAGGTTTATAGCTATTTTTAAATGAGTAAAAGGGTAATTTGTGACTACTTTTTCTCTCCATAACGTTTTTATTTTTGTTATGGAGAGACAGAAAATACGCGTTATGGAGAGACGTTTTTTTTACTAAATCGTGCATATCATCTATGTATTAAGCTATACTATGATTTTTTTTTTTTCAGATGAGGTTGTAGTAGGCTTGGGGGTTGTAGGGTGTTTAAAAGTTTAATTGCACTATTTATGAGTAAAAAATCGCGTTATGGAGAGACGTTGAATTAAAATACTCACCCAAAGACTTGCACAAACCTTACATTATTTCTAAAAAAAAACAATTTATAATACTTTTTTTTTCACGATTCACTACATGAAGGTCTCGCGCAACTGTTTTGCACCAGACAAGTGATATTTTGGTCAGAAAAATTATAGAAATTACCTGAAAACTATAAGCGTTATGTAGAGTCGCTGCAACGTGGGACAGACACAAATTGCATAAAAAGTGGTAAAATAATAAAATTATTTAAAAAAACTTGTATATTAACTTATAGATAATGTTTTGCACTAACATTACATCAGAAACAAGTATAATATAAAATACAGGAAGTCTAGAATAAATCGTCTGTTTATGTCGGATTTAGAATGTGGGGCAAGGCTTTTTGGCTAAAACTGGCTAAATTTACATAATATTTCTTTCAAAAAACACATTTATGTTAGAATTTTTTGAGTTGTAATATCGCTATGTTGTAAAATAAAGGTCATTCATTGCATTTATGTAATCAAATTAAATCAAAATATTGAATAATAAATATTACAAGGTGCGGACAGTGCTGGGGCTTAAAATTATAGAATCCCTCATATCAAGGAAAATATCATCACTGGTGCCTAAAATTATAGAATCCCTCATATAGTGTTTTTATTTCACAATGACTGTACATAATAGCAGAATCATCAATGTTGGATCTCGTCTGTATCTATATTCTATATAGTTTTGTGAAAATTGGAGATTAAACCTACAAACCAGTAAAAAGTTATGATCACAAGACATAGTGAGACACGAAAGTGGTCGTAACATGATAGGACACGAAATGGTCGTAACATTGAAAATCAATACTAGAAAGTAAAGACACAACAAAATTTCGTGTCCACATGGTCGAATATTTGGTCGAACATGAGACACTAAAGGTCGCACACAGGACACCAAGAAAATCATTCACTGCGGTCGCACATGACATTATTGAGAGGACACCAAAACATATTTGGTGTCCTCTGTTCGACCGTTTTATAAAACACGTATTTTTCACATTTATCCTCCATTTTCTGCTTACAAGTTTAATTGTATAACTAATTATCAATAATTTAATCGATCTGTTAAGTAAATAGAGGTCTAAGTTGTAATTTTGCTTTAAAAAAACGGGACCAAATGTCCCACTTGTTCGACGCATCTAATGAGAACCGCCCTCCTAACTGGTGAATGCTCAGCACAATTTTTTTTTTAAACTTTTGCAGTTCTAGTCTTCTATGGACATGGACATCATTATGGTCATATTAAGAAACCAAAATAAAATCACCGATTTTTTAATAATTTTTAGACCTGGGCATGTCCGTTTAATAATAATGGTTAATTGTAGCTATTGGTCCGTGGGTTGTTGAACCATTGCCAATGAGTCGTGGTGCCAATTATGAACATTCGAAACACATGAAACATAGGGTCCTAGGCTATATAGTCATGAATAGAAGAACCTTCTGCTAAGGAGCATTCATAGTCATAGACCTAGATCAGACTGATCCACTCTTGCTTGCTTTCCCAGCTTGGACTAACATAGGCCTAGAACCTTTGGAACACACAACCTTCGGAATAGGCCTAGATATACATATAAATACCATGTCTATGGGTCTAGCCTTCGGAATATAGGGCTTTGTGTACTCGACGCACACGCACACTCAGACGCATAATCAGACGCACAGTCAGACGCACATGAACGTTACAATGTTCCGAAGTTCCCACGCTCCGATAACGGTGATAAAGTTCCTCGGTCGGTTTGCCAAGCCACCATATTTAGCTGAACCTTGCAATTCAAGAAGTAGAGTCTAACGTTAGGCCTATTATGTTTTTTTTTTGCTCCAGACGTATAATTGATATGTACATGTCTAGATTGTAAAACCACCGGGTGCAATTTGTTCACCCATGATGATGAACATTTATTTTAATTTTTCGAACTTGGTGGCTATTGCTGAAAATCTGTTTTCGCTCACAGTTTGGTCTGGGAACTTCAATCTCCGAAATCTAAAAAAATTCCCCCCTCAAAAAAAATAATTGGAACACATTAACACCTATTGACAGCACTGCCGCAGATGGCAGCTAATATCAGAATATATATAGGTCTAAGCATGCGAAATGTCGGATATAGATCACTCTAATAATTTAAATTAGACCTCTATTTAAAGTTAAAGTGATAAACATGATATTAAAGGAGATAGAAACTCAAACTCGATCAGACCAAGGAAAATCTGCTTCTATTTCCCTTTATCTGATAAAGTAAAATCGAATCAGACCGATGCTGTTGTCACGAGTCCCAGCTGACGCAAGACATACCTTATAATTATGCTGACTCAATGTTGGTCCGCCGACTGCGATGCTGGCATATATGAATCAAAATAAAGTAAACTCATGCTTGCATATAGGTCTATGTTTGTTGATTTAATGTTCTTCCAGTGTCGTAGATGGTGGCTCAACATTAAAAAACATTCGGTAAAAAAAAATAGAACCAACAGGAAGGTCTGCTTCGTAAATGACAGATATGAGAACTTATCGTCCTTTCCGCCAAAGTGGCAAAGATCAACATGTATTCAAACAACGAGAGTCATTTGTTATATTTACAGCCTTGCCATAAATTTCGGATGCTATCCCCACCACCATGTTTTTAATCTTGACCCACCATTTACGACGCTGGCCCAGCATTAAATCAACATTCTGCATCAAGTACACAAAGCCCAGATGTTATGCGTCTGAGTGTGCGTCTGCGTCTGCGTGTGCGTCTGCGTCGAGTACACAAAGCCGAATAGAGCCTTATAGGCATAAAACCTTCAGAACATAGAACTTTCGGAATATTGGCCCAGACTAGAAGTAGAACATAGACAGGGAACCCCAATGGCAAAGTATAAAATGTTGGCCACCTCAACAAAATACTTATAAATAAGCTAGTAGCTAGACCAGTAGGCTAGCCTACACTACGGCAATGCCAATACTCAGCAATAGACTAGGCCCTACTAAAACATGTAGACTAGGCCTACACGTATAGTATGATGTAGGCTAGGCTATAGTCTATAGATCTATAGCCTATAGGCCTAGACCTAGGCCAGGCTAGGGCCTAGTTGTAATTATGCTGTGTCACCTGCCTGATCATGATAGACTAGGCCTACAACATGTACAATGTAGAGGTAAAAAAATATTATCCTTTCCAAGAGCAGAACGTCTCAGTAGATCTAGGCCTACCTTAGTCCATGTAGTCCCATCCTTGACCCATTGCATTCTGGGCAAGCCATATCATTCCTCGCTCCCCAGCCAGGAGCTAGGCTAGGCCTACCTATAACATTGTATAACTTATTAAGCCTAGATTTGGTCAGCCTAAGCACCACAAAGGCAATGATAGCAGAGAATCTTTATGATTATGATCAAAGCCTATCTAGACCTACTTAGACTAGACTAGGCCCTAGTCTAGGGTCTACTAGACCTGCAGGCTGCAATAGAATTAAGGTTGATGTGGGATTCAAAAAAAAATGTGATGAAGACATGTCATCACGTCATCCAGGGACATTGGGCTAAAAGATGTGATTGAAAAGGGGCCCCATTGTCACTGAAAAGTAATAAGTTGAAGTATGAATCTTCAACTACAAACCAGAAGCTGGTGTGTTGACTGTTCTGAAGGTCAATTACTTGGATGTTTAGATAAAGCTTTGCTGATGCATCATCTTAAAAACTCTTGTGAGCTATTGAATGTAAGTCTATATCCCAAGAATCTCTAGATCAGACATGTAGCTAGTCTAACTTAGCCTATGTTATTTGACAATGACCATCATTGTTAGTGATGAGACTGGCCTACTACTTTATGGACGCAATTGACAAAAAAATCACACAGTTATGCTTTACTTTAGGCCTAGGCTATCTCTTAGGCCCCTATAGTCTACATACATGTACCCTTTGATAACAAATCTAGACTACACTGTCATGGACTGTGAAGACATCAAAATGATCAATGGAAGAAGACAACAACCTGAACGTCAACGAACAGGTGGATAATCAATCACATGTGTGGGACACAAGCCAGCCTACAAAGTTGAAGACTCCACACAGTACTTAGGCCTAACTATTTTTTTGGAAAGTAAGAAAACTAAAGAAGTTCTAAACACTTTTTTAGCTCAAAAATTGGTAGACTAGTCTAATCTATAAAAGTGTATGTCAGCAGGGACAATAGTAGATCTGTGGGAACCTGCGTCTCACCGTTCGGGCTGGCTCGGGCATCTCCGACCTTTGACGAAAGGCGGTGGCCCGCCTAGCCTCACTTTCGAATCGTGCCGCATCAGTAGATGTGCGTCACTTACTCCCAGGCCGCCGAGCGGAGCAGACGTCTCACTAGACTCAAGCGCCGAGTCGCTGGCTAGGTTGTCGCGTTCTGCGTGGAAATGTGTGCACTAAAGTTACTAGATATACACTGTCTAGACTAAATAAACAAGAATAAACTGGAAAATAAATTAACTAAGTTATTTGTGTTCCGTCGTCCCGACGGGAATGAAGACTGAAGTGAAATGAGCTGGGACTTGTTCCACTAATCCCCTATTGGTGATAAGCCCTATAGTCTGTGCTAGAGATGACCTAACCCTGTTTTGTGACATATCTATGACTCTACAATTTGTTTTTATGTTCCTAGGCTTATAGATTTTTTGTGCTGAATTCATATCCGATGAGTGCCAGCTTGAAAAGTTTGAGCATTTTTGTATGTTCAAGGTCAAAGGTCAATTTCAAGGTCAAATTTGTTTTTTCAACAAATGAAGATAGGAACAAGTATAATACCTCATTTTTATGTGATTTTGACTGTGCAATCCATTTCTGAAATTATTTTGATTTTTCAATGTCATCTTTAAGGTCAAACGGTCAATTTCAAGGTCAAGTGGTCTAAGTGAAAATATCATTTTTAGCAAGTAACGCTAGGAACATGTGTAATACCTCTTTTTCATGGGATTTTGACTGGAAAATCCATTTATAGTATTATTTTGGGGATTCAAGGTCATCTTGAAGGTGGTAAGGGCAATTTCATATCAAAATGTTAAAAAACATTCATTTTTGAAGAAAGAATAAATCTTATAGGTCTTTTTCGTATAGGCCTAATGTTGACCTCTTTCGTGTCATTGTGATTAAATAAACTATTTCTTGCACTATTTTGATCTTCAAGGTCAAAAGGTCAATTTCAAGGTCAATAAGGTTCATAAGGTCCTATGTTCAGAAGGTCCTTACCTATGTTCAGAAGATACTATGTTTAAAAGGTCCTATTTCCAGAAGGTCATATGTTCAGAAGGTCACATGCTCAGAAGTTCATATGTTCAGAAGGTCATATGCTCAGAAGTTCATATGTTCAGAAGGTCATATGCTCAGAAGGTGATATGTTCGGAAGGTTTTTGTTCAAAAGATTTTATGTTCAGTAGCTCCTATGTTCGAAAGGTCCTATATTCAATAGCTTCTATGTTCAAAACGTCCTATGTTTAGAAGGTTCTTGTTCAGAAGGTTCTATGTCCAGAAGGTCCTTAGAAGCTCTTATATTCAGAAGCTCATACATGTTCAGAATTTCCTTTATTAAAAAAAGACAAACAGCACAAACAGCGCCACAAGAAGAGACGCAAGGCGTGGAACGATGAACAAGCTGCACATGAAAAGGTGATTGCATGAGGAGTGGGGGCTTACGTAAATCAAGACGCAGTGCAAGACGTTCCCTAAGACACAGATAAATATACGACACAACACACGGCACAAAGACGCAGTGCAAGAAGGGACGAGGGGCGAATCACAGCGCATGGCACAGCGCAATATATAACGCAAGACGCAGCACAATAAATTACAATTTTAATGCAGAAGTGTGGTCAGATGTCATTGTGAAAAACTTAAATATCAGTCAATTACAAAAAAGACGCAGCGCAAAACGCATATGCATGACGACGGAGCTTCTGAACATCGGGACTCGGGTTCATTCGGATTTCCAAGATCTGGGAGGTTGGGGAACTTCGAAGATCTTCGGAACTCATTCGCGTGTATCCCAAGAAGAAGTGAATAATAAAATTATGAAGGAAATAAAAAAAACGTGAAATGAACTGAGATAAAAAAAATGTTTCTATACCTGAAACTGAAAGATGGCAATGTGTTGCAATATAAAACCTTCTGAACAAAGATCTTCTGAATAGACCTACAGGACTTTCTGAAGATAGGACCTTCCTAACATAGGACCTTCTGAATAAAAGACCATCTGACATGGGACCTTCTGAACAAATTACTTTCTGAACATAAGACCTTCTGAGCATGGACCTTCTGAACATAGGACCTTCTGAATATAGGACCTTCTAGATATAGAGAAATTATCTAAGAGAATACGACGTGCCGTGATGCACTATTTTTCGAATGCAGATTGACACTTGAGGCAGTATATTGTCCTCGAAGACAAATGCACAGATGTTCACATTTATAAGTATGGTTTAAGTCTTCATCAATTTGCTGATAGCTTCATCTGTCTACTATACTACTGGTCTATATTCACAATATAAATGGTTCTTGAATGTTCTTTGCTTTTTGTCAAATTTATAGAGAAGGGTTCCAAATGCATACATTTATACATTTTGGAATCCTTTTTTTCCAATAGAATGTGCTATTAGTGGTCCGGATTCGAAGGAGTCTGCAGAGTGAATTTAATTATGACAAAACTTTTAATTAAGACAAAATTTTATCCGAATAATCACAACTAACATACATTCTGTTGCTTTCTGTTGTTTAATACTGTATCTACCAAAGATATCTGATTCGTGTAGGGCCTACTCTATCTTCCTGAAACGGTATGAAAATTATCAGGTTAACCCCGTGTCTGACTCATCTTGCGGTCAGACGTAATATATATGTCGGGATATAGTATCAGTTACACGCTTTATCCCGGGATAAAACATTTGCCCCACCTCCTGAGTAGGGGCGAGAATTTTTAAAAATATCCTGTGTTATCTCATTTAACCCGAATCTGCCCCGCTTACCCAGTGTTACCATGTGAACGATCCCGTGGTAAACCCTGGATATATTATTTATCCCGGATTCAATCCGTGTGTGACTGGGGTATAGGCCCCCTACGATGCGCTTGGTGACAATAAAGCTAATAAGTCAAATATTTATTGCCATTGCTCATCTTCATCTCCTGGATATCACGCATATGTGCTATGAGTATACGACCCTTCTCCTCCTTGGCCAACTCAGACAACCCAGACAAGTTGACCTGAGTGTGACCTTCCACACTTCAGACAGTAAACCGGTGACGTCATAATGAATGTTGCTCTCACCCTTCCTTTTCGTACAGCTTTCCCACACACCTGTTGTCAAGGTCAGGTCAGTGGTCTGACTGTCAGACCTGATGGTGGCAAGATGGCCATTACTCGGCATTAGCCTGGTGCTTGTGACACCACAGGCCATATTTTTGGGACAAGCAAAATATCCCGGTGGTAGTTTTTCCTAAAATTCAATGATAATGTAATCAGATCGCTTACTGCCTTGGAGAAAAACCTAGAGAAGAAGTGTTTAAAGGGTGTTGGAAAGAAATTAATTTGCCAAGTGTTGAGAGTGGCCTAGACTCTAATAAAGATGTTGAGAAATTTCCGCCAACTCTGTTGGAACACATTCGTCGAGCACATATACAATCAAGGAATAGTCCTTGTTACAATGCAGTGTTTGGCAACAGCAGTACGGAGTTATGCACAAGTGAAACAAATTTTGTAATGTGTAAAAAGTCTAAAAATGTGCAGCATCTGATTCTCAACATAGATGACATAGAGATTATTAGTCACGAATAAAGTACTGGTCTATACACACACAGTATTAATAACTATACTTTAATGTTTTTATATTTTGTTTGTGGCAATTTTATAATGTTCATTTTAACCGCTACAATTCACAATGTGAATTATTAGTATCCTTTATCTGTGCACATGTGAAGCAAGTTAACATCATTTACATAGAACATTAACCTGGTAAAGTTGACATGTTACATGATCAGTTGGCAATCAATTGGATCAATTTATTTATGTGGGGTATAGTTACTTTTAGATATGCGATCAGGTTAACCTTTTAAGCAAAACTGTCTATTTATAACGGATTAATATGTGCTTAGCCTAGCTGCGTCCATTTATAAAAAAAACACGCTAATGTTTTCTTTTTTTTACACATGCATGATACAAAAAGCTTGTGGTAATTTGTGATTTGCACATTATAAACTTAAGTAAAAAATAAACAGCCGGGTAGTTCAAGTTAAAAGAGTTTGGTAAAAGTTTATTTTATTATTAGTCAGATAAATAATCAGCAAGGTTGAGTTTTATCTGTTGAATACTTAGTTTATTTTCAATGTTGCCAATATCATGGTTAACAAAACAAGATATAATAAAATTATTCATTATTTTCATTTTTTCCGTTTTTTATATAATTCGAAGCTCAATTACTTTTACGCTAAATTTTTGCGTCTTAAACGATTCCTAGCCATATGTTTAGACAATAAAATCTTGAAAATCCGTCCATTAATAGCTGAAATATATGACAAACTCTGTTTTGGGTGAAAAAAAATCAAAATGGCCGACGAAAAATCCAAGATTGCCGCCAAAAAAATGCCAACCATACTTTTTCCATAATTTAACCAAAATAATAAAAAAACGGTTTCGGAAAATCATCAAAAAATTCGACGAACGCAAAAAATAACACGTAAGGGCATATATACTACCATGACTACCATCCTGACAGCGGCAGACTTAGTTTTTCAACTTTGAGTCAACGAATACCTCTGAAGACTTCAGAATGCGCAACACATGCCACGCTTCATGTATGCCTTGAATCACAGATTCAGTTGTACTAACTTTTTGTCCCCGCAAAAAATACTAGCAGATCAAATTCCTTATCATGTTGTGTTTTACTGTCTTGCCCTCAGGCGACACTCCATTATGCATAGATAATGACCCAGCCGTCAGTACATCTAACGGCAAAATAATATCTTCTAAGAGGCACTGACCATTGTCAGGCTTCACTACTATCACCACCACCACATCATATACATAAAACGTAGAGCGAGCTACACTTTTATGAGAAGAAAGATGTTCTTGAGCAAAAAACTTGCTCATTGATAGTTAAATACGCGAGTATTAAACCGTTGTAAACCAGTTTTGTTATAAAATTTAGATACTTTGAGAGAAATAGTGTGTGCGTGCGTGCGTGCGTGCGTGCGTGCGTGCGTGCGTGCGTGCGTGCGTGCGTGCGTGCGTGGATGGATGGATGTATAGGTTGATGAGTGGGTGAGTGGTTGGGAGGATAGTTAGATTTTAATTGACAATAATCATGATAATATAAAAGCTAAATACACGTATAGTCCGGTTCACTGTGTATTTCCGTTGATATTTCGTGGGGAAATTGCAAACTATACATTTTTGGAAGCTTTCATATCTACTGAATCCAAAAACCAAGTTTCCATTTTTTTAAAAAAAATCTATGGCGGCCATCTTGGAGTCTCGAAATGGCCGCCATGGAAGCACTATTTTTGCAATATTGTCAATTCTAATGTACTTGGAGTCTTGATGTTAAAGTTGATTTTACCATTTTTGATGTCAAATAATCCAACTAAAGTACTTTTAAATAGGTAAAATGGCTAGACACGTGTCTGATTGAGCATATCAATGCTTAAACTAATGGAAATGTGCAGGTGTATTTGTGTCCATGGGCCAGAATTGGTCACCGTGCACCACCCCCACTACTCTCCATGAGTGTGACCATTCTGTTCAGGGGACTCCTGGAAATGGCATTAGCGATGTTACCAGAAAAAAAGTTGGGACGCAATATGGGCTTCGGGCATTTTTCAAAATGGCCGCCATGAAAATGTAATTTGCACAATATCTCCAGTTCTAATTGACATAAAATCTTAATTTTGGTGTCTACACCTGTGTTTTCAGGGTCAAAGAATTGCATGAAACCACTTTAAAAAATACCGGGTCATTCCTAAATGGCGTACCCGGACAAATCCCAGATGGCCGCCGGCAAAAATCATTTTATGACAAAATCACAATGTCTATAATATTGAAAACCAAATTATATTTGTTAATATTGTATAAAAATATATAGCAATGATGTTATATTGGGCATGGTTATAAAAGATAGCTTCATATCTCTGATTTTGTATATTATGAAATATAGAAAGTTCTAATTGACATAGAATCGGAATTCTAGTGTCTACACCTATGTTTTCTGGGTTAAAGAATCACAATGTTTATATATTAAAAACTGATATTGTATAGCAACTGTTATAGTACTGAGGACATGCATGGCTAATAAATATTGCTTCATGTCTCTGAATGTGTACATTGTGCAGTTACCAGCTTAAAATCAAGAAATGAGTATTGATATCCTACCTTGGAAATTTAGACGGGCCTATATCTCAAGTTTTACTTGAGATGGAATCACAATTCTGGGGTCTACACCTATTTTTTCTGGGTCAACGAATCAAATGAAACCACTTTTAACATACTGGAACATTATTATAACGGATTTGAATACAATTTTAAGATGGCCACTTTTTTATTGTATTGAAGACATGTACATGGTTAGATAATACTCCTTCTTGTCTTTGAACATTTATATCTTACTCGATTACCAACCTGTCACACAAATTTGAGTCGTGATACCCAAACATTCTGATGGCCGAACATTCCATTTTTCCGCAAGTGTTTGATTCTCAGCTCTCAGAGATAATTTAATGTACCGTGTTACACATGCGAGTTTTGGTGAGTATTGTGTTGTGAATTCCCGCGCCATTTCTTTCATACTGATAAATCCACTTTATGCTGGTTGTTATTGTGTGCTGAACACGATTTTTGTTTTCATATGGTGTACATTCAATAGACAAAGAAAGGATAAGTAACTCTCATGAATTCTGACATATTCATACTCCTTTTCCTACAATATCTATCAATACAATAAAGGATAGCCTGTGGTATTGACTTTTTTGGTTATAGAGCAAGAAGCTGCAAACTATTTTGGTTGATGTCTAACAACACATTAAATATATCTTGTGAATATACAAATAGTTTATATAGCCGAAAGACGCTAATGAGTTTCAATCTAATGTAGTTAATAGCAGTCATGTTGAACGGTAAAAAGTATTGCCAGCCTCATTAGTATGAGTGTACTGGGCAGAGATTTCACAGCACAATACATTACTCTTTAGCACTTGCAGATCTCCATTTCTTTCCAGACTTGACACCAAAAGTGCATTCAAATGTCAAAATTGCTTCAGCACATTTTAATATCGTGCTCTTTATCAGATGGTTAAGTCATTGTGTATGGAAGAGTGTGCATAGTCCTATAATCAATCATATATCTGGTCGATGTATTTAATTGGATTTCCCTTCACCAAAAGACTACTCATCTAGAGCTCCTTGGTTCACATAGAGTTCTGTTTTCTCCAATGTTGTAGTTGAGGAAACAGAATGCATAGATGATGAAAATAATAAATGAAATAAATATCCGCAGAACTCGTATGATATGCTTTACGAGTCTGACATTCAATAGGATAACTAGAGATATTGACCATTGTATTAACATGCCTTGATATTGGTAACATCAAAAATCCATTTGTTCATTTTTTTAAAAAAATTTTGATCATTATAGTACATGTAGGCTTATGCGATTGACAAAAATGGAATGACTAGAGTCATAACGCTTTTTTATTATAATTTTTTTAAAGTTAGCTATATAGGACATTATAATAATTAGTAATTTTAATCCTACTATGAATTTAAAACATTCCATTTTGACTGTTTGATATCAACACTACTTTCTGGTAGCTACATACCAGTTTAAAGACCCACGTGCATGTCTTCAGTACCACAGCGAGTATTAGGTTCTATTATTTTTACGAATATTAATTTCTATGATTTCTATAATTTATATGGCAATGCTAAAAAACCCCATATAGACACAATGTGGTTTGAAAACTTTGGTTGGAAGCCATCGTGGACTTCTTTCAAAATTTGCCTTATGGTATTGTTCCTTTATATTTTAAGTGGTTGCAGTCGATTCGTTGATCCAGAAACACGGGTGTAGACTCTATTATGTCAATTATAACTCGAGATATTGGCCGGCTAAATATCTAACTTAGGCTATCAATACGCATTTCTGGACGATAACTGCATAATACGCAGTCGATCCTCGACCCTGAAAACGTTGGTGTAGACACGAGAATTGTGATTCTATGTCAATTAAAACTCGAGATATGGGCCGAAACCCATATGAATTATGGCCCATGGACTAAACTTGCGCTAATACAACAGGACAATGCATTTCCACTATTTTAAACATGAATATGCTCAATTAGACACGTGTATAGCCATTTTACCTATTTAAAAGTACTTTAGCTTGATTCCTGGAAACATTGGTTTTTGGATTCAGTAGATATGAAAGCTTTCAAAAATGTATAGTTTGCAATTTCCCAACGAAATATCAACGAAATTATATATATTGACTTAGTGAACCCGACTATCTGAGTTCTATCTTGTAATTGAAGTAAATAGAATGAATTGCAAATCAGAAGAATCTTGGTCTACTTGCGTATTCTTCTTATTTGCAATATATATTTGAAAGTAAATGACACAACTATGTAGACCTACAGCATAGGCATTGCATCAAGAGCAGCGTTCACGACTGACGGTGGTCCGAGACCACCAGAAACTATGTCGGACCACCAGAACATTCTATCCAGTGGTCCTGTGGACCACCAAAATATCTAGCCCTAGCCTATAGACTACTCGCCGTCAGATTAACTTGTATCGCATGTTTTTTGCCGATTTCTCAGTCAATTCTCAACTGATTTTTATGAAATTTTGAAAGGCCTATTGTCGGGTCACCCGCCAAATACTGCGCAATTCTCATTTCCCTCTATAAACCCATTAAACTGGTTAGTTTGAAGTTTAAAAATTGCATCAGGCCTACATGCCAGATGGTCTAACTTTTAAACTATAGAATATTTTTTTATGGAAATAATCTCACTGTATTCGGCAGATGACTCGAACAGAGTCCTTGCGCAATCGGCGAAAAACATGCGATACACGTTAATCTGACGACGAGTACCGTATAATCAGAATCGTAACCTGGTAACATGCCCCGAAGATATAAACAATCGTCTCAACTCGCGGGTGATAATAAACACTGTATCCTTTCTCATTTTTTTTAAGGAACAAAACACGTGTTCGTAATCATGAGGGTCAGGAATTTTTGACATTGAGATCGATCATCATCCTTGAATTGTCTCCTATCATGCCTTTTGTGGTTTTACAAAATTAACGATGTTGAAACACATGATCGCAAAAATGAAAAAAAATGGTTCAAGATTTCCAAGTGTTATAACGTTAGTTGTTGTCAGGACCACTAAAAAATCGTAGGACCACCAGATCCTCTGAGCTGGTGGTCCTGTGGACCACTGCTCATAAAAGTTTGTGTCAAACCCTGAAGAGAAATGTGAAAGTATTTATATTCGGTATTTTAGCGCGATAACAGAGCTCTACTGATATCAAATTCTGCATTCAAATTAAGACAGAATCGATCGGTTTACATGAAAGATAATTATTTTGTTCAGGCCTGACTGGTGGAACTCTGTTTATCGGTATTCTATAGAAGACAAGAGATGGACATAATTCGTATAAATTAGTCAAATTTGAAAAAAAAATTGTCATAATTGATTTATTTTTCCAGCACATGACACGTAGACTTACAGCACTGTTACTTTCATTTCTGTAAGTATGATCATTACGTATGGAGACCCGGTATCGGACCGCCTCACAAAGCGGACCATCCCGGAATACGGACCACGTTTTTTCGGTCCCAAATATTTCCCCATTCACATAATGTATTATCAGATTCAGAAAGCGGACCGACCCGCGATTCGAAAAACGGACCAGCAAAAAAAAATAATTCACACTGTTACAGTTATATATATGCATCAGTTAAGGGACCATCTGTGGCTGGATTCACTAATGGGACCAGCTGTAGCTGGATCCACTAAGGGACCGGCACTGGCATAATTGACTAAATTCACTAGCCCTGGCTGGATCTAATAAAGGGACCAGATCTGGTTTCATGCAGTTTGTTACTTTCGATATTGAAGATCATGACAAGTATTGTGTAACCGGTCATATCTTAAATGGATAACGATGATCTACTATTGGGCCATTATGGTGGTTTAAAACAAAATTCACTAAACCATATTCTTAATCCTGAAAATGGAAACGATATTTTTTTAGAAGACGACTTCATGAAAATTATAAAACTGTCTCCTTATTTAAATATTGATGAGTTTAAACTTTTCTGTAAAAAAGATAAGAAAGATTTCACGATAATGAGTATTATTATACAGTGTCTCAATGCCAAATTCGAACAATTAGAATTATTTCTAGCAGATTTAAAACTACACCACTCAGAATTAAGTGTGATATGTGTTCAGGAAACTTGGCTTGCGGAAGGTGCTGATTTGACGTTGTACCAATTAGATGGCTATGACCTAATAACTAAAGGTTTAATGTCCAGTACTCATGGAGGATTAGCCATTTATGTGAATTCTATGTTCAACTATACGTCACTGCCTCTATTCAACGGATCAAATATTTGGGAAGGCCAGTTCCTAGAAATAAGTAAACACGATTTAAACAAGAAAATTATTATTGGCAATTTATATAGACCACCGAGAGACATAAGTAATAATTACCAAACGTTTATCAATGAATTTAATACAATGCTGACATCTCTAGATAGATCTAACAGTGAAATTATTCTGGCAGGTGACTGTAATATTAATCTTCTAAAAATACATGACAGGCCAATTTTTAACGAGTTTTTTGATACTATTGTTTCGCACAGCTTTTACCCTCAAATCACTTTGCCAACCAGATTCACCGATCGTAGTTGCACAATAATTGACAATTTTTTTTGCAAACTTAGTTCATTACAAACAGCTGCCGGTATTATTACGACCGACATATCTGATCATTTACCATACTGCATGTCATTAAAAGTGCCTATCGTCAAAGACCAACATCCTGAATATGTGTATATTAAAGAAAACTCAAAAGGAGCTGTAAACAATTTCAAAACAAACTTAGCGGAGCAAAATATATATGATAAACTAACACCCGAGACAAATGGAGATCCTAATGTAAACTATAATACGATGCATGATATCCTAACAGAGTCCATGAAGAAACATTTTCCAATTAAGCGAAAGCACAAGAGAACAAGATGGATAGCGAATGGCATTATTAAATCAATAAACAACAGAGATAATTTATATCGTAAACTGAAAAAAACCTCGCCTGATTCACCTTTATATTACCAATACAAAATAAATTTACGCACATTAAACATAATACTCAAGCGAAGTATTTTCATAACCAAAAAACAATATTATCATACATGCTTTGAGAAGTGCAAAAATGACATGAAAAACACATGGACAGTTCTAGTGGACATTCTAAAAAATAAGAAGAAAAGTAGATTACCAGATGATTTTAATATTGATGGACATATGTCGAATGACAGTACTTTGATTGCCAATGAATTTAATAACTACTTTGCCAACATTGGCCAGTCCCTTTCAAACTCTATAAAACAGCCCAAAAATAGATCATTTAAAGAGTATCTGAAAAATCCACCAACGAGTAAACTGACATTTAAAAACATTAGCGAGGGAGATACACTGAAAATAATAAACAATTTGAATTCCAAAAAGAGCTCTGGTCATGACGGATTATCATTAAATCTTCTAAAGGACATTAAATTAGAATTAGCAACATCAATTACATTAATCATAAATCAATCATTAAACACTGGTATTTTCCGGACAAATTGAAAATAGCGAAAATAACGCCAATACACAAACAAAATGATAAAACACGAATAGATAATTACAGACCAATATCTCTACTGCCTGCAATATCCAAAATTATCGAACGAGCGATTTTTGATCAAATTACCACATATTTTAACATCAATAAACTTTTTCATAATAATCAATACGGATTTAGAAAAGAACACTCAACTGAATTAGCGGCCTTGGAAGTAATTGACAGAATAACGTGTAATATGGACAATGGCAAAATTCCGTTTAATATTTACCTCGTTTTATCAAAAGCATTTGATACGCTTGATCACAATATTCTCATGGAAAAATTAAAATTTTACGGTCTGACACAATCTGCATTAACACTACTTAGAAGTTATTTACATGAAAGGAAACAATATGTTCAAATAAATGATGCACATTCCAACGTTACACTTACCTCCTGTGGAGTACCTCAAGGTTCAATTCTTGGCCCTTTATTATTTATTATTTACATAAACGATATGGCACTAACAAGCAAATACTTTAAATTTATAATATATGCAGATGATACAACGCTGATGGGGAATTTAAATGAATTTGATATAAATAAGGAATTATCAAAACTATCTATATGGTTAAAATTAAATAAACTTTCCTTGAATTTAAAAAATTCAAAATTCATGATTTTTCATCAACCGTAAATAAATTACTATTCCTAATTTAGAGATAAACAATACAAAACTTGAATGCGTAAATCGATTTAATTTTCTTGGCCTAGAAATAAATGCCCAGCTTACCTGGAAAGATCACGTAAATAAAATATCAAATAAAATTGTTAAAACCCTGGGCATAATGAACAAATTAAAATATGTATTTCCACAAAGTGCATTAATATTACTTTATTATTCTTTAATACTTCCACATATAAATTACTGCATACTAGCCTGGGGAACAAATACAAAAAGAGTATTAAAGTTACAAAAACGTGCAGTGAGGATAATAACAAAAAGTCACTATTTAAGCCACACAGATCCCATCTTTCTACATTTAAAACTCCTGAAGGTCATTGATCTATACAAACTTTTTCAACTTAAATTTTACTTTAAACTTACTAATCAATTACTTCCACAATATTTTTATTCATTTGATTTAAAAACAAATCACGATATACACCTGCATAACACTAGACAACGACATAAGCTTCATATTACCAGAGTAAAACACGAATTTGCAAAAAGATGTATTAGATATCAGTTGCCCAGTGAAATAAATTTAACTCCAACTCTAATCACAGATAAAATAAACACTCACAGTTTTAATGGTTTCAGTAACTACGCAAAAATCTATATGATTTCAAAATATCCAGCCAACTGTACTCTATTGAATTGTTTTGTTTGCAATCACATATGCCATTTTGGCTAATATATTCTATTTAAATTGTTATTAATACATGTATAATATTATAATTTATGTCATGATTAATCTGGAACATTTTTTGTTTCTCTTATACCATGGTCTTGTGTATAAAGAAAATATATATTTTTTGATTGATTATTTAAAACCAGCAAACGGTGGCCACTGTGCTAGCGACCATAAGGTCCTAACGGTGGTCTCCTGACTTCATTTATTTATTTGTTAAAATTGATTATGTACTACTTTGGTTTTATATGTCAAATAAATTTACTGAACTAAACTGAATCCAGCAAGGGACCAGCATTGGCTTGATCCACATGAGGACCGGAGCTATCTGGATCCAAAAAAGTGGCCAGCGCTGGCTGGATCCACTGAGCTCAGATTAGATCACGGAAAGAATTAGCGGTGTATATACTGTTGAAATAAAACATACAATGTTAATGCAACATTTAAAAATTGTCATCAGTGCAAATTGCAATCAGTCGTCTTGTCATGTCATGTCCCTTCCTTGAGTCGCGCCTCTTCGGTTGGTTGATTATCAACGGTGTAGTGTTTTAGCTCCTACGACCGTCTTTCTCTGTTAATACAGCTCAAAAAAATTTACAGAGCGCGAACTCACGATGACAGCTTAGTGTGAAAGTGTATGTTGCTAAGATAAAACAACACAATTTATGTTGACTTCTTATATTTAATTATTTGTTAAATTATAGGAAGTTATATTAGCACTGTAAGTGTTGTAGCAATAATTGAGCTACTGGTAAATAGGAACCACAAGGTTAAACAAAGGCGCTTTTGATTTTCGACCAGCTGACATTTAAACATTCGGCGTGCAACAATCATTTAATTACGCAGGATATGTAAGGGCTATGTGTGTCTAATACAGATGGGCCTAGCGTATAAATAGATACTGAAATAGGAAAGAATTAATACAAGCGATACAAACAAACAGATTATCATATTTATATATGTATATATTTATATATTTATGATAATAATTCGAGAAGATTATAATTCGCTAGGCTGCTTTTTATCAACTTGACTTGTCATTTATGACATGCCCTAGCGTACAGAAGGAATATCACCTGTATAGCGTGATTACACCTTTGCGATCCCAAAGTCTTACAAATTGCTATGTAAATTCATATAGTGAAGCAAGACATAACGATTCCGTCATGATTTTCTGTATTAGTTACGCATATTAAACGGAATAATTATCTGATGTATTTTTACGCGAGAAAGTAAAAATTATATCCAGTTAATGCACTGTAGGTTACATAGGGTTATTCACGGCTGATCGATTTCCCGTTCACAGCTGCATGGCCTGATCACCCTAAACAAACGATACTATCACACTAGGAACGTAATGAAAGAAATATTTTTTTACTCCAAGTTGATCATAAAGTGTTTTTTATAAAATTAGAAGCGTGACATCTAATTTGAACACTGCTAATGAATATCATATTTGTCAATACAGCTCTCAAGATAAATGTCAATTCAAAACAATTTGAAGCCAGCAAATTTAGAAATAATGATAAATGATTAAATGTCACTTCGAAATCAATTTAAAAAAATAAAGCCAGCGAATTTCGCTGTGTTTTATATTAAAGCAATATCAAACAATATTGGCAGTCATAGTAAGGGACTTTGGGTGTCATAGGGTTATTCACGGCTGATTGACTTTCAGCTTACAGACTTTTTACATAAATAAATATAATTATGTATAATATTTTTTCCATATATATTTTTATATGCATTTAATAAAACTTTTTTTTAATTGTGTGGTTTTTTTTTATTATATGATGACTTCATATTCAATACATTAGTTTAAAGGGACCCCTTGGGATGAGACATTTTCAATGTTGTCAATTTTGAAAATTTAACTTATATGAAGCTATATAGCCTACTGATCTGAACTAAAAATACAAAAAAAGTCAAAAAACAATTTAAAAGCACCGAAAAAGAGTAAAATAGTTAAATTTCCAGGTCGTATATTGCAATGTAAACAAAACAAGTCAGCAATATACAGAACTTTACACCACATATTCCCACGTCTTGGACGAGGAGATCAAAGCAATCGCCGCTAATTGGTGTCTGATTGATGTCTCATAGCCAGGACATGAGGTGATACACCTGCAACACTGATTGTCTGCCCAACGCTGGGCCGACGGCATCACCATGTGGCCCAATGCTGTAGGAATATTTAACCGTCCTTTAGCAAGTGTTTAGGTGTACAAAAAGTTTGTTTGGGTTTTAAGCGGTTTCATAGAAATGTTGATAAAAAATATTTTTTTAAATCTTAAAATCCTGAAAAAAATAAAATTATGATCTTGGGGATACACTACTTCATTACTAAACTAAAAACGAAAATTGATGTCATCCCAAGGGGCTGCTTTAATAATTGACCTTTATATCAACCCGTAACAAGGCATATCGATAAACAGACTGATTAGTATTTCTCCATTAATAATTGGCTGGGTTCACAAATCGGACCGATTCCAAAATGGGACCACTTTCAGTCAGTCCCATAGGTGGTCCGATTTCCGGGTCTCCACTGTATAATCATGATAATCAGGATAATGGCGTAGGCATTTACAGATTTAGGTGTTATAAAATTAGAATTAAAAAAATAAAGATATATAATTGTCGACACTGTAACCTGGTAACGCGAAGGCCAAATAGTATTATAGTCGGCAATGCTTTTTTAACGTTCTGTGTTGTGAGGAGCCTCTGTGACTGTCCTCAGACCACACCAGTCCTCGAATTTCGAATCATTTGTCTGGAGGGCAGTGACATCTGACTTATTTCGCCATCCCCAGCAAGGTTAGTTTAATAATTCATTCATTCATTTTCACGTTTCATGAAAATGAAATGAATCGGGCTTTAGGCCACCTTTGTGCACATATAGGCTAAACTGGGCCAGGAGAACCTCCTGAGGATGGTGAGATGATTGAGATGACACTGTTCTCCAGACACAGGATTCGAAAATCGAGCCCTGGCGGTCTGAGGCCGAGCACGCTACCTCTCGGTCACGGAGGCTCCCCACAATACTGACTTTCACACATGGATGGGGAAGAAACATTTTTTGTTTCTTTCAAACCGCCGAGACCGGGAACCGAACCCCGAACTCTGGCGTGAAAGGCAGCGGTGCTAACCACTACCCTAGGGCCCCCGCCCTTCACGTTTCATACAATTCGATCGTTATACCTTTTATCTTCTATTTGTACTACAATTATAATCATTTTATAACAATATTCAGCTTACCCGGTAAATTATATTCCCGTCAGAGACTGCAAGTGTGAATGGGATTATCTATTTCCAGGCTGTCCATATAATGTTTTATTTTAATTCAGCTTTTCAAAGAACAACGTTATCTATTTCCAAAAAAACTCCAGCAACCCCCCGCCCTCCACCACTGCTATTCTGATGCGCATCGGATGCATAGGCCTACCCAATAAACACGAGACGTTGACCCAATGCTGGCCTACGACGCTGGCCCAACATTAATTCAGAATTGGTTCATATCGTGTTTGCTACATGGGCCTACACAATGTGCTGTGAAAGAGGGATGCATATCTTATGTCATTTATCCGTATGATCCATTATAAATGACGAAAACATATTTAACGCATCAAAAATAGGATCAACTTACCCATGTTACCCCTGTCCTTGTCTGATCGATGACAAAATGTAAATGTAGGCCTATGGGCGTCACAAGAATGATGATTGGGGCTGCACGTGTTGCGCCAGGGACAGGTGTGCTTTATGTCTCCTACTGCCAATCCTGTAGGATCTTATCCCCGCATATCCAATCATTCATTTATTGATCAGTTATTTTATCAGTTTATATCCGTAACGTTAGGCATAGCATTCAAATACGCACACTGTCTCTGCTAAATATGGCACTTTCACTGCTAGACACCCGCACGGTGACGATGCAATCTATGATTGTGTGCCTCTGCAGTCAGACTCTTGCAATAAGCCCCAGTGTCTATAGTGGATCACATACCGCATACCACCTCTAAGTTATCGTTACCATATACATGATATAAGATGAACCATCTGATCATGGTGACGGCATCCCTGGCATGGCATGGCATGTTGGAGTCTGGTCTGTGATTGCGCCTCTGTGTACAGAGGGGTGCCTCTATATTCTATGACAGTAGGCTACTATACACAGACACGCTAACCACGTATCGTGGTGTAACACCCAAAATTTACCCGTAATTATTTTTAGCTATCCCAATGTTTGTATTATATAGTAATTACCGTACTCATCAACCCTTATTATGTCTCTTAATTGCAATTAGCTCACCAATCCTGCGACATTCTGGTGGACGCACAAGAAGGAATAGGAAGACAGCCGTGAAGCTGACTAATGCACAGTGGTGTCAAAATGATCGGTTTGTGGAAGCTTACACACCGCTGGCGTCCACGTACTGCGTGCACTCCGTGTTCCTGTCACATCCCGTTGTCATGGTAACCCTTTCTCCTATATTGACCACACGTGTCACTAGGTAGTGTGGAACGAGAGAGTGGGGAGAGGGGGGGGGCAGAGATAGATCTGCGTCTTACCTCCTGGGGAGAAGTGGTGATTCAGTACACTGTAGTACAGGGCTCATTACCATGATTACACTATATTCAAATTGAAATCGAAATAAATATTTTTGATAACTATTGCGGCTTGGCTCCATCGCTGCACATTATGCCGATACCTATAACCAGAGAACACGAGACGTTGACCTAATATTGCTTAAATGGTGGGCCAGCATCGCAGACGGTGGCCCAACATTTAAAGGGACCCCGTGGGATGATACATTTTCAATCTTGTCAATTTTGAAAATTTAATTTGTATGAAGCAATATAGCCTACTGGTCTTAACTGAACATACAAAAAAGTCAAAAAACAATTTTAAAGCACCGAAAGAGAGTGAAATAGTTATATTTCCAAGTCGTATATTGCCATGTAAACAAAACAAATCTGCAATATACAACCCTTTACACCACATATTCCCACGTCTTGGACGGTTAGATCAAAGCAATTGCCGCTAATTGGTGTCTTATAGTCAGGACATGGGGGGGGGGGGATACACATGCAACACTGATTGTCTGCCCAACGCTGGGCCGACGGCATCACCATGCGGCCCAATGCTGTAGGAACATTCAACTGTCCTTTAGCAAGTGTTTAGGTGTACAAAAAGTTTGTTTATGTTTTAAGCAGCTTCATAGAAATGTTGATAAAAAATATAGTAAAAATCTAAAAACTCTTAAAAAAATAAAATCATGATCTGGGGGATACACTACCTCATCACAAAACTAAAAACAAAAATTGATGTCATCCAAAGGTGCTGCTTTAAAGGGACCCCTTGGGATGAGACATTTTTGATGTTGTCAATTTTGAAAATTTAATTTGTATGAAGCTATATAGCCTACTGATCTTAACTGAAAATACGAAAAAGTCAAAAAACTATTTTAAAGCACTGAAAAAGAGTGAGATAGTTGTATTTCCAGGTCGTATATTGCCATGTAAACAAAACAAGTCAGCAATATTCAGCACTTTAGATCACATATTCCCACGTATCAGACGGTAAGATCAAGCCAGTCGCTGCTAATTGGTGTCTCATAGTCAGGACACGAGAGGACACACCTGCAGCACTGATTGTCTACCCAACGCTGGGCCGATGCCATCAGCATGTGGCCCAATGCTGTGAAAACATTCAATCGTCCTTCAGGCATACAAATAGTTTGTTTGGGTTACTTCTGGTTTCATAGAAATGTTGATTAAAAATATTTGTAAAAATATGAAAATTCTGAAAAAAATAAAAACATGATCCGTGGGATACACTACTTCAGTACGGAACTAAAACAAAAATTGATGTCATCCCAAGGGGCTGCTTTAAGCAATATTGTTTTGAATAGGCCTACGTCTCTTGTTTATGCCTACTGGGTAAAACAGCGTTCACAAGCATAGGGAGCCTAATTATTAATGAGGGTGTTCACATGTACTCTCATTCATTCATTAGTTCATTCATTCATTCATTCATTCATTCATTCATTCATTCATCCATTCATTCATTCATTCATTCATTCATTCATTCATTCATTCATTCATTCAAAGAAAAAAGTACTTGGAAAAATAGCATGAAAAGTACTGGAGTAAATTGTTCTCTACAACGTCGAAGACGTTGGGCCGACGTTGTACATAAGTTATGGAAATGTTTTGTGTTGACAGGGTTTGCATATGTCTGTACAGACTAAATGGATGCTGGTGCCATCCTGTATGTCCTGGCCAAGTGAGAAAGAGAATAAAACCGTGGACAAGCCGTGCATAATAGCCGTGACTGTACATATGAACACCCTGCCCAATTACCGGATGCTGCTACGTACCGTATTCGTATGCCGTATCCGCATGCCGTATCCGTATGCCAACCCGTATGCTTGTGAACGGCACTTTGCGCGGCAGTGGAACAACGCTGACCACGCGTGATGGCCACCTTTTCATAGCTCGATCATTATGCATTCACATTTATTTCCCTTACATTGGTAAGAATAGTATTGTTTTAAATGCGCTGTGATGTGTAAATAAAGTCATAGGAAATGATTTGATGAAAATTAACATATTTAACCCTATTCAGCCGTTAAAACACAGGCGAGCTCGACTGGATATGAGTGTCACCGGAAACGAGGGAGGACAACCACTCACATTATTGATGGATAATTAGATTTATGTCTAACACTATGAATGTGTGATGATAATCCATTCAAGGTCGGACACATTCCAACGACACTTTACCTAATCTCCAGATGCATTATTGGATTAACAGTTATCCGATACGACGTTCGCTGTTCCAGTTTTATTATTTGATTTTGCAGCACAAAACCACCCGGCGGTTCAAGTATTAGTCTGGGAGCCTGTGACAGAAGATTTCACCCCATAAGGGCAAGACCCATAAACTTTGACGCTATTTGGAAAAAATGAAATGAATCGGGCTTTAGGCCACCTTTGTGCACATATAGGCTAAACTGGACCAGGAGAACCTCCTGAGGATGGTGAGATGATTGAGATGACTCTGTCCTCCAGACACAGGATTCGAAATTCGAGCCCCGGCGGTCTGAGGCCGAGCACGCTACTTCTCGGTCACGGAGGCTTCCCACAATACTGACTTTCACACGTGGATGGGGAAGAAACATTTTTGTTTCTTTCAAACCGCCGAGACCTGGAACCGAACCCCGAACTCCGGCTTGAAAGGCAGCGGTGCTAGCCACTACCCTAGGGCCTCCGCCCTGACGCTATTTGGATCATTGACATAATACAAAAAAGATGTCAGCTGCGTCACGGAGGTCGGATCTGAACCCCACCCCCGGCAAAATACATCCCCAGCGTGTTGATTTCACCCCATCTAGTCCGGTAACACAGTGAGGGGACCCTGCATTGTTTGTTACAGGCCCGTAGCCAGGGTGGTGGGGGTGAGGGGGGGGGGGGGTGTCAGAGGAGTCGTACGACCCCGGGTTGATTTCACCCCATCTAGTTCGGTAGCACGGTGAGGGGACCCTGCATTGTTTGTTACAGGCCCGTAGCCAGGAGGGGGGGGGGGGGGCAGAGGAGTCGTACGACCCCCCCTCCCCTTGCAAGCTGAAGCTCCACATTTTAGTCATCCCATATCGCAGACGGACTTAGACGGTTGACCAACTTGACAAAAACATTGGTTCAACGTTTCAAGGCTATATATGAATAAACATTGCCATTGTTTCTTGTTTTGCAATTATACGTAACAATGTGGTAGACGTTTGTAGCCGTTAGCCTATAGGTGATAAGGTTGAATTACCCATTATTATAGGTTAACCTTTTCACTACCATACATGACGGAAATTTCCGTCGTCATTCGTCAATGAACGTAACCATAAAATGACACAAATTTTCGTCAAATATATACTACATTTATGTATTTTTTCGTCATTTGAAGCTGGAAATTGCGTTAGCAATTCCAGCTTCAAATGACGAAAAATAGAACTCCTACACCAGTATATCTGGATCCTGGCATGCACTCCGGCCTGGAAGTCAAAGGGCTAATACATCGTGTGAACTTTCCCTTGTGATTGTCTCTATAAACTGATTATTTATAACGATTTGCATTAAATTTGTTTAATTTTCAACAACTGGGGTAACTTTGAACACGTTTTGGAGGTATTCATAAATCGCCAGAAAATGCTGAAATATTTAAGAAATTCACCTGCATAGAAATAGGGGGAAATATTTGATAACTGAGAAATATTTGAAATATCTGTAGCTAACAGGTACTTTTTCAACAAATTGTATTGTGTTCAATGTTACCCCTTGAACACAGAAGTACTATTTTTTTCTCATTTTTGGGGGGAATGGTTGAACATATGCATGGGATTGGGGTAACTTTGAACACCAAAATAACATAATTAATTCACTTCAAAAAAGTTATCTGTCCATGTTGTTAGATGTAGTAGTAGCTTTTTGGTTAATTCCACTTAGATGCCGAAATTACATGGGTATTTCACATTATAAATAGGCTTAAGCCTCTTCAAGAAAAAGTATGTGGCGTAACTTTGAACATAACTGTTCAAAGTTACCCCTCCACAGTTTAAGATTTGTTGGTTTTGTCAAGCCCAAGAAAATGGATTTGAATTAGAGACAAATACTACATGTACACATTGTCACAAGAGCATACATTCTGTCACCAGATAAACAATAATGAACACTGTACTTAATCACGTAGAATAAAAAATCTGCGGCATTCATAATGGTGTACCAAAATAGCCGCCGTTTGTAAATCCGTTGTGAAGGTCCTCGAAAGGCTGATCATGGTAAATTTAATGCAATGTAATGAAATATAAGGTTATAATTTATTAGGATATATCTGTTATTAGAAATATATTACTATGTAGACAGAAAGTAGAATTTAATATTTTGCAAAATTTGTGTTCAAAGTTACACCCCCCGTTCAAAGTTAACCCAGTTGACGGTACTTTAATGCTGCGCACTAATTATCAGTGGCGGATCCAGAACGAGAACATCCGACGCCACACCCCTCGTTCATGGTCCAAAATTTGGAATACAAAAAAGACCAGATTTGGTCCGGAATACATTTCAAGCTTTAGCAAAATTTCCCGTGGAGCTTGTCCCGGACACCTCTACAGCACAGGCCCTATAAGAGAATGGCTGCGCCAGCTGTGGGATGTATAAACTCCCCCCCCCCGCCCTATCCCCCGTTGGTCAATTCCTGGATCCACCACTGATTAACACTTTACTATGTGGTTCCTAGTACATTGGAAAAATAAAACCAGCTGATTACTTCACGTAATTGTTATAGATTTAGTGGTGTTTTCTGGTCGTATGGGTTCTTGTTTCTGTAAGTAGGACTAGGCCTATGGCCATAGGCTTAGCCTGCAAGGTTGGCAGAGGGGCAGCTGCCCCCTCTGGGATTTTCAAATGATGCCGTATTTTTGTAAAATTTTCGCCTGGATGACTATTAATACCAATCTCAACCGACCCCCCCCCCCCCCCCGGCTGCTTCATGTCACGTGTTCTGTCACAGGCTACAGCCCTGCTGATATTTGCAACGAATGCAAGTAATCTCTCTCGTGATGCACAAGTCTATTTTCCTCTTTTTTTTCAGCAAAATGATTCGATGTATCTAATATGACTACTTTACAAAAGTATAATAGCCTACATTACAATCTAACGAGTTAGGCAGTATATAGGATACAGCATTTTAGGATTTACCTGCCACCTACTGATTATCTGTCTATGACATCCCTCCCTTGAGAGGCCCTACATATTAATTCACATAAATATTTTCGACTTCACATCACACGTGAAGCTGTAATGGTGTATCATAACGTTAGATGGGCTGTAAAGAAAATCACACCAATTTTTCTACAACATGAATGAATATGTTTCACGAATTTGTTAAAAATGGTTTCTATGATACTACTCTAGAATAACATTTTTTTGTTTGGGCACATGGGCCTACCACAGAACAGCATCAACTACACTGGTAGAATATAATGGTTCTGTCCCGGGGTAGACCTGTATATTCATTAAATTACACACACGAAATCATCAATCTATCTTTTTGTAAAATATGTCGGCTACAAAAACAAACATTGTTTTCATGTTGCATGAAATTTAGATGTTGCTTATTGAAAAAAAAAAGTATTTTCCTCAATATTATGATAGAGCTATTCAGTCATAGATAAGCCTAATATAAACATACACATCTAACAAAATGTCACGTGATCATAATAGCTTTAAGGGGTAGCCTAATTAATTTAGCATAGGGTGTCGAAAAATTAAAATAGAAAAACTTTTTGTGTTTTAAAAGGCAGGAGATGAGGAACATGGGTGTTTTATATTAAAAAAATATTCAATGGAAACATTCCCTCGTGGAGTCTACCACTCTACTGGCGGTTACCGATACAGAAGTGGAAAAAAGTCACTTTTTGCCTAAGACGAGCCCCCACACGGGCCTATGTTATAAAGCATTTCTTTACATAAATTGAAAGCTAATATACCTTCCCGTTCCAGAATCCGCTGTGTGTAAATATTGGCTGCGGGTACAAAGTCAGGAGGTCGTGGGTTCGATTTTTCTGCGATCGGCCCCAACCCAGTTTGAGTTCGACACAGGCTGAGGCTCAATGGCCAGGTCAAGCCACTGACCGAGATCCATCCACCAAAAGGATGCGACATTGGTTGGCGTTTCGAAGCTATGACCCATTTGTGGATTAGCTACGTAGGGCCTGTACTAGTAGGTAATTGTGGTGGCCGAGCCCAGGTAACTCTGGGATGTATGTTCGGTGGTCAGTCAGGCTGATTACAACCGAACCAAGTGTCAGGAAGTTGGTCTCACAGCCCTGTCAAGTAGTCCCACGACAAATATGGACCTGCTGTGTCAACCCACATAATATACAGACTGCACATGCACAGCACTCGCACCGCATATATAATAAAAAAAATGGGCCCCGGTTGGTCTCAACAAAAATAGTGAAAAAAAAGATGGCCGCCATTATTCAAGGTCAAAGGACTTTCCAACGAATAACGCTACTTACTAGTGTAATTAATACCTCGGTGATTTTTACTGGATAGTTGTGATTTCTGATATTATTTTGATGATTTAATGGCATTTTCAAGGTCAAAATGTCAATTTAAAGGTCAAATTACGAATAAACTGATTTTTAGCAAACACAATAAGAACAAGTGTAATACGTCATTTGTATGTGATTTTTACTCTAGAATACGTTTCTGGTATTATTTTGATGACTCAAGGTCATTTTCACGGTAAAAATGTCAATTTTAAGGGCAAATTTGCGAAATCAACCCGCTAGGGGTGTTTTTTGCCGGGGGGTGGGGTCTAGATCCGACCTCCCTGACGCAGCTGACAAATATTTTTTGAATCACTGCGATGAACTAATTAGCATCAGCGGGTCAAATTTCTTTGGCCTGATGGAATGCAATCTTCTGTCACATGCTCTTTGTCTATATGTTCAGTATGTCCTGCTGCACGTTTATTTAATTGTATGTCTTCATTTTGATAAGAAAATCGGATCGACCACGTAGATGGACCTGAGGTGCACCGCCCATTACTTAAGTCGAGCTCATTGGATAAACAAGTAGTGAATACTAATGAGCTTCTAAGCCAATAGGTGAATTCTAGAAGCGAAATTCCTTGCCAAAATTTTCTATTTTGGCCACGCCCACTTTGGGTTCATATGCAAATTTGTGAGGTGACATGCAAATTTTATGCAGAAACGCCTCTCCATTGTCCTTCAAAGCTTCTGCATCGACCTTTATCATTTTTTTATTGTACTTGTTCCTAGCTTTATTTGTTAAAATTGATATTTTTTCATACTTGACCTTGAAATTAACTTTTTGATCTTGAAGTCGACCTTGAATAATCAAAATATTTTCAGAAATGGATTGTTCCTAGCTTCATTTGTTGAAAAATAATATTTGACCTTGAAATCGACGTTTGACTATGAATTTACAAAAAATGCTCAAACTGACACTCATCGGATTTAAATTCAGCACAACAAAATGTATAAGAAACATAAAAAAAAACATTGTATATGCAACAAAACAGGGTTAGATCATCTCTAGCTTGGACTTGAAGAATATTATACATTACAACAATAATATGTAGACATAACAACTGAACAATAAATGCTTATTTTCTTTATTCTTATTTTTAAGCCAAATATTATATGAAAATTATATATAATTGCAATACAATATGCCTTTTCAAGTGTTATGAACAGATATGTCAGAGATATTGTATGAATATTGTTTATATTAAAAAAAAAAAAAAAAAATGGCGGCTATTTCCATTTTTTGAAATAATGGAACATTGATTTTCAACTCAAAACACTATAAAGTATCAAAATGTAGGAAGATCAACATTAACAGACACTCCCAACGAAACGGTTTTTTTCATCATGGTGAGCCTGACTATATGCGATTTCCCAGACAGTCAATGTGCCTTTGTCTTTGTATTATTATATTATGTTATATCTTATTTTCATGATGTAGTTAGGCTTACACTTGCAGATATACGTGCGGACTGGGGTGAGCTGTTTGTAGAGTAACCTTTTCTGTGTTTGCTTACCAAAATTGTTCACTTTTGTTGACAGACGGGAATAAGCAAAAGGAATGCATCGAGTGATTTCCCCTAGGTGGTCATAAACTAATAATGGCACGACCTTGTCGGATATAACGCCGAATATTATGCACTGTATATTTTTTATCCGGCCTGCTTAATCGGTCCATCTTTGTGTTCCAATTGGAATGTAATAATAATTTTATTAGATAATAAACTGTGAGGGCATCTTTTTTACCTTAACAGCGGTTTTGTGATAGCAGTAAAATTATTTCCGCCATGATCTCGTTACAAAATAAAAAGGCATGTAGGCCTTAATGTGTCATACTGACTCGTTTGGTATATAATTATTTTCATAAATAATACATCAAAAATCGCTTATTCCCACTTGCTAAGTATTTATAGGCATTCATGAAGGTATATCGCCAAAATGATCAAAGCAATACGGCCGCCAAACGGAAAATTTAAAATACAATGTGATGTTTTTACAAAATAATCATTTTTTAAGACATGCCCGGCAACGAGTAACGAGAGATTCGGTCAGAGGTTTTGGGAACCTCCGCCGCGCGATCCTGATCGTAATCCGGATCATCCCCAAAATGTAATGGATTGTTTATTGGTCCGAGACACACCTCTAGTAAAAGTTTACTGCAAATCCGTTCATTACTTTGTAATTAATCGTACGGTCGGCCAAACAAACAGACAAACAAACCAACACGACCAAAAACATAACCTCCTTTGGTGGAGGTAATACGCCTAGGTAATATTTGTATGATTTCGCCTTTGGATCCTGAAACAGGTAGACCGACAGGAGAGCATCTGCAGTTGCGAATATTTACAATGGAATGTTATAGCTATACGTTCTGATGACCTCACACATTATTTTTCGACCAGTGTTGTCCTCTGTGGCGCATGAGCACCTTACACGATTGACCTGCTCTGGCAGTCAAGACTGGCCGAATAGGAGAGACATCTACTGAATACTTGTACGTAGGCTACACAAGGGACATCTAGTGAGTGGAAATGCTTAATATCACGACTGTTACCCACATTCCTTTATAGCGAAAACGTGTGTATGACTTTATACAATGTTGGACCAACGTCGAAGGCGTTGGGCCGACGTTGTATAAATGTTATACAAACGTGTTGTGTTTGCTGGGCACGTGGACTTTCTTTCAAACATTGTACATTTCTCCAATGTTGGTTAAATGTTGGGCCAGCGTCGCAGATGTTGGAATAACATCAAGACAGCGTTGGGTGAGTGTCTCGTTAGAGTAGTATTCATAGTCTTAGATTCAGGGTATAGCTACTCAGCTGAATGCAGTCAACATGTATAGGCCTACTGTATATACCGAAGGCCTATAAACGTGACCTACGCATACCCATTCTGAAGGCGACTGTCGGTTTAAAGGGTTTGCAGACTGACACAGCTTGAAGCCAGAGGTAAAAGTAGGCTAGTCCATCACCATGTATTTTTTTCTGGTGCAGGGAATGGGGTTTCTGGGCTACTTTAAAAAAAAGCCTTGGGCACGCTGCCTACCCGACTTCCCCCGATCACTACGCCAGCTTCTGCAAGCACGCTCGTTGAAGGATCGCTATTGGTCGCTCCGTCCGTCCCCGGTCGCTGCTTCCTCTATGACAGCTTCCTCATCCTATTTGTGATTCAGCACACTGATGTCTATTAATTATACATTTCTTAATTAGGGCCTAATACCCGTATGTTATAAAATTGGGCTTGTCATAATTGTTCGATACGGGCCTTTATTATAGCTTTGTAATATTATATTTAGAGGAGAAATATCGTTCTCGCACTCATGCTGTTGGCTTTCACTACGAGACGTAGGCCTATGGTGAGATCAGCCCATCTCGCACTCTCTCCATTTCGTTTCGCCGATCAGTTTGATTTCGCCGTTTCAGATAGATATTCGTATGAGTCACCACATAAAGCCCTGGCCTAAAGGCTCGGGCTTGATGTGGTGACTTGTACTGAGATGAGCCAATCTCATCTAGAGCAAGCACCGACATTTTTAAGTAAATTTTTAATTTTATTTATTGAATACCACAGCAAATAAAGAAATGCAGCAACTTTGAACTTTAATATCGGTGTACAATAAATGCGGGCAGTAAATGAATGAATAAATGAAAAAATTGTATTTTAGGCCACATTTGTGCACATATAGGCTAAACTGGGCCAGGAGAATCTTCTGAGGATGATGGGATGAATGCGACGACACTGCCCTCCAGATATAGGGTTCGATCCCTGGCGGTCTGAGGCCGAGCACGCTACTTCTCGATCACAAAGGCTCCGCATAATATTGAATCTTTACGAGTGAGTGGAGAAGAAAAGCGGGCAGCGTAGAGATAGTTCACTGACTTATCATTGAGTGCCACAGCACGTCACAGTAGGCCTTACGTCTGAAGTGGAGACACCGGTGACACGAGTGAAAGACATAGCAGTGGGATGTATTTTTCATGTGAGTTATGTTCATGTCATCATATTCCAATGGTGCATCAGCAATTGGGTGTAACAGTCGCAGATTCCTTCTCTGATGACTCTTCGCACCTAAAATAATTGAATATTGATTATAATAATTATTATTAGTCTATCACATGATACTGATCAATATGACATTAATCAGAAATATCCCTGCAGTGAAAATGTTAAATATTTATCATGGTCGTAGACCAAGAACACAGGTATGTAAATGAAGAAGAAAGAGCTAAGTAAGAAATTTATGATGATCTCAATTTGAAACAACCCTGGTTTGTATACACATGTTTCAGCTCTTTAAGGGTTACGTGTTGGTGTACTGATTGACGTAATTTGGAACACATCAGTAGTAGAAGGTAGATATTTGAATTAGACATCTTATTGTTATTTTCTTATTATACACTACTGTTCTTCTTATATGCTTTTTATATGATAGTTTGATTTCATTATGAACAAAAACAATTGTAGATTTAAAAATGTCATTGTTTTATAACAATTATTATTTTCTACACTAATCACTGTTTATATAGCCCCTTTATAAGATAGCTACCAATACGGAAGCACATTTAGGACATTGATTTTTAGTTTTGTTGTGGTATAGGCCCCTATATCTGGTATATACCTAGTACTAGTCGTTATATAGGCATACTGATTAATGTTCGGTATATATCGATCACAATTCGGTATATACCGATAATTAGTCGGTATAGACAAATTACTATCCGGTATATATATATCAATTAATATTCAGTATATATACCGATTTTTATTCGGTATATAATGAAGTTTAATCGATTATTATCCGGTATATATAGGCCCTACACCGCTTGAAATTTGGTGTGTACAGATTCCGGTATACCAACCACTATTCAGTATACACCGATTATTATAATATTCGATATATATAGCCTACCGCATAATAATCGGTATATACCAATTACTCTCCGGTATATACCGAATAATTATCGGTATATACCGAATATTAATAGGAATATACAGAATATTAATCAGTAAATATCGAATAGTAATATAATGAATAGTAATTGGTATTATATCGGATAGTAAACTGTATGTAGGCCTACACCAAATAGTCGGTATACAGTATGTATATACCGTATAATAATTGGTATATACTGAATAGTAATTTGTAGGCTTATATACCGGATAGCAGGCCTAATCTGTATAGGCCTATTATTATTATCGGTATATACCGAATTTTAATCAGTATATATATACCGAATATAATAATCAGTATATACCGAATAGTACTCAGTATATACGGGATATATACCAGGACAAAATGAAAAATCAATGTCCTAAAAAATGTGCTTTTGTATACGAAAGCTTGGAACAGCTACCATAAGAAAATATTTAATCTGCCCGGGCAAATTAGCAATCCGCCGCCCGGGTGGATTACTAATTTGTCTGGGCAGATTACTAATTTGACCAGGTAGATTAGGCCTACTAATTTTCCCGGGCAAATAAATAATTTTAATGGTGGCTGTTCCAGGCTTTCGTAGATAGCAAGGACAGAAGACTAAATAATAAAATGCTAAGCCCAATAAAACGATCAAGTTTCTTACAGTGCCACATTCAGTTGTTGCGTATGTTTCTCTACGCCACGCATAATAATGTAGATACAGAGGATAGAGATAGAAGTGATCATGGAGGCTGCCAGGGAAACATATATAACCCACATGTAGGACAGTCTGTACGTCATGATGGGTAAGAAGATTGATGTCAGAAGACCTCCGACGTTCATTATCAATAATATCACACCTAAAATATCAAGAGTTTCAAACTTAGGTTATCTTACACATGGGTCAATATTCAAAATCAAACTGGATAGAGTTAATTTCAAAACAAAAATAATAATAATAATAATAAACTTCTATAGCGCCTAAATCCTCGATGATCCGAGCTCAGAGGCGCGACAACCATAATTGTAATCCGACTCATAGGCCCAAAACCGTTTGTATTTATCTTTTGGGTCAGAAAAGCCTGACCAAAAAAATGTGTTTTCCATTTCTTCCAGAAATGTGTGTTTTCGCAAAGCGAATTTTTAAAGTAGGTTCATTCAAAAGTCTAGGTGCTGCAACAGAAAAGGTCCTGGTGTTCACCGAGGTTCTGACACCTGCAACATGCAGCTGATCTAGATAACTGGAACAAAGTGTACGTACCTTTTGCGATGGCTGAAGCATGTTTCGAATATTATATACTGGATGTCCATGGCCAGGGCCTATTAGGTTAGGCAACACCATTAAATTTGATTCTGTAACGAACATCTAACCAGTGCAAAGATTAAAAACGCGTTATGTGACAAAACGAGCAAGCGTTGTCACAAATAGCGCCAAATAATTTTGTACACCCTGCTGTTTTTGTATTTTATTTTCGGTGACGTTGAACAGGACAGTTACAATAGTCCAGCTTGCTACCTATCAACGAAGTTGCATATTGTTTTAGCAACAGATGATGTAAAAAGCGCATGTCACGTATATATGATAGCTTGCAAACGCGAGATATACCAGATATAGGCCTACTGACAATCAGCCATCACAATTCTCATCATACTGCTACTCGGATATTTGTCTTCAAATGAGCTGATCATTTCATAATCTTTAATGAATTATTGTTTGCACAAATTTATTGAAAATTTGCAAAATGATGCATAATAATAATATAAAGAGCTTGGTGTGGTAGTCAATGTTGGTGAAACTAGTAATTTATTCTGATTTAGGACAAGAATTTCCAGAAAGGTGTTAGCATATGATACAATATATATACATGCAATACATTTGCAATACTAAAATTTACGATTTTTTATTTTAGCAAGTATATTTATTTTTTACATTTTAAAGTGTTTTTGGAGATGATACATTCGCTGCCCCATACTTCAGCTTCGCACGGGCTTTGTGAATTCGGCAGACGCAGATGCAGACGTGTGTATTCGGCAGACGCAGACGTGTGTATAAATATTTATATCTGCCTCTCTCGCCGTCATAACCAGATAACTTCGCCGTCATAACATCGCTAAATGTGCTACTGCATATATAGGCTACGCCGCTAAAGTATGCCGGCGTATACCACTGTCTTTGAAACATATGCACCTGATCTATATTTTCCATACGCTGGTATAATGCTAGTGCGATACGTTATAGTGAATTCACATATAAATGACATGAATTTTTTCTTTGTAGTATTTAATCTCAGGCCACACAAATTCGATATGAAAGAATGGCCTGCAAAAAAGTTGCATATGGAAATTAGCCTTTTTTAACCAGAGCAATTCATTAGGGAAAATTCAGAAATTAATGGATCGATCGATCAATATTAGCACCGGCTTGTTGAATAATAATAACAACAATCACTAAATGTTATCTTTGCATGGCAAATATGAAAGTCTCCACATTCAACAATTAAAAGGTGATGTTAATTTTAAATATTATGTCGAAAAAGAAGCGACATATTGAATATATGCAAATTATTCAATTTTTGAATCCACACGGGGTAGGCCTAATCAGTCTGGGATAGTAAGTTGCGCTAAGACTATGAATATTGACGATTGCACTTACACTTACAACTTAAACAGGGTAATTATTATTTTGTCCTACTATACGCTTTAGCAGTACAGGCGTTACATGAATGACTAATATGAAAGAATATAATTATGCAGCTTGATATCTATAAGGGTTCTTACCTGTGGAAAGGCCACCCGGTGGAATAAGGGGCGTTATCCAGACAAAAACAGCAGGCATCGTCGGACTTTGTGATAGTCCAACCAGAGGTATACATATCCACAATAACCAGGTGGGCATGATTGGCATTGTTGTCAATACACCCAATGACAAGGACAATGTAGAGAGTGACACACATAACATAACCTATACATCAAATGCATAAACCTACAGTAACGTACAGGTAAAACAAAATCCACTGATACAATTTACTAAAACAACTATTAAGCTCAGAAGTAATTATTATTTGGGTCATTGAGATCAATTTTGGCTTACCTGAAATAAAGTATATACAGTTATATAATATATACATGTATTATATACATGTAGGCCTAAATATAAAAATGTTTGACAATTATTCTGAACATTTTGGTTGTAAATTAAGTACCTGTTTATCTGTGTAAAGTTAACATGTAAATAAATCAGAATATTGAACTTACATGGGGCTTGATAAACAGAGCTAACACTGAGGCGAGTACGTTGCCAGCCAGATAACCCAGCCAGAAAGATGAGGTCAGCCATGAAGCAGTGTTTACAGACATTCCCAGTAAGTGTACCACAACAGAGGCGATGTAATCGCCAATAGGTTGCCAAAGAGCCCTCTGAACAAAGGCCAGAGGAATCACACTCAGCCATATTAGACAGCTACTTTGACTTCTGATCTCACCACTGTCAGATGGCTCTTTTCTGTTGTTCACAGTTCGTGTGTTTTTGTTACGAATCAAATATATTTGTGTTCTTTCCAGTGTCAGTTGCAAGAAGAAGAGAGTAGATGGTATCAATAACATAACGCCGAACATAACATAAACATATCGCACAGAGCTCACATCTAGTTCAGTGTTAGTACTGGCATTGAACATGCTTTGATTATCATTATTGTTATATATTGTTGGAAGAGCTGAATAATCAGGTGTTCTGCCATAAATATTTGTTTCATTAGGCCTACTGCTCATTTGATACGACATGACTGCTGATTGGTTCGTATTGTTTGGTGTGTGTAGTACTGGATATATGTCCTCAGCATGATCAATATTAACCAGCATAGGACTTTCCAATATAGGAGCAATAGTGGAGCAAATTGCATAGCAGGCATACATGGCTTGCATGACCATTGCCCGTCTCTTATCGTCACCAGCGTATATGTGTAAACAGTAAGCATGTGCCGCTGTAAAACATGATGTCAGTAAAACTAAATATGTTTACTTAAATTTGTCAATTTTCTGAAATTTGTAAAACATGTTCGTGTCAAAACCAAGAGAATGGTTCATATTTAGCAATCTCTAAAATATATTTTTTAAATACATTTATCTTCATAATGATTTTATATTGTGGGAAGAAAAATTATTCGTCAACAAAGTAGACCATAGTTATTATGTTGATCTAACAAAAAGTGATTGTGCTATTTGAGGTCTGAAAATACAAACGTTGTTTTGCTCACCACTGTAGCTATAGCCTATACCAGTAAGCCCTCTTATACCCATCAAGACAATGAAGGTATTGATATTGAAGAACGGCGCTATGGCTGTGCATAGACCAGATACCATTGTGCTCACTCCCATAGTTAATTCTGGATTCACTCTGTCATAGCAAGTCATAACTATCACAGTAGATACCAGTGCTCCTATATTCTGTGCTGACAGTGCCTGTCCCAACACGTCTATACGAGTCTCAAGTAAGATCTCTAGATTAGGGAGTGTGGGTCCAACTGCCGAAACACTGGCACCCTGAAACATATTGTATCATTATTATATAATAACACGTAATACAAGATCGTTTGAAATGTGCATACCAGCTAGAATGAATAGATGTCTTATTCATTTTTGGTAGAAGCTATATATATTATACTGAAACAGATATCAAGCATTAAAGCACACATGACAATACCCAATTAAACACTGAATGTTACTCACAACAACACACATGGTACTAGCCACAAACACACTAAATACTACTCAATACAGCACACATGCTACTAGCCACACAAACAATAATTGCTATTAATTACAGCACACAAACACTAAATGTTACTCACTACAGCACACGTGATACTAGCCACACAATCACTAAATTATACTTACTACAACATACATGATATTAGCTACGCAAACACTAAATTAACTCACTACAGCACACATGCTATTAGCCACACAAACACTAAATGTTACCCACCACACCACACACGGTACTAGCCACACAAACACTAAATGCTAATTACTACAGTACATATGATACCAGCCACACAAACACTAAATGTTACTCACTACAGCACACACGATACTAACCACACAATCACTAAAGTCTATTCACCACAGCACACATGAAACAAGCTACAAAAACACTAAATTATACTTACTACAGTACACAGGATACTAGCTACACAAACACTAAATGTAACTCCCTTCAACACACGTGATACTAGTCACACAATCACGAAATGTTACTCACTACAGCACACACGATACTAGCCACAAAAATACTGAATTATACTTACTACAGGATACATGATACTAGCTACGCAAACGCTTAATGTTACTCACTACAACACACATGATCTTAGCCACACAAACACTAGAGTCTACTCACCACAGTACTAGCCACATACACACTAAATGCTACTTACTACAGCATACATGATACACAAACACTAAATGTTACTCCCTTCAACACACGTGATACTAGTCACACAATCACGGAATGTTACTCACTACAGCACACACGATACTAGCCACAAAAATACTGGATTATACTTACTACAGCATACATGATACTAGCTACGCAAACGCTTAATGCTACTCACTACAACACACATGATCTTAGCCACACAAACACTAGAGTCTACTCACCACAGTACTAGCCACATACACACTAAATGCTACTTACTACAGCATACATGATACTAGACACACTAACACAAAGTCTGCCAACTACAGAACATTGATAATAACCATACAAACACTAAAGTCTACTAATAATTACAGCACATATGCACAGTGTACATGATACTACATGTAGCCACACAAACATTAAAGGCTATTTACTACAGCACACATGATACTAGACCAACAAACACTAATGGCTACTCACCACAGCACACATGATGCTAGCCGCACAAACTGTCTTCAGCTTTTTCCATGACGGTCTCACAATTGTGTCTTTATTGTTTTCTGTGATTTTCATTTCCTGAGTGTAAATCAAGTTTGTCATTATTATCCAGCACAGCCTTTTATGTGGGAACTATGAGGAGGATGAGATGAGGAGGATGGAAGGAGAAAGAGGTGGATTAGAAGGATAAGGAGGAGAAAAAGGAGAAGGAGGAAAAGGAGAAGGATGAAGAGGAGAAGAAGAACGAGGAGAAGGAGGAAGGAAGAGAACGAAACAGAGGAGAAGGAGAAGGAAGAGAAGGAGAAAGAAAATGATAAGAAGGATAATGAAGAGAAGGAAAAGGAGGAGAAGGAGGAAATTGAGGAGAAGAAGAAGGAAAGAGAGCAGAAGGAGAAGTACACTGCCCGCTGTAGACACTGCTACTTCGCATGTTAAAATTTGCAGATGGGTGACGTCATATGTCCCCCACTCTCAATTACAAGTATTGTAGTAAGCTTGTGATTGGCCGGCTGAATCTTGCTAAAAGTAGCCTACCCTGATCGGCTGGCGAAAATATTATGGAGGGGAGGGGTGGGAGTAGACAGACACCTGTGTGGAGCCCAGCAAACACCAGGATTTGACCCAATGCTGCTTCAATATTGGCCCCCCCCACCAACGGCCCTGGACCAATATTGAAACAACATTGGGTCAAGTCCTCGTGTTTCCTGAGAGAGCTGTCCGAATTTTGATACACACTGTGTATCTGTGTAGTCTGTGTCTGGTTGGAACAGGCTGCACAGTGCTCTGTGTAGAAGAGAAGGAGCAGGTGAAAATTTTTTTTTATAAAATATGTACTACATACAATAAAAGGGTGTAATAATATGTTCAAGTTATACCAGTGAAATTATGCATAATCCACTGATTAACGGTATATCGGCATTTAGTTAGGCCTATGTGATGCTGTTGTTTACGCGTTCTGATACATCTGTTATTATGTCTACACATTATTTACACAATAAAATGTGCAATATGTGCAATTTGTAGCATTGAAATTAAACATTAGTATATGAACATGGAATTATATGTGATACCATTTTTTAGACGTGCGATAAGATGAAGTTTGTGAAAATATATCTTTTGAAGGACTAGCTTCAACAATGGCCACCGTGATCTCATTTTGCCCACTTTGCGACTCTCAAATAAACACATAATCAGAACACATTTAATCGACATATTACAAACTAAAAACATACAAAAAAAAGACAATATAATAAGGTCAGCAAACGTGGCAGCCACTGTTTCGTTACAAATATATAATTTTCTTACCTTATCTAAGCCAGAGAAAGGGATTTTAAACTAACAGAAAGATAATTAATCTTTAAATTCATATTATTATTATTCAGGCGATGAAGACGAGTTGGTGAACGGCTCAAGTATTTACAAAAAAACATCAAAGCTACGACAGCATATCTGCAGAACGTAGCTGCTGAAGTATTAATTGATAGTAAGATTTAAGTTGTCGCAGCTGGATGTCAGCTAATTTGATGATTTTATTATTATTGAATAAGGGCTCACTGTGCGCATTTAACATCTAATTATGCGATTGTCTTATTGATTTATTACGTTTGTAGCCCAAAACTAATATAGCATAGGCATGGTATTATGAACCTGTTATATAACGTTTTGCCAGAAGATATCTAAATCTATAAAAGAGACCATTCGTCTTTTGATACATGTGTGATACATGTATGTGCGATACATGTGTATATGATAATGATATAACTGTTCCAATTCAGATATTTATCAATAGTTATGCCCATCTAAATGTATCACATTCAATCCGCCCAACTCATTCTAGTATACTGAATATATATCTGGTAGCGTTTTGCTGCTGTGCGACTGCTTCGCGAGCAGACGCCGGCCGATGCATTTTGGGATAATTTCGATGTTTTTATTAGGGGATGTATGTATATTTCGATATATATGCTAAAAAGACTTTACTGTTATCGAATGGCTCCCAGGGTTCTTTGTAGTGCACAATACCATAGAAAACACTGTCATTACAGGTATTTGAACAGTTTTGAGCACTGTATATGCGCATCAACGATGACAAATATCCGACACAGCCTGCATTAGAGCCCGCTCGAGCCACAACCGGACCGATTAAGCCATCGTAGCCGATCAATGGGGCCTATAATCCAGCCTTAGGGTACCCGGTACGCCTGTTGTTATTTCCCATAAATAGAGCGAAACGTTTTAAATACCTCAAGAAGGTGACGTGGTACATTAACAGAGCGCCTGACTGCCCAGGCAGTCATGCCTGCGTCCCGAGCTCAAACCCCGCTGATGGCGTGGGTTTTCAGAGAAACATCCGTGTTTTACCCTTCTCAACGTGAGTAGGCGTTCACGTTATTGGCGGTCTCGTCGATTTTAGGTTGAGAGCAGTGTATCGACGTTACACAGGGTGGCGACGCGCTGCGGGCTCCGCTTACTGAAAGTCCACATACTGCTTTCTGCAACACAAGTAGGCGAACTCATTTTCTTTTATACCATAATAGTCTCAGTTAATTAATAAACTGTGATGGTTACTAGTCTTCAATGCTTTAACAAGTCTTAAATTATATTTATATGTGTTTCAAAATTTCAAAATGTTGTAGTAAGCCTATTTATTTGTGTCTCATCCAGTTTACATCATACATATCCCATATAGAATGTCAGAATAATTATAACTATCATAATGATAATGAGGTTCGTGGTAGTTATGATAATCATGAGGTGACGTGAAAGAAGTGAAACTATACAAATGATTATATTATACATTGTTAAAACTTGTTAATTCATTATAGTTTATCATCAATTATTAGATTGTATTGTACGATGTAATAATTCCAATGGTGGAAGTACAGTTGAATGCTCTTTTCAAAAACCGTACTGAATTCTGTCATACAGTTTCGTATTCGAAACAAATGCACGTAGCTGATCTAAAATGAAAAAATGACAAGTTCAACCTGGGATAAAATAATTGAGTCGATAGGGGGAAGTGTATTTTTGTAATGGGGTTCAGGGGAGGATTCAAACATTCAGCCCTTGAAGCGTGGCCGTGAACTTATCAAAGGATGTCCTTCTATCAACACTTGTTTGAATCGATTTCATGCATCGATTTCTCACGTTTAGTCACTTCTGGGTTTTGATAATCATCCGCAGTATTATAAACATACAACAAAACAACAAACCATCCCACATCCGAAGATACTAGTAATAATTTACGATAATATGTCATGAGGGTCAGAAAGAGTGTTTGCTTCTGTACATTCATTGTTGAGAATATATAACCTTAGTAACGGTGGCCGTTTCTAGCTTTTCACACCAAGAAACACGCTTTTCGTTCAAATTGGAACTCTTAAATTTGAGTTGAATGCATTTTGTAAAAATATTTGATATATTTGATTTACTACCATGTAGCTCACTTAACTGCTTAAGACAATATTGTTTCCATTCACCAATTCAATGCTCTATTATATACTTTCACCCATGTTTGCATCAAAATAGACTGTACCATTGCAATTATGCTCTTTGTATTCATTTTTCCACTTAATAATTTCAAGAATACGATATTCAACTATGGCGTAATGCATTTTTCTAAAGTTAAAGATATTTTATTCATTTTTAACATGATTGCCACGGTCAATTTTTAATAATGCGGCCAAATTATATATGCCTATGTTTGTCAAGATCCATTGAGTAAAATTATATACATGTATAATTTTTCGCTGACTTATCATTTTTTCTGCAAAGGAGGTTGTGTGAGGGTCATAACTACAATATACTGCATCAACTTGTGATGCGATGAACTGAATGTAAAAGTGATCACTAAAAATAATATAACTCTGTACTCTTATTAAACCCTAGGCAATTAGATTTTCACTTTTTTTATTCAGTCTTAACTGCGGAAAATATTTTGTATAACTCTATCCATTCGTTGAAGAGTAGCTCATAACGCCGTCCTTTGAAATAAAGGAGTCCTCAAAGTAATGCAAGATATGGGGCGTTTTAACGACCGGACCTTTATAAAGAGCTGAGGCTGAATCCTACCCCTGGTGGTGTATGACCATGGCAATTTTGATATTTTCCGGGGAAATGCCAGTCATAAGGGACTGAATATTTTCATTTGTCAGAGTGTACTTGGATGTTTGTCGTATTGGCTGGGTGACGATTATCTTATATGAGATGTCAGGGTTTCCTACTTGATTATCCAATACTAATCCAATACTTTAAAAAAATATTAGCAATGATTTATGTATCCGATACATCCGTCACCATCAATAATAAACTGATTTGGAAAAATGATGTTTATTTTTTATATTTATTAAATGATGAGAAATATTGCATTTTTATAGGTCGTTTTTGGTCTAACTGTAGGCGTATTGAGGGGATTCTGGGGAATTTGTTTTTAATGTCCAGTTTATCTCTAAACCTAATTGATTTTATAATACCAGCAGTTATCATTATTTAGACAATTTATATCTCCGTTGCAGTGTTTAGTATAGCTTTACAAATCGGGATGTGAAGTATTTAATATATTATTAACAGTTTTCAATTTGAAATCGTCATAAATGCCTTAATTAGCTCATTCCGCTTCATTTGAATACCTTTGTTATGTATCTACGGTCATAATAAATGTTTGTTTACTTGTTCAGGGCGGGTATTTAGCATAGACGTCAGGTTATGATGTCTAAAGTCGATACCCTCGCTACAACGTATTCCAGGCCAAGAATAGGGCTTTAATAATAATGTCCACAAAATTGTATTCGCGATATTGTGTGTTTTTGCAGAGAGAGACAAGTATGTAGAGCTATGAGGTTTGTTAATCATCGTTATGCAGCCGTGAGGTGTAACGCCTTCATAATGATGTAGCTATGAATATGCCAGTCATTGAACGTTTAGTGTATGCTCTGACCCGTACCAAGATAATTTATTCTACTGTATATTCTACTGGGCCCGTATTCTCGTACAAGTTACGATATATCGTAGGCTTGTGATTGGTCGAGATGGCCATCTCGACCAATCAGAAGCCTACGATATATCGTAACTTGTACGAGAATACGGCCCCTGTATATTGAATACATTGGCTGATATACCGAAATATAATAAATGTTAACCTGTTAGCAGTGATATGTTGCACCGCAGCTGAAGCAGGCATCGGGATGCGGGACGTGACATTATAGGTCTTATTATGCAGGATGCATGTGTTCAGCAAATAGCCGCTAGCCGCTCACCAGTTCTCATGAACGCGATATCTTCAGAAGCGCTGATCCAAATCACTCGCAATTTTGTATGTGGTTCATTACCTGCCTGACCACGAAATGAAGAGGCGATTTACTTTTCGAGACCTTGTGAATGCGTTATCTGATGAATCGCATGACTCGTGATTTTGTATGTAGGCACTGATCATGCTTATCTCCCTGGCCTCTAAATGAAAAGATTTTGTCACGGTTCGGTGCTTCTCATAGAAGTGTCGGTCATTTTAAACTATCCCAGACCTTGTGAACGCGTTATCTCATGAACCGCTGGTCCGATCAACTCAGATTTGGTATGTTGGCATTTCTTGCACTGGCCTCTACATGAAAAGGTTTTTGTCGGGTTCAGTGATTTTCATAAAAATGCCGGCCATTTTCAACTTCTCTTTACCCTGAGAACGCGCTATTTATCTCATGAACCGCTGGTCCGAATGACTCGTAATTTTTTATGTAGGGACTTATCTCTCTGGCCTCTAAATGTTTTTTGTCACGGTTTAGTTATTTTCATAAAAATGACGATCATTTTCAACATTTAGAGCCTTTTATCTCAGTTATCTCAGTGGTCCGAATCACTCCTGATTTTGTCTGTGAGCCATTATACCTGCCTGACCAGGAAATGATGTTTTTTTCGTCACGGCTCAGTGATTTTCAAAAAAGGGCCATCCATTTTTAATTTGTCCAGATCGATTGATCCCAAGAACCGCTAGTCGGAATAGCTCGTAATTTTGTAGGTGCGGCTAAAACATCAAACTATCCAAAGGCCTGGCATGTGTATGCTATCTATTGTACTGTAAACTACAAAGAACCGAGAACCATTAAGGTCATCCGATAGGAGTAGGACATAGTCCCGACTTCGGGTTTCCTTCTTCCGCGATATTGCCATACAAAAAGCGAAGAAAAACAATATTTACTCGGCCCATATTATTTGTGTCAAAGCTTGTGATGGATGAAGAGCATTATTGTGGATTTACCAAAATGCAACTTGGCTGAAATATACGGAAGTGCGTTTATGACATGCAGATTTTTTTTCAATCCGTCATAACTGTCTTAACTGTCTATGCAAAACCTCAAAATGATTTTTTTTTTTTTGGGGGGGGGGGGCTGCTCTATGTTCCGAAGGTTCAATGTCCCGAAGGTCCTATATTCCGAAGGTTCTATATTCCGAAGGTTTTATGTCCCGAAGGTTCTATATTCCGAAGGTTCTATGTTCAGCAGGTTCTATATTCCGAAGGTTCTATGTTTCGAAGGTTCTATATTCCGAAGGTTCCATGTTCCGAAAATACATTGCCAACAGCGTTTTTCTATCTACCAACTAAATATACATGCATAAACCAGGTTTAGCTTAAACATGTTAAAATGATGACTGTGCATATGCAAAGTTGGGGAACATCTCCATGCTGGTCTAAGACTGGTCCAACGTCAGCAGTGCAGGCCCAGCAATAAATTAATGAAACCTTGACCAGACATGGATAGGGCCTACTATGTCACCTTTGCTAAGATCTCAGCCCAGAACAAAATATGTACATTGACCCAATGCTGGTTGACTGTTGGGCCGGTGACACCCTTTTAGTCAGAAGGCCCGTTAGTCAGAAGGCCCTTTAGTCAGAAGGCATGTTAGTCAAAAGTCCCATTAGTCAGAAAATATGAGTTAGGTTTTTTTCTCAGAAGGCCGTTAGTCAGAAGGCCTGTTAGTCGGCTAGGGGACGCTCCATTTGATATCTGGGCATGTGGAGTGGGGGGGGGGGGCTATATTTTTTTTATTAAACCGTTTTTTGTCCGGCTATTGATAAAAAAATTTGTGAGTTTGCATACAATAATTATTCAAGGGATAATTAAAAATACTGATGGATTAAAAAAATCGGAAGTTTAATAAATAGTTTGAGGAAGAAAAATGGCAATGAAAAAATATGATGTCAAAAAAGTATGCATCATAAACAAATTGCTCAACTGCGAGTAAAACCTGTATTAATTATTATTATTATTATTATTATTATTATTATTATTATTATTATTATTATTATTATTATTATTATTATTATTATTATTATTATTATTATTATTATTATTATTATTATTATTATTATTATTATTATTATTATTATTATTATTATTATTATTATTATTATTATTATTATTATTATTATTATTATTATTATTATTATTATTATTATTATTATTATTATTATTATTATTATTATTATTATTATTATTATTATTATTATTATTATTATTATTATTATTATTATTATTATTATTATTATTATTATACTATCTTGTTCCTATATGTGGAGAATTGACTGTTATTTACAGGCAGCTTGACAATAACGACTTGATCCAATTATTATGCGTATTTTCCATTCATTTGAAGCTGGAAATTACGTCAGCAACATTACGTTCAAAACATAATCAGTAGTATATTATTAACGCAACACTTATGAAAGTGCTAGACGTTCCTTCTAGCACAAGTAAATAAATAAAGACAAATAATTTGTCGTAGGGTTGTTCACAAATGAGATGATTTCGTTGAGGTAATTATCAGATTTTCTGACTTTGGGCTTTCTGACATTTGGGCCTTCTGACTGATCATCCTTACTGGTTTTCTGTCTAACGGGCCTTCTGACTAACGGGCCTTCTGACTAATGGTCCATCTGCATGACTAAAAGGCGAACACCGTTGGGCCATTGTTGCGTATTCTGTTCTAACATTAGGCCACCTTGAGGTCAACATCTATATGGGGAGGGGGGTAGGGGTGGTTTAAGAGGGAAGCCCACAATAGTTCAAAATATTTTACTGATATGATCAGAGAGAAGAATAATTCCATTGAACCTATCTTATCTGATCTCTAAGAACAAAAGGACTAATATGGCCTATTTAGTGGTATTCACAGGAAAACAAAATGTCCCGCTATTAATGCTTTCATTCAGTTGAAGCTATTGTTTTTTATCAAATCAATGTCGATTTATTTTTGTTAATCCTGTCAGCAATCGAGCTGAGCTCAAATGAGTAAAATATTGTCAGTGATTATTATGATCATATTATGATAAAGGGTGAACATAGGTCCTAAACATTATGAATTCTTCCCACTTCACTTTTTACCCATTTCTTGGCCTCACTATTCAATTTTTAAAAGAGAAAAATGATATAAATAGAAATAAAAATATATAAATAATTTTACGCGAACAAAAATGTCCACTGATGTTTTCCTACAAATAATAATTATTATCAATTCATCAGGAGCAATGGATCGTAAGACCAATGGGTATTCGGAACATAGAACCTTCGGAACATAGAACCTTCGGAACATAGAACCTTCGAGACATAGAACCTTCGGAATATAGAACCTTCGGAACATGGAACCTTCGGAATATAGAACCTTTGGAACATAGAACCTTCGGAACATAGACCCTTTGGAATATAGACTGGGAAGACAGGAGCTCAAGGATTATCTGTGAAAGGGCTTTGCTGGATATTGTGCCAGCATTGTGCTATGCTCGGCATTTCTCTCTGACTGACCGCCCCCATCTCGTTGTGACGCCGACCAGAGCACCTTGAGCAAGCATTGGAATATTGCTGGTTCTTGGGCTGCTGGTGGTGTCTCTTGGTAGGCGCAATTTGTCATTTGTTTTCTCGTCTTTGACATTGTTTGGTAGCTCAAGGCGACGGGCTGGGAAATGGGCGGCGAGCTATGTGGGCGAGACTTGAGGTCTGGCAAGCGTGGAAAACACTGCACTGAATGTATGTCGCACTGCACCGATTGATGACATCCTGACGAAATAAATAAATGCAAATGAATAAATGAACAATGAACGGCTCTGCTGGTTTGTCCTAGTTTGTGAGGAGAGGTTCCATTAAGTTGGAAAACTTTAAAGGCTTGCCAATAAATCTTTCCAATAAGGGGGGACATTTTAGAAGGACCTTTAATCATGATAATACTGGTTGAGCGTAGGTTTATAATAAAAAATAAATGGATCCCCTGCAATGATAGCAAATAATCCGCTTTCATCACCATCTAAAGGAGGTGGTGAACAACAAGGCTTCATGGGACATCTATTACTGCTTGTTACAACTCCCAAGATGTGTGTGTAAGGCATCCTTGCAATGTGCTCATGGATTTGTGTTGCTCAGTGCGGTGAGCCTTATGTTATACATTATAAGAACACGTCATCTCAATATGTATACATGAATTGTGTCTTCCAGCGTAATAGTTGGTATTTAGGTAGACGGGATGCCTGTCTGACATTTCGTTTCTAAACAGGGAGCTGGATGCTGTTAATAGACTCGATAAATTCAAACAAAATGGCGGCCGCTTATACTGTTTATACCAGCTCGAATTTTTAACTGTTTTTATTTTCTGAACATGACCATAAAAAACATTAAAAGTGGCGCACAGACGCACAAAGCTGGATCAATTTCAGCGTCACAAATTGATTTAACACCGCTATATAGACAGTCTGATGTCGGCGGACAAACATCGAACTGGTGCCTCTAGTGTTTTTCAATAGGCAGCTGATCAGCCAGGCTGTGACCGGCGTCCATGCCAGCTAGTATTTAGGTGATGATCAATCAATACGATATGCAATGGTATTCAACGCAATAGAAAATAACTTGAATTTGAGTGTATGCTATTTCAATTGTTCCGACTTAGTGTGTGTTACACAGCTCGTGAATATCAGTAGGATACCCTATATTCTTATATACATGGTAGACAGAGTGATAGAGAAGGGTGTGGACGAACATATCATAAATAATGCCACATGAATGGAACACATAATATCATACCGTCTTTTCGGTTGTTATATATTCATCTTCCAAGCTGTAAGACTGCATTTTTCCGGTATCTGATGAATCGGATGTCAAACTCCTTTCTCTTGTCTCCTCGAGGATGTCATCCTTCCAAACATAAATCATAGTATTATTATTATGGCGATGGTGACCGTGCATTGCGTGTTTTATACGCAATGCAAACCGTTGATCTGTTGATAAACTGTGTTTTCCGCCGCGCTAAGGAAGTGTATGCTTACTTTGCAAGTACGCTCATACTTCCTTTTGGCTTCGCAGAGCAGTATTGTATCGTAGATATGCGGACTGGGGAAGACAAAATGAAATGCGCCTGTTATGCGGGCTTCACACTTATCGGTAACTCACAATAATTGTGTATTTGTGAATGCATGCAAACGATCATCATATCATACAATGTCAACTCTTTCGGTTTTAACACACAGACGAAGTAGGCTCACAAAACATTTGTATAACATTTGTACAATGTTGGACCCCAACGTTGTACAAATGTTATACAAATGTTTTGTGTTTGCTGGGGTAGGTTCCAGGTGATGCCGTCCAACTAGAGGAAAACACCTATACTTCACAGTGCAGGCCGCAATGTTGGATATGGAAGTCCATTGTGATTGGAATGTTAATTTTTTAAACCAATGAAATGAAATGAATCGGGCTTTAGGCCACCTTTGTGCACATATAGGCTAAACTGGGCCAGGAGAACCTCCTGAAGATGGTGAGGTGATTGAGATGACACTGTCCTCCAGACACAGGATTCGAAATTCAAGCCCTGGCGGTCTGAGGCCGAGCAAGCTACCTATCGGTCACGGAGGCTCCCCACAATACTGACTTTCACACGTGGATGGAGAAGAAACATTTTTGTTTCTTTCAAACCGCCGAGACCGGGTTTAAACCAATGACTCTACTAAGTCTACTGATTCAGGAAAGTTGTAGTGCCATTTTTATTTTGGGGTTATAGGTCATTTTGAGGTCTTATTTATGGTGTTGACACACTTGGCACATAGTAGGCCTATATCATATGACACCTTAATATTTTCAGCACGAGGTGCTGTCTGTGAAACTGAATGACCTTGGCCTCCTTTGTTTTCACCGAGCTGGCTAATACAATGAAGTATGGGGGAGGGGATCTTATATAACCTTCTTTTCACCGAGTGACGTCACTGCGTAAGCGTTTCATAAAATGTAGTATGGTGGAGGGGTGTTATATAACCTTGTTTTCACAGAATAAATGACAAAGCTACCCTGTCATCACCAGGGGACAAACACAGCTGCCCTGTCATCACCAGGAGACATACACAGCTACCCTGTCATCACCAGGAGAGACAAACACAGCTACCCTGTCATCACCAGGAGAGACAAACACAGCTGCCCTGTCATCACCAGGAGAGACAAACACAGCTACCGTGTCATCATCAGGAGAAACAGCTACTCTGTCAACACTAGGAGGACAAACACAGCTGCCCTGTCATCACCAGGAGAGACAAACACAACTAACCTGTCATCACCAGGAGAGACAAACACAGCTGCCCTGTCATCACCAGGAGAGACAAACACAACTAACCTGTCATCACCAGGAGAGACAAACACAGCTGCCCTGTCATCCCCAGGAGAGACAAACACAGCTGCCCTGTCATCATCAGGAGAAACAGCTACTCTGTCAACACTAGGAGGACAAACACAGCTGCCCTGTCATCACCAGAAGACAAACACAGCTACCCTGTCATCACCAGGAGAGACAAACACAGCTACCCTGTCATCGCCAGGAGAGACAAACACAGCTACCCTGTCATCACCAGGAGAGACAAACACAGCTACCCTGTCATCACCAGGAGAGACAAACACAGCTACCCTGTCATCACCAAGAGAGACAAACACAGCTACCCTGTCATCACCAGGAGACATACACAGCTACCCTGTCATCACCAGGAGAGACAAACACAACTACCCTGTCATCACCAAGAGAGACAAACACAGCTACCCTGTCATCACCAGGAGACAAACACAGCTACCCTGTCATCACCGGGAGAGACAAACACAGCTTCCCTGTCATCACCAGGAGAGACAAACACAGCTACCCTGTCATCACCAGGAGAGACAAACACAGCTACCCTGTCATCACCAGGAGACAAACACAGCTACCCTGTCATCACCAGGAGAGACAAACACAGCTACCCTGTCATTACCAGGAGAGACAAACACAGCTACCCTGTCATCACCAGGAGAGACAAACACAGCTTCCCTGTCATCACCAGGAGAGACAAACACAGCTGCCCTGTCATCACCAGGAGACAAAAGCAGCTACCCTGTCATCACCAGGAGAGACAAACACAGCAACTCTGTCATCACCAGGAGGACAAACACAGCTGCCCTGTCATCACCAGGAGAGACAAACACAGCTGCCCTGTCATCATCAGGAGAAACAGCTACTCTGTCAACACTAGGAGGACAAACACAGCTGCCCTGTCATCACCAGAAGACAAACACAGCTACCCTGTCATCACCAGGAGAGACAAACACAGCTACCCTGTCATCACCAGGAGAGACAAACACAGCTGCCCTGTCATCACCAGGAGAGACAAACATTGCTGCCCTGTCATCACCAGGAGGACAAACACAGCTACCCTGTCATCACCAGGAGACAAACGCAGCTACCCTGTCATCACAAGGAGACAAAAGCAGCTACCCTGTCATCACCAGGAGAGACAAACACAGCTACCCTGTCATCACCAGGAGAGACAAACATAGCTGCCCTGTCATCACCAGGAGAGACAAACACAGCTGCCCTGTCATCACCAGGAGAGACAAACACAGCTACCCTGTCATCACCAGGAGAGACAAACACAGCTACCCTGTCATCACCAGGAGAGACAAACATAGCTGCCCTGTCATCACCAGGAGAGACAAACACAGCTGCCCTGTCATCACCAGGAGAGACAAACACAGCTACCCTGTCATCACCAGGAGGGACAAACACAGCTGCCCTGTCATCACCAGGAGACAAAAGCAGCTACCCTGTCATCACCAGGAGAGACAAACACAGCTACCCTGTCATCACCAGGAGAGACAAACACAGCTGCCCTGTCATCACCAGGAGAGACAAACACAGCTACCCTGTCATCACCAGGAGAGACAAACACAGCTACCCTGTCATCACCAGGAGAGACAAACACAGCTACCCTGTCATCATCAGGAGAAACAAACACAGCTACCCTGTCATCACCAGGAGACAAACACAGCTACCCTGTCATCACCAGGAGAGACAAACACAGCTACCCTGTCATCACCAGGAGAGACAAACACAGCTACCCTGTCATCACCAGGAGAGACAAACACAGCTACCCTGTCATCACCAGGAGAGACAAACACAGCTACCCTGTCATCTACAGGAGAGACAAACACAGCTACCCTGTCATCACCAGGAGACAAACACAGCTACCCTGTCATCACCAGGAGAGACAAACACAGCTACCCTGTCATTGCCAGGAGAGACAAACACAGCTACCCTGTCATCACCAGGAGACAAACACAGCTACCCTGTCATCACCAGGAGACAAACACAGCTACCCTGTCATCACTAGGAGCATGGACATACTACTTTCCCCATGCCAGGAGAGACAAACACAACTGCCATGTCAATAAAACTCTGTCAATCCAACCCACTGGACAGCTATCGTGCTGACTGACCACTGATGCGTGACACGCTCGGCAAACATCGTACACTGACATGAGTGACATAATTCTGTGAAACTCAATGGCCTTGACCCCCATTGTTGTTACCGAGCTAGCTAATACAATGAAGTATGGGGGGGTCTTATATAACTTCATTTTCATCGAGTTCCCATTCAAAACGGTTTCCGGTGACGTCACTGCGTTTCACAGAATGGTATGCAACATCAAATCTTCTCATACAGAACCCCTGTCCGAAATTCCGCATAATTGTCCAACATACGTTCATTGTCATTCAGAATATGCTACTAACAGCTAGATAGCAACTACAAAAATTGACTATGGCTTAATTATCCGTGCTAAACACCTTTACTTACCTTAAATCTCACCTTCCACATTATACAGATGATACATATACTAATGCTAATGAAGCTTGTCTCCGCACAGGAATAGCGATCAATTTACCCCGTATTACCACTACAAATATGCCTCCACGGCCTCCACTTATCTTAATAAATTTATCTACTTTATACAGACCAATAAACAATAAATTTATTTACGAGTTGAATTTCTGATACTTTACGTCGAGTATATAACGAGCTAGAGCGAATTTAATGCACCTCGTATAAATGCAGGTTTATGTTCCATAATTGTCTGTGCTGATGTGATTATCATAATGTGAATATTATAACGGATGTGCTGCTTTCTTACTGAACAGAGTATACAAAACAATAAAGAACTAAATATAATATATAGTTGTACCACACATAACAATACTGAATAAATAAATGTAGGCTACGCTAAAAATCTATCCTTATCATGAATTTATTAAAGCGACGCCATCAGGGGGCAAAATCATCAAGAAATCATCAGCATAACCGTTATTTCTGGTCAATATGGTTTATTTATCTGAGAATACACACTTTTACGACCCAGTAAACTGGGTAGTCAGTTTTGCTAGCCAGTCCAAAGTACTGTTATCAGATCTGCTATTCCGCATTCAAGGTTTCAAACTACACTATTTTGATACAAAAGTCCTGTTTGGTCATATTTTATGTCTCAATATGAACTAAAAGGTGTCACCGATTTAACATAGACTATATTTGTGCAATTTTTTTAGTAATAAGATTTACATGATTTTACAAATATATTTTTAATATTGGGTGCTCAATTTTTGGAGTATTGACTCGTCAAACTGGGTCGTATTTTGACCCTGTTGGCCAACCATACGGACGACCCTGTATTGATGCGCATTTTTTCGACACATACGACCATGAGTACCGCTGTTGAGCGGAGGAACCAGGGTTACCCCGCTGGCAAACGGCCGGAAGATTATAGCCAGACACGTGGATGCTGCAGCTTCCCTTGGGTAATCGCTGTAGACTATACTACTACTAGCAACCATGCCAGTACCCCGGTCAGCAATGTCGCATATATTATTGGTTATTTGCTTGTAGGCTATGCTACGGCGTGGATTAGGGTCCAATGGAATGAGAAGTACATAAAATACCATTTGTTCATAATCAATCGCTTCATCACAATCTTATCTTATTAGCAAACCTCTGCCAGCAGCAGCGGGGCATGCCTTACCAACAGATATACAGCTATGTCTGTACTATTATTGCTCTAACTGCTGTATCCCCATGATCCCGGCCTTGGTATGGATATATGTTGTTGACTAATTATAACAATAAAAATGAATTGTAATACTGTAAGGTTTCTCTTGTGTAGGCCTAGATGCGGTGGGGTTTTGTGGTTACATTAACCAGTTCGAGGGTGAGTTAATTATTTTCGGGCGCAGGATAATAAATTATTTAAACAACACAGTTTCATCATTTTACTGTCAAAAACGCGTTTTCTGTCAAATAAGTATCAACAAATTTAACAATATTATCTGAAAAGAAATTGTGAAATAGTTTGTAAATTAAGATCAACTTGCAATGGCTTGACGTCACTTTTCGACCGTGATGGGAAGTGTAAATACAGTGCAATCTAGATAAAAAAAATGTACAGATGATGATGTAAGGGTGGGGTGATTAGACATGGTGGGTTATTGAGGTTATGTTGCTTTAAAACTAACCCGATACAGGGTTCTTGGTCTACAGGATTTACCCTCAGACATGCCCGGTTGGCTGGACACTTGGGGCCATTATGATTAATTTGTGTTTTAGATGAGAAAAAAAAAAATCTAATGAGGGAGGGCAGACGAGAAAAAACCATTCAAAGCGACACAATCAGACCAATATATTTATTTTCAGACATATATATCCAAAATAAGGAATACAGTAATAACTGATAAACGGACTTTTCGTTACACTTCTCACGTTGCCACAGCTACCCAAAATTCTATGCAATTCTACGGACATGTTGAAATACTATGGACATATTAAGGAGCCAAGATAAAAATGCTGATTTTTTATTCTTGTTCGCTTGATTGTGTCGCTGTAGCCTAAATCAGGACATGAAAATTTATCATATTTTTTTAGGAAACTGTCATGTCTTTCAATACAGAACACGATATTAGATGTGATCCTTGTAGGTTATTGTGCTGAAATTGGTTGAAAACTCAATACAATGAGAAATAGATGAGTAAAGAACGTCCGTGAGTGAGCGGGGTAGAAACATTTGTTTATTTGAAGTTGAATGCCAAAGCGGGGGCGAACCGGCGATCTCCGACTTTCCAGGCAGGCAGCTTTAACCACTGCATCAGGGCTCATCGACTACAACGCAGGCCCAACCTCAACCCAACATTCAGCCAACGGCTGTTGTTCGCTATGTATACATAGCCTACGTCTAAACTAATAAGCAATATATTATGCTAGTGTATGTAGTGTTTAAAGTTCCCAAACACATCTGGCAATAAGTTTGTACATAATGAGTCAAGTTAGACTTTACCTGGTTCATTCTGATGTAGAAGACACCCGTCAGTATCAGTATTCAATGTGCACGCACCATGCAGTGGTATTCACTCTCATAACAGTGACACCTGAGCGTTGAGTCACTGTACAAGAGTGAAGCAGTGGTAGTACCATGCCATAAACAACATAGGCCTGCTGATATCGCACTGATGAACACGAAGACAGACCTCCTTTCTGCTCCAGAAAAGTACAACAATAGTTTCAGTATACAGGCCCGCACGTGTTAAGCTGTCGTGTTATACTTCAATAAGCACCTAGGTACGTGTGTTATTGTGCGACTAAAGTTAACCAATGTCCATGTATTAGAAACACAAAAAAGTAACTAGATGGACCAATTCAATTAATAAAATCGGTTATCGATATACCAAGAATAAGCCGCACACACGCCCGCGATGCCCCAGCGCACAATGACATCGCCCCCTTCAGTGTTTCTGATCTGTCGTCATGTCGTCAGAATTGACGACAAGCTTCCCCCTCTGACGAAAAAACATTACATTCTGACGACAATAATATATATCTAGACAAATTTTATTGAAAAATGTGTTGTTTTAAAGCTGAAAATGTACCTTTAGATATCACTAGAACTAGTAGAAGACACCTGAAGCCACTGACCTGTATATACACTGGATTGGACACGAGGCTGATTCACGCGGTACCAGAGCGAGGCCATATTACTGAGGACATGTGTTGACCTAATCTTACATAACATAGAGACTTCACCCACCGATTCCGTAGTCTCTCGTTAATAACTTCATTTGTGAGAATGTTAATAAAAAATCATGACATGCTTGCCAAATACTAATATTAATGGAAAATAATGCAAAAACAACATAATTTGGGGGGCTCTGATATCTGAAGCGGTTACCAATTGAAAAGTTGGTGTATCCTGTCAGGTTCAATTTCATGTGGAACGACGTCATCATATCACGTGACCTGCCGGCAAACGTCATCAAACCACGTGACCTGCCGGTATTGATCAACAACAACACGTGCTATCACCTGTCGTCTGTACCGTCATACTCATATTAATTAAGGGCCTAAATAAAGATGATGATGTAGCCTAGCTAGGGCCTAATGTCAACAGTATAGTCTACTCTAGTCTAGGCCTATAATTAAATTGATAGGCCTATATCATGTAGACTGTAGTCTAGTCTAGGCCCACTAAATACTATCAGGTGCAGCGCTGCAGGCCCGCCACTCACTCAGTCACTGCATGACAGTGACCATGGTGACAGTGACGTACTCTGACACAGTGACAGTCTCTGTTCACGACTGTGACAGTGTGAGTGACAGGGCTTGGCTGACATCCCAACATCAAAAGAGCACTGGGTCAATGAATCGTGTTCACTGGGATGCTGCCACCCCCCCCCCCCCCCCACCTTATAGCACTGCCACTGTAGGCCTACGTACGTTAGGCTACACAGTCAACCTTTAAATAGGCCCTATAAGTTATGTTCCTTTATTATTAGGAAATCCAGTTCTTACAACTACAAGTAGTCTAGTTGACTAGGCCAACTGTGAAGTGCTAAATTTATTATTTTTGTCGCTTCTATGCGCTATAGCCTAATATTAAATGACTACTTTCGCCTTTTTTGTTGCGATATATAACTATATGATTGAAGCGACACAATCAGGATAAGACCATAAAAAAACAGTAATTTTATTTCGGCTCCTTCATATGTCCATAATATATGTCAACATGTCCATAGACTAGAATTTTGTAAGATTTTAAAATTTAGTGTCGCGCATTTACTAGTTAAGTCAGAAATAAGGACATAATTTAATTTTGGACATGCATGTCCAAAATAAGAAATACGGGAATAACTGATAAATGCCATGGGGCTTTCGGCACACTAGCTACATTGCCACAGCAGCCAAAAATTTAAAAGACCCCCGTAATTCTAGTTTATAGACACATCTTATGGCATCCGAAAAGAAGCCGAAATAAAAATACTGATTTATTTTTAATTTAAATTGTGTCGCTTTAGACTTACTAAAAATGAGTTTTATTAAAATTGATAAAATCAAGATGGCTGCCATAACCTCATTTTCGGTTGCATATGAAAATAAACAATGCCAATAGACTTGCAGACCCTGCAAACCTATATAGGCCTACCGGATTTCTAGGCACTATTGTGAATTAAATCAAAAAAAGACTACATAAGTCCAGGATGCAAGACAACTAGGTCTAAGAAGCTCAGTCTAAGAGTAAGATAAGAACTAGACAGTCTGTCAGAGATTGCAAACCTCTATTGAAATAATGATCCTAATCAGTATCCCAGTAATGGTCTACCTATCTACAAATTTTGTTTTATAGTAATGGACTAGCATCTAACACAGTTTGCAAAATATTGGGCATGTGAAAGTAAATAATGGCCGATAGAGGGCCATTTTGAATTTGATCCAGTCAATTTTTTGAAGATGTATCCTCTCCTGAAATCTCACATTTTGTTTTATAGTAATGGTCCAGCTATCTAACACAGTTTACCAAATATCAGCAATGTTAAAGTATATAGTGGCCGATAGGCAGCCATTTTGAATTCGATTAATTCGAAAGTTTTTAAAAGGCATCCTCTCCCGAAACATCACATTTTGTTTTATAGTAATGGTCTAGCTATATCTAGCACGGTTTACCTGATATCAGGCCTATCGAGGTAAATAATGCTGATTGTCGGCCATTTTGAATTCATAATTTAAACATTTTCAGGGTGCATCCTCCCCCAAAACTCACATTTTTTTTTACAGTAATGGTCTAGCCATCTAGCATGGTTTACCAAATAACGGCCATGTGAAAGTGAATAATGGCCGATTGGCGGCCATTTTTAACTTGGTCGAGTTGAATTTTTTCAAAATGCATCCTCTCCTGAAACCTTACAATTTGTTTGATAGTAATGGTGTAGATATCTCGAGCGGTTTTCATGATATTCCGCAAAATCTTTCAGTCGGATTTACCGATGTTATAAATTAGGTCAAAATGCTGGTTCAACTTCAAGGTCAAGGTCCAAAAACCTGAAAAGGCACAACTAGGGACCTTAGAGAACATATATGTGCAATATGACTGTCATCGGCCCAGTACTTTTCGAGATCTGCTCTGGAAACGAAGTGTGCGTCAAAACGTCTAAATAGGTCATAGTTCTGAACCAAAAGTAGGTCAAAGTTCATATACCCCAAAAAGCACAACTAGACCCCCTAGGGGTGTTGTGTGTAAAATTTGTAAACAATCGGACAAGTACTTTCAGAGATATGCTCCCGTAACGAATTGTTCACGGACGACCCAACGACCCAACGCCCGTAACATCATCATTTTCTCCTCTGCGACCTTGCGTAGTGGATTCAGATTAAAAATATTTTAACCTGTCCATTATCCATCTGAAAGTAACCCACATACCAAAAATTGTTATCCTAGCTTATTTTCTTACAAAGTTATAGGCAAAAGAAGAGATAAAAAAAAAACAGAGGCGGAATCCATAGCTCCCTCCGTCTCACCTAGGGTGACGGCGGGAGCTAAAAATAGTCGCCAGCTGCTGGCCATTTTGATTATCGGTGGAGAGCTGAAAATCTAATTAGGGCATGTTCATAGGCCTACGTATAGGTAAACTCAAATAAAAAATTGGAGAGATACAATAATTATTTTTCAAGTTTTAATCGGGTAAACAAGGAATTTATAAATTATTAAAACTAAAATGGGCGCCATAGCCTTGTTTTCGGTGAAACCATGAAAACGGACAATGCCAGAAGATTCGCAGACCCCGGAAACCTACAGATACCAGGTTTCAAGGGAATTAAAAAAAAAAATTAGTCGCGAACTGGCGGCTATTTTGATTATTGATGAAAAGGAAAATCTAATCAGGTCATCTATCAGTGTCTATATACTCATGGGTGACTTCACATAAACAATTGAAGATATCTTATAATTATTTTTCAAGTTATCGCGGTAACAAGATTTTTTTTAATTTTTGACCTTGACTTTCACCTTGAGTAAAAAAATTGCCGGAGGGGTTGAATTTTTGTTTAAATTGTGAATTCAATCTGTTAGACAGTGTTGGCGTAGTAGCCAAAAGTGCCAGCGGCGACGTACAAAGGGGACAACAATACCCCATTTAGCCCCGATGGGTAAAAAAACAGTATTTTTTCAGGAAGGAAATATATTTTTATTACAATAATAAATATGACATAAAAGACAAAAGTGACAAAATAACAGCAACTGCATCTTATTTATTTGTCATATCAGTAGGCCTACATATATTCCAGAGCAATGAAATAAATGGCAAAAACACAATGAAATTGATTTATATTTACATAGTCTATCTATTTTCCTTACAACAGTCTGTAATGGACCAGTCAACAATAGTTGATGATTATCTATACAAACACTACACTTAAAAATAATACTTCATGAATTATAAATGGGGGGTCTAACTGGAAACTAACAAGATATCCTGTTTTTTCTGTATATATAACGTACTGTAACGATGATCCCATTCAGTTTCAATGTTGTATCAATGTGGATTATACACACACATAAGTAGGGCAATATCTGTAAGAATATAAATGCATATATAAATGTATGTGAACAATTGATACAGTTTTTCTTTTAGATTTTGTATCACATTCAGTACATAATATATAATGCCATAGGAGTTATTTATTTTAATTGTATTTATTACACAATACCAATAAAAACAATAACTATGTTAACCATATGACACATATGTTACATTGGTATGGATGGCTGTTGTTACCATGCATGGCTTGTGTTGCTGCTGTCAGCCCTGCCTAATAGGCCTACCAGCTCAGTAGATTAACCCTTGTGCTGCTGGGACTGTATAAATATATATATATATATGTTTTCCTGTAGATTCAGACCAAATAAAATCTAACTAAATTGATAAAACAGTTTGTAATAGATGCTCAATTGACATGGTTAATCACATAATTACTTTACAGATGATTATTTTTCAAAAATACGCATATTTTTTTGTCATTTGAAGCTGGGATGTGCATTAGCAATTCCAGCTTCAAGTGAATGAAAAATGGGATCAAAAAATTTAGCAGGACAAGGGTTAAGAAAATAAATTTATATCATTTTTTATGACCCTGAATTTATTATTATAATTAATATTGTATTTTTTTAGATGCTTGTATCCAGCTGCACTAAGCCGATCACAGCGCTTTAACATAATAATAAGTCATGCATGCTGAAAGTTTCAGTATCTAATTAAAAATATTTGATGTGGTTCACAAATGTATATTGCTCTTAACCCTGAGTGACAGTGTGGGAACTGTCTATTGAGAAGTCAAAATTTAAAAAATTATAATGGTCATAGACCCATAAAATTGGAAATCAAATAGAGCAGAAAAGGCTATAAGCCATTAATGATGACTTCAAATTAAAAAATAAACCTTTGGTGTCTATGGTAATGTAGGTTAAAATTAAATAAGGTTAATATGATTGATGCAGCTTGCCAGGCAAAATGTTATACAAAATATTTCAGTGTAGAAAAAAAGTTTTATGATCTATCAAATATTATAAAAGATATATGAAATATAAATAGAAAATCACAGATTTAAACAAAATTATACCTGCACACCTGGTTTAAAATTTGCTGTAAATTTTGATGTTTAAGTTACAAATCCAAAGTTTACATTATAGGCCTATTTCACTATTTGTACCTGACATAAGAGTCTATTAATTATACTTACCCACCATAAATTTCAAAAAACATGTCTTTAATCTACATAACAGTAATTAGATATGTGCACACCAACCTCTCAAACATGTATAATACTTTATCCATATGGAATCATGGATTTGATGTACTTTATTATTATTCTAAAAAAAAACACACATTCTAATAAATGTCCTCCGCCCTGATTTGAAACAGAAACCCACAATCATGTAGACCTACACTATCTGATCATTAAAGACTACTGTAATATCATGAATATAAAGTGTCCATCTCCCTTGTAGTCTGAGGGATTATTGTAATTAATTATAATGAATGAATGTGGCTTAGTTATACCTTAAGTTACCTAATTTTGATTATTTTCATTTTTCTTCATCAGCTTACTTCTGGGTCAGCAGGCAACCTCACTTCAAATATATAATGCATTGATCCAGAAGGACTCATTCCAGTACCTGAAACAATATTTTAAACTAGAATTTTAGTGTAAAATCATGAGGATCATGATAAAAAAAAATTTTAATGCCATGAACATGATGAATAATTTATAGCAACCATCACCCAAATATATGTTTATTTTGAAATGTTGTTGTTTTCATTCTAAAACATCAGCCTCACATATATTACATAGAACATGAGCTGTTCTATTGCAAAAAGTGCACAAAATGATGTTATAAAAAAATTTGTGATCAATGGTGGGTCTGCATTATAAATGTTTTGAGATCCATGACATTTAAATTAGAGACTACCATGCTTTTAATCTGATCATAAATGCCATCAATTATAAAAAATGCAATAAAGGGATGTACAGGTACTGTATTTATTCTAGAATACCAACTGATATCAGAGGAGGGGGATTCTGGATACTCCCCTGAATGTGCATGCACACCGCAACAGGCATGGATCCACAACAGGGAAAAATTTGCTCAGTATTAAATATGTAGCAAAATGTTATGGGGTTATTCCATGTAAAAACACCTAAATTTAAGTTTCCCAGGTGACCACCTTAGAAAAATCCTAAATCTAATTTGATTATTATTGGCCATGCCAGTAGTAGGTCTGTTAGATTTTAGTTGCCAACTTTAGTTCAACATGTGTAAAGCTTTGAAAATTGGCTTTAACCACCCATTCTATGCCCAAATTTTGGCAGAGTGCCCCCCCCCCCTTCCCACAATTGCAAACACATTTTCCAGCTGCAAATTACATTCATGAGAATAGAAATTCACAAATGAAATTATTTTATAATAATAACAAAAGGTTCTTTGATAACGCACATATCCCACAGGGTGGATCAAGGCGATGTACAATGAAATAAATTAACATTGCAACATTGTTTATCATTGAGCATAGAAATATACACTATTAAAATATTTTTTATTGAATATTTAATAGCTCTCTCTCTCTACACATCATCACATGCATATTATATGTGACCTGCCAAATTAATTTTATGATTATAAATACAGTTACCGTATAGGGGTATATCTGAATTGAAACACAGTATTAAAAATTTCATTTACCATGTCAAACTAAAATTTTTTAAAAATTATTGCCAACAGTCCTAATGAGAGAGAAAGGACACAAAATGAACAAAGAAAATAAATTTTGAAATTTTTCAACATATATGCCCCCATATAGGTATAGTCTAGATCATATTAGATAATATTCACGAGGTTTTAATTTTTGTGAATTTTGTAAAGACAAATAAATTCGCAAATTTGAGAATCTCGCGCAAATTATATTATAGTATAGCGCTACTATTATCTAAATGGATAATTCAGGAATTCTAGACTTCAAGAAAAGTCACCAAAATCACAAATTCACAAAAATCTAAACACGCAAAAAAATTACCGGATTTACAGTAGGCCTATATAGACTCTGATAGACTCTGATATATATATAAACTCTGATATATTATACTAAGTTTTTATCCAAAAAAATGATGCACCCCGTGGCTACCGGGCAAGACACGGTGGCGGATCCATTAGAGAAGTAAATTATATCGAGGGGGGGGGTGGAAGTGGCAGAATACTTCAATAGAAATTCCCCACAAAAAAAATTCTCATATGGCTATGAGTGTGACCCCTGGATCCGCCTATCCGGCAATCTGATGTACCATAGCATGGATAGGGCAGGAAGGTAGCAATTGTAGGTCTATGCATGATGCCCATGCCAGGCCTCGGGGTCATTAGGGGGCTCTTGTTATATTGATTATTTTATCATTGACATAGGCCTAATATTGTCCATAGACTATAACTGTAAGTTAAATTTAAGCCTAGCCCTAGGCCTACACTACAGAGTGTAATTGTGAGTCCAAACTGGCCAAAAAATAATCAGAATCATGAGAATAAACGTAGGCCTACAGTTTCAAGCGCGTTTCCAAAGGGGGGTAGGGGGCGCACGCCCACCCCTTTTTGCCTAAAATTCTTTAAAAAGTCCCCTAATTTGGCCAAAAAAGTATTGGGAGCGAGCCCCCGAAGCCACTGCGCCCCCTCCTTTTTCAAATCCTGGATCCGCCTCTGAGTGTCAGTAACTAGGCAGGTACATGAGGTAGTACTAGTAATTACTACTACTAGTATGTGATAATATGATCAAAATGGCAAGATAAAGACTAACGTTAGGCCTATAAGTCGAAGTGACCAGCATATTCATCTCACACATTCACCTGTCACTCACTCACTCAGTCTCTGTGTCACCTGTCATGCCTGTGCAAGCGGGTTGACCGGCACATTTAATCATCTATTGTGTTCTTTAAGTTATATTTTAGCAAGATTTTATCAACTATGTATGAATAAAAATATCCTATTAACAATGCGTAGCACTTGACATGACTTGGAAAAGAATAAGTTTACCTTTTCTCCTACGGAAAGCACATTTCTGTGATCAATCACCTGCCCATCTCCAATGTAAACAACCCGGCATCAGTCATGTGATGTCCTAGCCAAGATGGCGGCGTCGCTGACTGCTTCGGCCAGTGCTCGATAGAAGGCGTGTCCTGTCTAGTTAATCTATATATGTCTATGCCTGAAGCCTTCTATGAAACAAAAAATTCCCAGTGGAGCATGCCCCCGGACCCCCCTAGAGTTGTGATCCCCTTTGGTGGCCGTTCACCGGAACCCGAGCCTGCGTGCTGACTCCAACACCAGGTTTGGAGTCAGAATCTTCATATTGTCTGACTCCAACTTTTTTCATAGCCAGAAACACTGCCCTTGGGTATGAAAGGGTGTATATTTCACTTTGTAAAGTGGCAGATACACCCTTTCATATCCGAGGGGATGTATAATACCACTGTCCTGCAAATATGCAATGGGATTGAATAATTGAGTCGCTTGCCCAGTCGCGTGTGTGTACAGACCTGCACAGCTCTGTAATGCAAAGCCAAAAATCAGTAACTGCTTACTTTTCAAGTAAGCAGCTAGTGCCGTTTGGTCCTGCTGTGTAGGCCTACAGCTGGAATAAGTAGCCTACCGTGCACACACCAAGGCTATGTCGCACAACAGTCTTTTTACCTTGACTCTTTTATTAGGATGGTCGCTGCATGTGTATGAATGGCCAAAACTCACACAAATACACTCTTTGCACGATTCAGCGCGTCCATACACCCCCTTCCAATACCTATGCAGACATTGGGACCGATCCACCCACTCCTTACTTTTCAGTACTAGCGATTCCACGAAACAAAAATGTACAATACTAAGACTGTCAACGAGATCCGGCTTGTCTGGAGCATCTTCATAAATAGCTCAAGTGAAACTATACGTATATTCCTGTGAATATTTGTATTATTATCTTTTAATTTTCACATTTCAAATCACCCGCTGAGAGTGTCTGCAATGGATATTTGTATACTGACAATATGAAAAATTATTTTTAGATATAATATTGCTGTGTGACGGGAGCATTGAGTTATTCAAGCATGAGCGAATTTGTTCGGTAGGCCTACCCAGCAAACAGGAGACGTACACCCATGCTGCTGTAATGTTGGGCCATGACCGGTTATGACCGTTCATGTACAGCCAACACTACCAGGCTCAACCAAGCTACTCACATTGCGTGAAGCTCGGCCGCAGTGACTGCCATTTTTCCACAGCTGCCCGTGTAAAAAAGACCGTGACTCCGCCTACCGATAAGACGGTAACGGTGTTGGCCCTAGTCAGCTAGCGCGCTCTGGTGATCACCGTAGAGCCAGGCCCGCTAAAACATGGCGGTCAGTTTGTCAGAGCCTTGCGATGTCATCAGGGTAAGCCAACACGTGGCTTTGTATACATTTGCAACCGCTGTTTTCTTGGGCCTGAAATAAAATACTGCACAAAAATGTTGATACCAAATTAACGTATCTTTATGAAGATAATAAATAGATAATTTAGACTTTTTCAGGGGGATGGAGTTTGTCGAGTGATAGTAAATACATTAAAGATTAACTACAATGTTTACATATGATAACTCAAACTGGAGTCATTCATGCCGACAAACTAAAAAAATCGGCTGTGAAATGAGGTGTTTTTGTTCATTCAAGGTGCTTTTGTTCATGTGTAACACAACGAAATATTTATTTGCTCAGTACAATTAATTCATCTTGAGTAAAACGGTAAGGTTTGGATCTTCTTACTTAAATATTAGGGCAGAAATAGACACCACTATGACCGTGGTCAAATGACGTCATGCTTATGTTGATCGTCTGTAAACTTGAGTCCCAACTGATCAGTTCCAGCTTTTGGTCACGGTATGGCGTGTTGTTATGAAAAATTAAGTACAGGACAATTCACGGAAGATTAAAGTCAAAATATCCCCGTTACAAAATACCTCGACTACCCCCTAATATAGATGTGCAGACAAACATACACTTTTAGAGACAGCTTTTAGAGACAGTGCTATTATGGGACTATGATGTATACCTACCGAGTACTAACAATAACCAAATTTGTACAGTTCCGGATTGGACCAGAAAAAAGTTTAACTCTTTGCAAACAAAAAAAGTCGAAAAACATGATACATATATACATGAATATGTCTATGGATGAATATAGCTACAACACTTACAAAAGTTATTATATGCTTTCATCTACTCTAATGACTAACTAAAAGTCTATAATAACTGAATCTTTGGATAATATGGATACTGATTTTCAGCTTTGATATGTATTAAAAAACGTTTTTCCCACTATGTGGACGGATTGCGGGGGAAATGTAAAAATCGTGAGGAATATAAATCGCAAAAATAAATAGGTGCTAAAATAGGGAGTGTTCCTGCCAAAATATGACTTTAAGCACTATGTTAATGCTGAAACACCATGATCTCTCCATGTATATGTTTTTCTTGTCCCACTGTATTTTGCAACTTCTAGTTGACATTCGCTTTCTTCTGCCACAAAAAATCGTTCTTCTGATTTCTATGTGAGGTGTTTCTCTCACGCCGCTTTCAGTTCTCTCTTGTTTTTCTTTGCATGTTTCCATGTTATTTACCATTGTCATCTTCATCCACTACAAGCCGCGAATTGCTGTCGCAACCTGCTACGGTCCCACGAGGGCCAAAATGTCTGGCGATGAAAAAGACGTGTTCTGGTGGCGATGGGTGCCGATGTCGAATGTGTGGTTCCACGAGAAAACTCACACGCGATGTATTGACGAGCCTTCGGGGAAGCATCACCGATGCATCGCCGAATATTCGGAGATACATCGGGGAATATTGGGGGATTAATCGGCGCTACATCGGCTAACAGCTAACGATGTACTTTTAGAATCGGCGACGGTCGGTGATCCTTCGGCGATGCGTCGGGGTGTCTTGGTGTTGTCTTGACGATGTTGTGGCGATGCCTTTACTACATGTAGAGCAAATGGGAAAGTTACATTCCAAGAACTTTGTGATTCGTTTTGGAAATATTGACTTTCAGCGCTCTGTAGGTGGTTTCAAGTTTTTGGGAAAAAAACATAACTTCACCTATATTTCGTCCTGAATATATATTCAAGTCATTCAGACTGCCAACATATTTTTTAATGTTATTTAGGATGCTCGTGAGACATTTGGATGGGTGGCTTTCTATCATACAGACATTCGCAAGGGATTTTATTCCGGTGAATATATGATCCCTGACTAATTGGTCATTCATGCCTTTATTTAAAACATGACATACGAAATATTTAATTTAGCTGTTTCCTTAAGACGCGCTTTTGCTCAAAATGAGTAGTGTACATTGTCCATGGCAAAGACATGCAAATAGTGCAGAGTAGACAAATCCCTATACACACGGCAGCTGCAGTTTCCGGTAATCTTTTTACACACATACACAAAACTAACTGTTGCAAGGCATCAGAAACTTCTGGAAGCTTGTTAAAAAATGGCAACTATCCACCTCAAGCGTGATTTGTCCACCCACACTGATCAGGTGGAACACCATCAGCCTCTTTGTTTAATCTCCGGGTGATTAATTGTAGGTTGGCATGCTTTACATAATGTAAAATGACATGTAGCTCCATGAACGCATTATTCACATTATCTATGATGCTCATTTGATTAAACGAAGTTATCATATGGGTCGAAATGCCCTACGTTTCCCACATCGTTATGCCAATAGTAAAGAAGTTGCAAACAGTATCACATTCACTAAATGTATATAATATAAAAAGAGAAGGGCCAATGCTTGCTCAGAGCCAAACTTCCCAATAATATTGTGCAGTGAAAATATTCATGTATTTTGTTGTTGTTTTAATCAACAAGTATATCAAGTCCTAATTTGTGGAATAAAGCCACACCTATCACCAACACATCAGAGTCTACAGTTCGAATCTGTACATTTGTTTGACTAATTGAGCAGGCATGCTTGAAGTTACACTGCTCACCCTAGACACTGCTATTTCGCATGTTAAAATGTGCAGATGGTTGACGTCATATGTCCCCCGCTCTCAATTTCAAGTATTGTAGTAAGCTTGTGATTGGCCGGCTGTCTTGCTAAAAGTACCCTGATCGGCTGGCGAGAATATTATGGTGGGGGAGGGGTGGGTGTAGACGGACACCTGTGTGGAGCCCAGCAAACTCGAGGATTTGACCCAATGCTGTTTCACTATTGGCCAACCGCCAACGGCGCTGGACCAACATTGAAACAACATCGGGTCAAGTCTTCGTGTTTGCTGGGAGAGCTGTCCGCATTATGATACACGGGGCCGTCTGTGTCTGGTTGGAACAGGTTGCACAGTGCTCTGTGTAGCTTGAAGTGTAGAAATATAATTATGTGTGTGTCAGTTTCCCCTTGATGGAAACGGCTATCAATAGCATTTACTTTGTTCGCCATGGTCTTTGTAAACACTACCCCTGTCTCTAATGTTGACTAGCAGAACCTTTCTTAAAGGATTTGAAGGTACATACTTTTTGAGAGCTGATTAGAAAATATGAACAGCTACTCTTTGTTTTAGGTGGAACATATTATGTAGTATATGTATCTGTTTTACGATATTTTGTCCCATTGTTTTCTCGCTTTTTTAATATGCTTTGACTGTCGTGTTTTCATACACTGGCTATCATATTTATCTGATGAACGTCCACCATGTTTTGAGCTTGACTTTATTTGATGAACACCTGTCCAGTACATGTCATACAATACAAAGTGGAAAATGCAAACACAGGTGTCAGAGTTGACTCTCTACTGTCTTCAAAAGAAGACAACAATTCAACTAGGGCTGTAGATTTAGCATTCTTATAATAATCACATCGAGCCTCTTTACACTTTCTTCAGATATCGATATACATTCAAACGCTCGTTCTTCATTCTAAAGAGTAGTGAGACTAGGAAGATGGTAAACTACACCGTATGCAAGCATATCATTAGTTGCCAGTTTGGTGAGGAGTGAAGAGTGTCGCAGAGTGTGAGCACATTTTTTTTTACAAGTTTTTAGTGCTGGTTCTTAGAAAATTTGCATCAGTCACGTTTACGTCACCAGGATATGTTTGAGAAGACAAGGAAGCATGGTAGAAAAATCAAATAGATTTCTGTCAAAGAGGTGTATCTAGGTGTGGTCTAGTCTTCTTTACTTGACTTACTAAATTAGACGATTCCGCTGCTGTATTTTAGCCGACCTTTTCTTGGTAGTGTGAAGTTTATCTCTGCTCAGTTTTTTCTTATACGAGTGATGGTACAGTACATTATTCTTCAACACTATTTCATCTATTGCATCTGCATCATCGACCAGATTAATATCAAACTGTTTGACACCTTTTTGCATATATCCTGTTTTTGGAATTATGTCAACAAATTTGCTAATGAATATATTGTCTTTGGATCAAATCTCTTGTGACGCTTCGGGTTATCATGTGGTATCATAACCTGAAGGTATTGAGTTGCTTCCATCAATTTCCATTCTTCCTGAGATTATTTTTCAAATTATACATTATCTACATTTAAATGTGTGTGCAGGTCTACTGTAAGCGGTATAACCTCCTCTCAATGATGTTGTAATCTGTCTAACCATCTGTCTCCAGCCGTCTTTATAGAGACTAACCAGGCACACAATACGACGTTTGATCATACATTACTTCATTTAGCAATCCCGAAAACATATGCTGGTAGCCTCCAAATTATGTGCAAATACTATGTAGCCCTTTAAGGCTAAGTGTACAGATCAAAGTTAAAATAATAGCCGAAAAAGATAGTGATTATCAGATTTTCGACATTTTATGTTTACTCTACTATATGTATGATATACACGCTTAGATGAATTTAACAAAATAGTAATTAATTTTCAATATATGACAAATGGGAGAGTAGCATCGATTTTTTGTGGCACTGATATTGGAATAGCTAGCAATTAGAACACAATTGGGGGACGTATGACATAGTATTTACTATATCTTCAACTACCTGTGTGCAAACATTTACAAATTGTATCCAGTTCGGGAACACATCGGCCATTTGGAAGGCTTACCAGCCCCACCAATAGTCTTTGAATTCCAATGTATACTGTATAAATAGAATTGTAAATCAAAAGAAAATATTTTTTAAATAAAACAGTTTTGGACTTAAATTACATATACTCTATTTATCATTTATGACAGCAAGATGAACACTGAAATATTTTTTAGTTTTCATCTTGCTATCATAAATGTCATAATGTTAAAATGCATCACGTGTATTTAAATTACAAATGATGACAATATATATTTCAACATTTATTTTCATATAGTCACAGTTCATATCTTATCTTGTTTGTTATCCATTTTGATCTGGAATTTCTGACCTAATTGCCAAGTAAATGGAAACCCTAAATGTGTACATTGAAATTTATACGACACTAGACAGTCAGCCAGAAACTGCAAACCTCCGTCGAAATTAATAATGGTTATCCGGATCATCCACACAATTTAATGGATCGCTCCTTGCTCCGAGATACTCCACTGCTAAAAGTTTCATGCAAATCTGTGCGATTCGGATCGTAATCTGGATCGTAATTCCGATCACGCCCAAAATCTAATGTTTATTTATCATGGTTATTTATAGACACATTTGGACCCTTTAATTGTCACACACAGCTACAGTCGTTTTTAATTCTCCAGTCTTAACGATACACATTTCCAAATTTGTGAAATTGGTTTCCTAAATGGTTGAGTAGTTATTCATTAAAGGAGTTTCACTCACTATTATAAAAACATCTTCTTCTCCACTTGGGAGAATCGTTTATGTTACGACCCTCATACTAATATAATACGAACGAGAATTATAGAGCAACATTCAGTATGTGTACGATATTCTCATGCTTGACAAGATGTATCAATTACGTTGAATATTTAACTAGTTATACATATTATTAATATTCACGAATGTCAAGAGCTAGAAATATTTTTCACTATATCCAATGTCCCATTTAAAAATCAACACCTAAAAATAGTTTTAAATATGTCCAATTATGTTTCATATGATGACCCGATGTTTATACAAAACTGATGCTCCCAGCACGTTTAATTGAACTGATTGATCGGTATATTCCAATTATTCAAGTAACATTCACGAAAAACCATGTAGATATCAGTGTTTTCCTGTTGGTTGCCAGTTTGCCCATCTTTCCAGACTTTTACAGTCACTATACGTGATGTTGTGCTTGTATTGATACGGAGTCTTGTGCTGCGCCATGTTAGAAAACCCATCAATTTCAGCCAGCTTCACTTGATCTAATAGAACAACCATATTATAGTGATAAAAAGAGCAAAACTATACAGAGACATTGTCAGTAAGCATTTAAATGCATGTGTTGAAAAAATCATAAAATAGTATAATAATACTGACATTTATATTTAGCGTCAAAGTAACCGAAACTACTAAAGGAGCTAACACACAGGGTGCGAGCACAAATCGGTTTAGGATATGATAAAGAGTCAAACACACAACATGCGAGCAGACAGGCAGGTATGTTATGCATACATGAATGTATATAGCCATAACTAACCATTATGGAGATATTTGTAATCGTCATTGATAAAGTAATCTTACCATGTTGTCTGTCAACGTCAATACCAAGTATATCCTTCATTCTGTCTGAGATAAAGTTGAAGAATTCATGTCTCTGGTTGTCCTGCTTTATTTCACGTTGTACTGTGTTAATTGCGTCCGATAGAGTGGATATCAACAAATTGGTGACAAAGCAGACCATGTAGACAACAAACACAAAATAGAAGATCTTCCCAAGGAACGAATCACCAAACTCCAGGTCTCTGTGAAGTAAAAATTTCATGTTGAAATGATCTTTTATGAGGTGTAGGGAAAGGATGAAAAAACTAACCTTTGCATGTAGCAACCCGTCTGTATTTGTCTGGTATTGAGCTCGTGAACAACTTTATTTATCCGCCATTATATACACTGGGCTTAGCAGTCAGTGGCACAGTCACCAGACACTGGTGACACGAGTGAACCTATTATAATGTCCATGTCTTGTTCTGTAGATTATATTGTACATAATTAATTAGGTGAAGAAGCATTTGATAATGCGCAAAGCTGACATTGATATGTATTTGCACATCTCCCTGAAAAACTGACCTACGGAGATAGTATTACAGTACATTCATATATCAGCTCCAGGACATTTCGCACCATAGACGTTTTGCCCCCCTAGGACGTTTCGCACCCATCTTCAAGACGTTTCGCCCCCGTCGCTGTGACGACTTGCCCCAGTTTAAGACGTTTAGCCCCTCTGTGAGATCTTTCGCACCCACGGAAGACGTTTCGCCCCCTATGTGAGACGTTTCGCATCCTATTGAGACGTTTCGCCCCCTGTGGAAGACGTTACGCCCCCTGGGAAAGACGTTTCGCCCCCTCTTTAAATTAAGACATTTCTACCCCACATGTGAGACGCTTCGCCCCCATTCTTATAGGACGTTTCGTTTATCGTTTATTTGACTTCCAGTTGAAAACATGCAAAAATGGTACATTATAATTATAATTTCTACAAGGGTGGGGTGAATACCATGATACTCTATCCGAGCAAATACAAAACATTTGCATAAAATTTGTACAGTGTCGGCTCAACGTCTTCGACGTCGGTTCAACATTGTACAAATGTTATACAAATGTTTTGTATATACTGGGCAACCATTGCCACAGATTTGTCGTAGACCCATAACATAGGTATTCAAATGAATCAGAAAGAGCTAAGACATTTATGATTTCAAATTGAAAAAAACTACTTTGCTTTTCATGTTTTATACGAAAAAATTCACCTGAACATAAAACCCACCTGAACATACACCAGTCGTAGACCCAGTGTTGGTATACACTATTACGCTGGCCCAACAATAAACCAACACTGGATGAATGTGTGGTTCCTGTGATTTAGTTCTCACCTGTAAAGTCTTGCCCCCATCACTCCAGCCATCAGGCTTTCAGCTGAGGAGACCCATGTCGAGAACGCCTCCACGTTAGGGCCAAACGAGATGTAAGCGAAGGTCGTGAAGGCGATCATCATAACCATGAAGAAGAGTGCGAAGTGAATCAAAGAAGCTCCTGCCAACAGCAACATCAAATAAATCATCACCTAGTGACTTATGTTAAAGCTATGGTATCTGAAATATAACTCCGGTTACAAACGGGACATATTTACAGGTCCTCCAGGCGAACTTGAGTAGGCCCCTATAGAACAATGTATATGATTTAAATTTTAATCTAATTAAAATGTTAAGATATCTTTAACTGTTTATTGTGAAACACTTATCTGATCACACACTACCTCAGATTTGATCAACAAAATGACGTAATGGAAATATTCGAGGTGATCAATGCACTAACATGATGACACCTAGTATATATATGAGTAAAATAGGAATGAGAGAACCAATACGTAAATAAACTAGAGACTAAATATTTGAATGAATAAACGAATAAATGGATCAATGAACGTAATTAAATAATTGATACTTGAATTAATAAATGAATGAATACAATGAATGAATGTATGACCGAGTGAATGTCTGAATGAATTCATGAATGAATGCTTATGCTCTATATGCACATATGTAAGTAGTGAATACGATTTCAAAATTATCGTTATAACCTATTGCTTGAGACCCACCTGCCAGCACCAGTGTCTTTGTCAGCATACGTACTCGCTGGTTAAGACGCAGTAGGTACAGCATCCGTAAGGTCGAGAGGAATGTCAGTGTTGCGAGAAAGTAACCGAAGATCTGATCGTAGAGTATTAATCTTCCAAGAGACATGTGATCATCTGTTTTTGGCAATAAGAAAACAGTGTAGTATAGTATTGTATGATTGTGATGACAAAGCTTTGACTTGAGTTAGCGGTTGCCTATGTAAATGTGCACATGCGGATCGTGTCTGATATCAACTAACAGAAAGAATGTTCTGTGATTGGAATAAAATCAAGTGATGGATTGCCTCAGAATCTCTATTCTAATAATATGTGTTTTAGTATATACCTATTGGCTACTGGTAGATCTGTTCTGTCAAACTGATTGGTTTAACTGTAATTTTATCATGATTAATATGGTCACATTTCACGATTACATCTCGCACACTTTTACAAAACACTACCCCAAGGCACCCGCTCCACACCCAGACGTGATGTGGATGGGTTCCGTTTCCTAGCGTGTGTTCATCACGCATTCTTTATAGTGGTGGCTCCCGTTGTTCGTGCTTCGTATACATTATAATTCTGTGAAACACAGTGACGTCAGCGCGGATACCGTTTTCAATGGCAACTCGGTGAAACCAAAGTTATTTAAGACCCCCTCCCCCATACATCGTTGTATTAGCTAACTCGGTGAAAATATTGCATGTCAAGGCTTTTGAGTTTCACAGAATAGAGGTAATCGAAGAACCTCCGTATCTAAATAATAAAATAAAATAATTAGTGTGCATAATAATTGGATATAGCAGTGTCTTATAATTGAACACTAAATGAACACTAAATGTTCATAGTTAAACATGTTTAACTATGATTATTTAAAAATACTAATAATAGTGTTTAAAAGAGTGTATATAAAATTATATCCTTCATAGCTTCAACTTGCATATTTGGTATTTGGAACACACGGAATGATAATTATCTTATCATGTATATGTCGACTACTTTTTTAGATGTTTGACATGTTACCTCTATTAGTGGAGAATTTCTTCATGATGAGTCTTGATATTGTGAGGCTGATGATGTACATGCACACTGATACCACAGACAGCAGTATTAACAACATATCCACATAGCTCCATGAGCTGACAAAATGACGTCTCCCATTCTTTTTGAGTGATAGTATCAGAGAGATTAGGCTCTGAGTTAAATAGAGAACGAAGATCACTTCACAAACTAGGCGGATTATAGCTATAGTTCCATGGTAGCTGTGTAGGCGTACCACTGCTATGTTGGTGTATGTCAAGATACTGGTGGACGGTGGAGTCTCAACGACCAAGCTAACCGACGCAAACAGGTTAACATGAGGATTGTACAAAATGACTTCGACAATAAGAGCCCTGGTATAGCGATCCACCCATCCTGCAGAGTAGAGCTGTTCTTCAGCAGTCACAGCATCTTCGTAGTATCGACCATGTTCCATGACGTACCCACCACCACCATACATTGCCAAATGACCCCATATTGGTAAATTACCAAGAGAATCAGCACTGCGATATGTCCAAGGATTGTTTTTTGTTCTGTTTTCAAGATCTACATCCACAGGCGACCAGCCAGTATTGTAGTTTGTTCTTTCCTCAATGCTGGATTTGTATTCCTTGGTACATGATTTGAACTGTGTCTCAATGGTTGGATGAACTTCACATTCATCTAGAATAACATCAACACCAAACTTATCTGGTATTACGTTTGTGGATATAAAGACAATAGGCTAAAAAAGCTGCTGAGATCATTCAATATAATCACTGATTATGTGTAACTGCTATGGTGTATAAAACTAATTATAAAGCAAAACTAGCCAATTGACTACAATATATTTTAGTGTCTCTCACTATATATATATTTGTTTTGAAGTGGGCATCATAATTATTATGTATGTTACTTAATAAATGGTTGGTAATAATGGCTACTATTTTTAGGTTTCTAGTTTCTAGTTAGATGTTAAGCTATTTTTTTATAGAGCCAACAATCGAAGAAGTAACCAGTCACTGATTCAAAAAAATTACTTATTCAAATATCGAACAAGGTAATGGTTCCCCGTTCATATATTGAATTAGGAACTGGTTACTTATTCAAATATCGAATAAGGATTTGGTTATTTATTCAAATACCGAATAACGAATAATATTTTAATATCACCTTGGTTTACACGGAGTTGTCTGATTCTGAGATGGCCGATTCTGATGTATTTTCCAGAGAGAGCCATGTACTTGCGTTCTCTCCAGTTTAGCTGCACACCTCTGTAGTCAGTGGTTGGTAAGATGACTGGTAATAGAACATTTGATGACCAGTGGACGAAGTCATGTGTTGTAGTTATCTATCAAAATAACATACAAGTGATGTGGTCTAACTATTGACACTTTTACATAGTGGAAGTCCAAAATAAAACACCAAGGCAAATTAATAATTTAATAATATTTTTTTCACCTTCAATACACTAAAGTTTCATACACAGGTTTGTGAGACTAAGAGTTCGAAATTGGAAGTTAGGCCTGAAAAGTAGGTTGTGCTTAAATGCTGACTTGTGGTATATTGTTCTGACAGTAATCAACTCACATTAGTAATTTAATTATTTGTTTAATAATTTGATTCTTATCATTTGACTGTGGGATTCATTGGGAAACTACATTGATCAATTAAATAATTAATATTAATATAATCGATCTAAATAATTAATATATATATATCCACCATATATAATGCGAGTTGAGGGTTTTAGTGGTCAATAAGTCCAATGTTTAAAAAAACATCTCCCTCAAGTTTGACCATAGTCAAAATGAAAGTACCCATGTTTAAATATGATTGAACTTGTAAGAAACCTTATTATTTATTATGCATAGACTATTGACCACAATTCCTAAGCTTCGATAAGTTAATGATAACACTGGGCCACATTTGGTCCGCCGACGTTTCGGACGTTGATTAAAATTAAGCTTAAATCGGGGGGGGGGGGGGTAGTTAAATGGCTTCACATAAAAACGGTGTAGGCTATCTTCATCATCGACAATACCGATACTTATGATTGTATACTTTGAGAAAGCTACAGGGCCCCTGATGATGCTACCAGGCAGCAAATCTACTACAAAGTCATTGAGATTACACATGTACCTTACTAAATCCATGTGGTCCAGAGACAAGGTGATCTCTAATAGTCTGAGTGACAAAATAGCTGTTGGTGTCACGATGAGCATAAGATATGATATATAGAATGAGGACATAGAAACTGTACACGATCATTCTATGTAAAGTATCTTCCATCTGCATCTCCCGCAGCCGTCTTTCCTTGATGGCCTCCAATTTTGATGTGTCGATTGAGTTCACCTTATTCGCCGTTCTCATGGCTATTAACACACAGTGCAACATATTTGATTTGACAAATCAATTATGGTGTTTCTCATCATTTCATACAGTGTGTCCCAGTAAAAACGCAACGTTGACCCAATGTTGGTTTTGATTGTGGAAACACGCTGTCTGTGACACAGCATTGGGTCAAGTCCGTTGTTTACTGGGGTCATTCTCCAGATCATTAGTAGACCCTACAATTACATATAGATTAGATAAGTCTCAGAATGTCTATATAAAATACATTAACCTACATACTTTACCTCTTTGTTTCACTAGATTATCATGTGTTTCTCCATAATTTGATACATCTTCTATTTCGGTGGCGATGTTGTCGTCTGCATGTATATGATCGCTCAGATCTCTGTATGGCTCTTTAAATATCAGAGCTAATATGATTGCCAAAGCCATGACCTGCAACAGTAAACTACCAATATTGGAGATAACATTAACATAATGACTCGACTATATGTTACTGACTACCGCTAAAACCACATGCCACTGTAGAACTCTGGGCACCAAGCATTTAGCAAATCAAATCAAGTGGAAATTGGCTTAACACTTTAACCGCCGGTGCTGCAAATATTCGGGTTTTTATTAGCACATAAAGTACCACCTTTTGAATGTGTTAACTATAAAATGTGACATCAATCAGCAATATTTGAAAACAGTTGACCTCCATTTTGTCAAATCTGAATAACTCACTTGAAGTGACGCGAGACACAACTTCAAGTGGGTGAAAATTCAAATTAAATAATTTGGCGGTTAAAGGCTTAATGGTCTTTATTCTCTCTCTTCATACCAAATACATTTTCATGGTCCAACTTTTAAACACACATGACATATTTCACGATATTTATTACATAAACTACTCACAAGGCCCTTTAAATAACACCCACATGCAAATGGCCTGAATTTAACAAATAATAAATTTAGTAACAATTTGTCATCCCACTAACTACCCCTTATGACATCGATATATAGTCGATATGCTGATTAAAAAGGGGTGTATATTTCACATTATCATATGTATCAGTACACTTACAAATCTAGGAATCTTTTTTATCTACCTACTGATAGGGGACCACATTACCTTAATTGGTTGAATTATAAAGAAGGATTCCACCAGACTGACGGCCATGCTCGCCAGCCACATCTCTGATTTATCTGCTCCCCATTCCAGACTGTAAAGAAGGACAAAGAATCCAGATGCAGCCACAGAGACGAACATCAATAACCATGCTATATAGACCGCCCACCAGGGCAGTAGAAGCTGACAGCCACTGGTCTTGCCATGTGCAGGTTTATTCGTTGGCTTAGTGTGGCTGATACCTGCATCAAGCTCTTCACAAAGACGTTGTACTGAAGACAACTGACCTGTGGAATGGATATTATCCCTTTGAGTGCAATATATGATTATAGGCTGTAAAGTATTATGTGTTTATTTATTGGGGTGATCAAGCAGAGAATGGCTGACACTGATTAAATTATGTAGCTGTAACTAACTATTAAAGTAATAGCTATTCGTAAAGTAAAACAAAAATAACAAATGAAGAAAAAGGCTTTATCAATGACTAACAAGGTGAGTTTGATAAACATAAACTGGAAGGACTCCTCCAAGTACAAAGCAGAAAATTTAAAACAATTGCTACTTTTTGTAAATTTCAAGTTGAGAATGAAAACTTTAAATTGATGATAAATTCACCTGTTACACTGGGACTTCTGTCTGGCGTATTTTGGCTCATATTCCTATCTTGTGTTGTTATATGATATTTGTGTTTGTTTCTACTTCGCCTGTAACAAACAATGCCTTTAACAATTTTCTAATCTAATTATTTTATTCAAATATTCACCCACTTGGAGTTGTCTCGCGACTGTGATCAACAACTGTAAATGTGTGAAAATTACTCTGATATAGCGAATCAATGTGTTGTTTGTAGCTGATTAGGTGGTGATTAGGTGGATTAGGTGGAGTAGCTGATTTAAAGAGCAAATATCTGTTTCCACGTACACACTTGATCTATACTTGCCTGAATATCTGTATGATGATGATATTGATGGGTACTATGAGTAGAGAGCTAACAGTGGCTATGTAGATTTCCTTAGTTGACCAGGATAGAGGTCCTAGCTTTATAAGCTGTCCTGTACTCTCCTCCTCATCTAGTCTACCATACCACATAGCACTGGTGATCATAGTGGTGTACAACAGTGATAGACAGCAACTGCAAATACAATATTATGAATGGTTTAAATCTGTGGAAAGTTTCGGACTTGTCCATTCTACAGATTTATCAATATTCCACCATTTTGCTCATGTTTTCAAATTTTACTAGGTCGATTCTACATATTTTTGCAAATATATTTTTACACTTTTTAAACCATGTTTTATTCCTTTCGTGTCACCTAGATTGGTTGCTATTTCACCTTTACAATCTTCATATAATCACTGCTTATGGCGTGATAGGTAAATATACTTGGTTATTATATGAATTAGGGAGTATCTAATCCTGAACACAACACACTTTCCAGTACCCAACCCTGCCAAATTAAGATTTAAAACCATAACCAGTTAATTATGCAAACATCACAAGCCGTCATCAGGCATTACAACATAGTTGTGAATGCTTGAATTTAGTGAATGTGCGTTATCAAGGTATAGTGTTTTAAAATTAATTAATCCGTCAAAATGACCTGAGTGGGTTGAATGCGACGTCGAAGCAGTGCAAATGAGCCTTCGGAAGAGTAAGTCATTTTAGCTCGCAAAAAAAGGTTGTGCTTTAGCTGTCTCAAAACATGTCATCAGGTAGGAAAATGCATGTCGAGAGTGAATTATCGAGAAACAGTATGTACAAAGAGACATCATCTTCACTGCACATTACACCTAACTCTATCTCTTAAACTGTTAATTGTGTGAATACAGTTCAGAATAAGGAATAGTCCCCATGATGGCTCATGGCCGAAATAGATGTGTAATAAAAACATTTGCACTTCTCTATATTCCTGGTGTCTCTCTGGAAACCCTGGTTTAAGAGGCTCGACAAAACCTTTGAAGATGAAGACAATAAAGTCTGTAAATTCTACAATGTCCATACATTCTACAAAAGATTTATTTATTTGTCCAATCACACGATTTCAATGATAGACCGCTACATATTTTGGATTATTTCGGCCCGTTGAAGGTCGAGGGAGGATGAAGTGTCTTGAAATGATAGGTGTGCTTATTCACATGGCTATCTACTAGAGTGTTTCATCCAAAACTGGTAGACTCTTTATCGACAGATAATTTTATGATAGTTCTTCCAAACTTTATCAGCAGACGAGGACAACCTACATAGATACAGAGTGACAATGGGACTAATTTTGTTGAGGCAAATATAGAGCTACGAGAATTTCTGGCCTATGTGAAACAAGATACTATTCACAATGAATCCAGTGGCATTTAACCCTCCGTATGATCATCATTTTGATGCTGCGTGGGAGCTTTTGCTCTGTTGAAACAGCACTAAAATCTGTCTTGAAGAGCCGATGTGTAACTGACTAGGTTTTGAAAAATGCTCTGATAGAGACATTAGCAGTCATAAATAGCCGTCCTTTGACTCACAATAGTGTTGATTCAAATGATCCGGTTGTGGCTCGAAACTCAGAGGTACTGGGTTCGAATCCCAGTCAGGTAGGATGTTTGTCATCGAGGTTGTGCATATATAGTGCTCCAAACTGTTCAAAATCATGTAGTGTGCAGTGATATCTATGGTAGTGTGCACTATAAAGAACACTTGAAACGATATTGCCATGATTGTGCAAGAAGCAATGTAAAGCAGTATTCACTCACTTACACTGCCCTTACACCAAATCACATTCTCAAAGGGTATTACACAAACACACCCATACTAGACTTCTGTGAGGTACAGGAAATAAACAGTGGGAAGCGTTGCCGTCAAGCACAGATCATTTTCTGATCATCGGTGCAATGGATGTGTTATATAATACCTGCCAGCATTGACATTACAACATCGCTGGTTACAAGATGACAAAGGTGTGAGTGGTGATGACTTGGTATTAGTCAGGGGGGGGGGGGGGTGTTAGTGATTAAGACTTGAGTAGAGCGCATCCAGTTAGTTCACTGTTTGTTGGTGATTAAAATTTAATCAAACTCACCCAGTTCATTCTGTTGGGGCCACTTCCGCCAACAACACTGATAAAATTTGATAATTTCTGTCTTGATCTACTGTTTCACGTCTTAATAAATATAATAATCATTGGATCTTGTTGAATACATTATGTGTGTTAAACGGTGTGTGTTAATCATGCACATGCTTTTCCACCCCACACCCATTTTTAGTGTTGCTACTAATCCCTTTTTCACTAGGATTTAATCTGTTCACCAACACGTTATATTTATAGTATAACCTTAACCCTTTAACCGCCGGTGCCGTCCATATTCGTTTTCTACATTTTTTTAGCACATTACATAATCAGCTTTTAAACCTGTTAATGTTAACAAGTGACATTAATCAGCAAGATTTGAAATTTGTTGACCTTCATTTTGGCAAATCTGAATAATTTTCACTCACTTGAAGTTGTGGATCGCGTCAGCGAGACACAACTTCAAGTGAATGAAAATTCCAATTGAATAATTTGGCGGCTAAAGGGTTAAATCATAGGCATTTATCGCATTGGTCTACAGTATTTATTTGCCTTATATAATCAGGTAATAGGCTATACTACACAAACTCTGTACACAATATATTTTATCCCTCAAAGTGCCAACTCATTTTGTACCCACTTGTAGCCGTGATTGGCGGTCAAAAAGGTCAAAGCACGTTATTTATATCTTTTTTATGACATGACGAATGATGTAAACTAGACAGAATTTAAATTCTCTAATCCAATGTACATTTGTTAATGTCACAGAAATATTAATAACGTCACACATTTGTAGCTGTAACGGGGGATCGGCTGCCATATTATATGTTTATAGGTTTGATTATAAGACTATTATTGTAATGTTTCGCTGTGTCTTTCTATACTGTGCAATACAGTTGATTTGTTTTATGTTAGTTGTTTTCTGTCAGGTAATACTTTCATTCTATGTCACTCTGGTAATTATATGTATTTTGCGTATATATATATACTGGCACACTATTATTTTCAACATTTTTTTTTGTATGTGCTTCAAGTATGTGGTCATTTTTTTCTTTATTGTTTATCACCCCTTTTCCGTCGTTATAACATCAAAAAATTTCCCGCATGCGCGCCTCCTTTAGCTCATAAACGGGACAGATGCTGGTTGTATCCAGACGGCACAGCTTATACGGCAACTAAACTGAGATAAATGAAAGGGCAATTATCGTTGTTAACGTGTTTTTGGAATTTTGTAATTAATTAATTTGCTTTTTCCTTCCCATTACCATACCATAGATAGTTTTTACTCTTTTCCAACAAGCTTGAAGCGAAGACTTTTATTCCTATGTGCAAAAGAAAATGCTTTAGAACTTGAGAGAGACAATAACATTTGTTGATGTAGTTACAGCCAGGATGAGTTCAGCATTCTGTTTCTCTTTTCTGACTGCTAAGATATAATAAATCACTACATCCAGTTGTTCACGATATTAATCAGGTCGATAATTTAGAAAAAAGTACTGGGTTATAAATTTCAATACAGTCTTACCTGAGTCTCTGAACACGTGTAAAGTTGCTCCAAGTCGGTCTCGAGACTAGAGAGATCCACAAATGATCATCACTCAGCTCCTGCCTCACTGTAGATTTAAACAGTTTACCAAATTTGGCCACTTCCCCAACAGGTGTCACTGGTAGCAACTTTTCCAGCACGCCATCGCCTTTGTCAGTGGCCAGCCAGGAATCACACACAAAGAAATACCTGGAATAACATGAATATGGTAAAAGTATAAATATACAGTTTGAAATAAGTGGATGCTGAAAATCGGTTTGAACAATCATTTATTATGCTAGATCAATCTATTTAAGAATGTATTTCAAATAAGATAGATAATGGGTTAGAAAACTTGAGTTACCTTACAGCTTCACACTGAACGTGAAATTATTACATTACATTAAAGGTGATCTATCACCCCTTATATAATATGAATAATTTTGTGACAAATGAATCAAAGCTGCCACAAGATGGGGCACAAGTGTTTTTATTTAAATTATAGGGTGATTGGCTATTATGTGACCCTCTGAGAGGGTCACATGATAGCCAATCACCCCATATAAGGACACAATTATCCATGCCATATAAGGGGTGATATTTCACCTTTAAACTATACTCCACACATAAAATCGAGTTCAGACTATTACTATTGTTATTATGTTTTGCTATTTTATGCTCACCTGCGTCCAGTAGTTGGGTCGTGTACTATAACCTCTTGGAGATGCCAGGATGCCAGTTTACCACGTCCACTTCCATCATGCCATATTCTTAAATACCTCAGGTCTCCCAGTGATAGAGGAGTGGTCACCAAAAAGTGACACATACTTCCTTTGGATAATGTCTGTGTCATATAAAACATATGGAAATATTGATTTTGCTATGTTAGTGAATGTGATTACCACTATGAGAGCCATGTTATTTTATCATTTTATTCGCATATCAAATAACAGCTCCTGTGAATGAACTGATGTTACATAAGCTAGGATTGACAACATTTGGTCTGAATTTAAACAAAATTGACAAATTGACAAATTGCATATGTTGTCTCTCAAAGGTTCAACCGTGCCACATGTATCTATTTTGTCTGTAGTAATTAATTCATTTCTGGTATAAATTAAATTTTATATGACCGTAAATATACCATGTAGATGATTTCAAAAATAATTAAACACGATTTACATAAAACTAAAACTGCCAAAGCATTTTCAGCATGTCATTCATTTATGGATGGGCACAGACTAGCCATACTAATGCGTGTGGCTGTTGCATGAAATAAAGTAATTAATGTACATAGTTTCTATGTGATTTTACTAGAGATGACAGTCACTTTATTTTTTACAAGACATTACAATAAAAATAACAATATACAATAAAAAATACAATAACTACTATCAAAATAAAATTGTCCCTTTCGTAATGATTTCACCTAAAAGGTGAAGAAATTCAACATCTTCCGAAAAATTCTGAGATTTAGGCATAATTAGGAATAAGAAGGCATAGCCAATGAGCACCTTGTTATATCCATTATTCAAGAACCTGACATCTGAGTCGCCGTCATCTCCAGCCAGGATGAAGGAGATGTTGGAGGCGGTAGAGGCTGACATCTTGGAGCTGGTCACCACTGTCACTATGTAGTGATAAGTGTCTGATGGACTATTGTCCAACAACGGACGGATCTTCCACTGTAACACCACAACCGGTGCTATATAACTTGATATAATAAAACAGGTATTATCAATAATTATGGTAGCAGATTTCCCATGATGTTTTTTAATTACAAATTAGCTTTATATTCAGCATTCAAACTGTTTTTTTCGTAGCTAAGCAAAGATATAGACTGAAATGTCATAGATGCGCATCTCATGACCTAATTGTTGATCATTAATGTGTTTTTCATTTCTCTGAAACTGGCAAGTGAAGTAGCCAGTAAAAAATATAGCAGTTGCATATACACGATCAGAGTGATAGCTACCACACACTACAAACAATGGTTTTAAAATAGGTAAATTTTTAACGATACTGATATTATGGAACCATGTTAATTACATCACACTAATTTGCAATCCCTTTTAGATACCGGTCCATCTAATGTACAACATAAAGAAAAATATAAAATCATGAAAATAATATACTGAACAACGGGTTAATGCGGTGAATCAACCTAATCCAACCTTATGGCTAACGTATATTGTTCGCTGAATATATGTATATAGGTTATATATGAATGTTATACTCATACTGGGTGGTAAATTGTTCGCTAACAGTTTACTTTATTATTCTAAAGGGGCAAAATGTAGTATTCCTATATTATAATGTACTGGTGGGTTACAGTTCAAGATTAAATCAATTTCAGGTCCTGTGTTTGCTGTTTCGTATTTATGCTATTATAAAATTGTACTCACCCTCTCCAGATCACTTTTATCTTTCCTTCTCAGTATTAGCAGTACCACCCAATAGAGAAGGATGGTACCACACAATGTAAGCAGTACTGCTAAGTTATCACCTATGGTGGAAAACTTGGAAAACACCGTGCGGAAGTCTATTGTGTTTGGAGCCACGACAAAATCACCCCCGAAAAACGTGAGATGATTACAGCCACATACTGTACGTGACGGGGATGCTGACCTGACCTAAATATAGAAGAATATCATGTCATAACTACATGCGCAAAATGACAGGGTGTTGACCTCGTCTTAAAAAGTAAACATCGTTAGAAAAGAGCGTGAGACGATTACAGCCACATAATTTATGTGATGGTAGGTAGGGTGATCACGCCTAAATACAGAAACATAATTATGAGTTAACATGGTTAATGGCATACAAGCTTGCCTACATGAAAAAAAATGTAGAAGAATCTGCTAGATGTGCAGCCATGGTATATAATAGAATAAATTTCCCGTCAATTTGGTGTTAAGGGGTAGTATTATATTATATTATATTTGGCACCAAATATGTTATTAAATGTTGAAAAGCTGGTGTCGGAAAAGACATACAAATATGATTGATTTTAGCTAACCGCAAATATTATTATTTCTGATGAAGTACTTTAACACAAAACTGCATATTACTTAAACGTGCTACTTTTGATTCCATCCTTCGTCAAAATATACACATACTTACATTTCTATCAAAGACTTCTCCAATAATTTTAAGATTTTGCTTAATTGAAACAACTGGTGAGGATACTCCAATATTTTGAGGTGAGATAGTAAACTTTACCGCCACCCCAACCGATTTTCTCACAACCGTTTTTAGACACTTTCGGAATTCAGAATTGTTTATTCATATGAAATTATGTTTATATATATAACAACTAAAATCGGAATAAAATAATGAATGTGCTGAGCGGCATCGCACGATAATAGTAAAGCAATATCGGTGGATTTTTTTATTAGCGCACTAAATTGTCACTTTATAGACCGATAGTTTCCAGAAAATACAAAACATTTATATATATACAACGTCGTTGTACAAATGTTTGTTTTGTGTTTGCTGGTTTAGGTTTTTGTCGATCCACAGACACTGTCTGATATTAACTTACATTACATCCACCTTGAGTCCACCTGTTTTCTTGGTTTTCCCAGTACAGACAGCTGTGTAATGTGGTCACTAGTCTGTAATCAATCGGCTTATATTTCCTCCTCGAGTCTGTATAATTAAATATGCATGTGAAACATAACATAGCATTTATTTGCCATATAAACACAGTATATAATGATAGGAAACATATATAATTTAGCAAGAGACTATCATTGAATATGCATATAAAAATATTATATGTTAACGTTAAAGGAGTACTGTGCACGAACGGCGGGACACATATGTACCCAGAAAGCACCAGGCTGATTACAAAGATAGAGGCAACTGGTATACAACCGAAACCAAAAACATACACAGAGTGGTCTATTGCTTTAAGCAGTTATATGACACGATATACTTGCGTATTTTCTTTTATAGTGGATTACAGAGGCGATGCAATCCATTGACGAATCTGCATATATTTTCTTTAATAGCACAAGTTAGTTATTATGTGATTGTTGGCAATAAAAATAGTGGGGATTGGAGAGCTTTGAGTTTTAGTCCCATTTAAAGGAATTCACTACTCGCACGTCCAATAATTCGAAGCTAGCTGATCTCAAAATTATATAGGCTTACATGTTTTTGTCTTCCATAGTGTCCCGATATGGAAGATAAATCACACAAGAATACTTGAAGAGACAACAAGAACATGTGAAGTGAATAAGGTACGCTATGCACATCTCACGCAGGGCCCGCTGCTCTCGACGTCGGGAGAAGTGGGCCTTGCGTGGGAAGATGGCCATACAGACAATACCTACCTTGACGTACAGCCAGATAAAGTGTCACATTATTCACGTTGTGGGGTACATCTAGCATCAGTGTATGCTGATCTACTGTAGTCATTTGATACTTCTGGTCATAATGAATCTCTGATGGCTCATAATCCAGACCCACATACACGGTGAAGACATCTGTTATGGGTGTCAGTTGCACCTGTACCTGTGTGGTTGGTGAGCTGGCGAGACAAAAACAAACTATATAATACTGTAGCTCCACATGTAGTTTTCAGATGGGAGCTGTCGAATATTGTCCCAATTCTCATCTAAATGTGACTACAACATCCCATACTAGTGCTGTGACATTAACAATTCTTTTGTAACGAATATTTATGTATAGAAGCTGGCGTTGTTCAGATACAATTAACACCTACAATTACACATAATAAAACATTTATAAAAAACACCCTGGGCAATCACAGCAGTACACTATGACGTGCCACATCTAGTTTTACGCAAAATATCTTTATTTTAAACCGGAAAGCGCGCCACAGTACTACAGCGTTGACGATTTCAATACGCTAATTTAAGTTTCAATGGACCATTTTCGTAGAGTCAGGCCTTCCCAGCAAACACAAACATTTGCATAAAATGTATCCAACGTCGGTCCAACGTCGCCTAAATGTTATACAAATGTTTTGTGTTTGCTGGGTTAGCAGTCTTGCTTTCATAGTGGTAGGAGACACAGACCTGCAGGATATATTGTGAATGACCAGGTCTGTTTGTCTTTTCTCCACTTTGTCCACGTGTATGTGCACACCCTGTGTGACAGGGGGTAGATGAGAGGGTAACTCCAGGGTGATATCCTCAGTGAGGTCAGCCACCTTTATCTCTGTGCCGTTAACTGTCAGGAACTTTAACCCGGCTACACCCGTCTTCACGTATTGACTGCTGTCATCCCAAGATAAATAATTCTCTTTCATCAGCGTCACCTGACATGTAAACCACGAAAAGATCAACTCCACAGCAACCAATAGCATATTGTGGTTCTAATGTTGGGAGTTATTTGAAAATGTACTTAAGATGAAAGCAACAAAGTAATGTAATAAAAACTAGTATAAATATATCAAAAAAATTTGCAAAACAATTTTATATTCCTTCGCAGCTAACATTTAGTTGGTGCTATATTTAATTTGATTAAATGTACCTACAACATGGTTTTTTGAAACAAAGACGACACTGAAAGCTTATTTGAATTAGTTGTATTGTTAATACACACAATGCTTTTGCTAGAAAAATATACATTTGTTTAGTAGAAACATAATTAGGAGTAATTTGCGCATTTCTTTCCAACGTTTTGGTGAAGTAGTGTATGGATAGGATTGTTTTTTAGGTAACACTCGTTTAAGGTTTTCCAGCATCACCTTTTGCTAGAAAAATATACATTTGTTAGTAAAAACATAAGTAGGAGTAATTTGTGCATTTCGTTTTAACGTTTTGGTGAAGTAGTGTATGGATAGGATTGTTTTTTTTAGTTAAAACTCGTTTTAAAATGGTTTCCGGTAGGCCTATCACCTTTACAACAAAATTTACTAAGTACACGTGATGTACCTGTTTTCGATATAACATTACCTGCACAGCAACATGCATTCGCTCTTCATCTACAAATGCCAAGCGTGACATTTTAAAGTTTATTCCTTCGACATTTATTTCTTTATCATAGAGTGATTTGATGGAGAGAAGCTGCACTCCAAGTCTGTAAATACAATCAGTCAACGAGAATGATAAATAACATCAAAGTCTAGTTTTTAACAGTATCTGCTTGCTTGTAAAGTAAACAAATACTAAGATTGGTGTAGCAAAAGCAAAGAAAAAACTTTCAGTCGTATTCATGAAAACATAAAATATACAAACTTGTAACTATCCGATCCGAAGACAAGCATATCGTCATCCGGTAACCTCAGTTTCAAAGCAGAATGTGTTATTATGTCCGACATTGCAAGTACGTGCGATGTTACATTCTTCGCCTGCGTAAAAAATATTTATTTTAAATATTTTGTAAGAGAAGTTACCGCACTGCATACTGTAAGTTAACCAAATGCCCCCAAGCCACCAGATAAACAATGTATTAGGTTAAAGTACAAACCAAAGCACGAGTAATCTTGAAAGCATTTTGAGCCTTGAGTTTTTCAACTGCGGTCAATTTTATTCTTTCTTCTTCTGACACGTCACCAAATTCTGTGGTATACGTCAGTATATTGTGTACAGGACGTGATTTGTCAAGTAATTCTGCGCAGGCGTGAGTGATATCTGCTCAAATATACACAGTACAATATCAGCAGCTCATGATAAGTATACCAGCTATAATAGTTACATTTTGTGATATCGTAGTTGAAAAATAATTTAAAGCAACTGGAATAATCCAATTATTAGAAAGATAAGTATTACATACAGTCATTACCGGTACTAATAATATATGTAGAGCTATGTAGGCTACATGTACATGTACATCAAAACATAAACAGATATTTTTACCTTCGTTTGCAGCCACCACCTCGTCAAGTTTCCCTGAGTACATGTCTACACTTTCAGCAAAGTTTTCTAACATACTAGCTGCCTGAAGCTGTTAAAATAAAGTTTTCGTAAAGGCATTTTAGTCAAAGTCATTTTAATCTTTTGACAATTAAATCTAATGTCATTAATTATTTCACACATACAATAAGTTATATTTAGTTATTGATTAATCACGTGAATATATTTACAACAAATATTGCCGAGGTACAAGGGGTATTTTCTGGCACCTACCATTATAGAAGGGGTGAGTATATCAGTACCACTGACTATGCGGCGTACTACCCGAGCCCCCTGTGATACATCTGATAATGTACTCATCCATGGCATGCTGCCAGAAACTTGGCCCAGAAGATCTTGTAGAAGCTTAAAATGACAAAAATTCGTTTGTGTTAATTTTGTAAATGTGTATCCCATGTATCCTATACGACACACATTATGATAGCCTCACCTGGATGTGAACTATTTGTGTATAAACCATGGAAACCAAATGTTATTTTTAAATTTGAAATAATCGCAAATGACTTAGTTGGCTCTTTCCGCGCTTCATTTGAATACCTATGTGATGGGTCTACGACCTTTATAAATATTTGTACTCTTTCAGTGAGGGGATCGTCTTTATACGTCAGAATCTGACGTCTACAGACGTCAGATTCTTACGTATAAAGATGGTCCCCGCGCTGAAAGGGTTAACCCCTAAACAATTTTGTTCTCCGAACAAGAAAATGAGCGGAAGAAATGAACATCACATTTACAATTTTGGCTTGTGTTTTGACTCAAATTGCAATGACAGGTACATTTTATACATTTCAAGTATGTGTACAAATAACAAAAATTAAAATTCCACTACTTGGCGAGTTAAAAGTTAACCATTTATTATTACCAGCAATCCAAGCATTTAGACAATATTGTACATAATACTCACTTTAATACGAATCTCTCTGTCTTCCTCAGAGTCCATCAATGCTTCACTGATACAACCGTCATTCATTCTCTGTAATGTTACAATACGTTTCACTAATAGGCTAACTAATAAATCTGTGGTTCATACTATTTCCAGTGTATAATAGTTATCAATTTGCGACGATGCTAAATAACAACACACGAGTGTCGACTGAGATGACCACAGGTACAGATCAACTATGGTTCATCTGAAAACATGTCAATGGCTCATCACACTATATTTTATCCAGGATTGGACTTTACATGTATATAATCATGATAATTATGTGTGTGCTTTTATGGCGTTCATTTCAAGAACCATCTCCACAACCACACATCTGGGTCTGGGCTATGGTCTCACAAGGAATGTTGTATTTTACGTTAGGGGTTTTGTGAAGCTAAAAAATAAAAAAAATCCGAAAAAAATCGGAAGTGGGTGGGTGGGTCAAGCCCCAGCTCGGATTTTTTGTTGTTGAAATTTTGTGTTTTTCTGTGTTTTTTGTGTTAGTCAGCCAGCCATCAAAGGCTATCGTGTCAACATGGTGCAAATCTTTGTTACTAGCGATATATCTATTGAGATATGTTTTATAGATACCAGAGATGAGCGCTAGGGCGGATTAGAATTTTTTATTGAACCGGAAAGTGTTTAAAACTGAAAAACAAAATGACCGCCAAATTCACTATGAAATGTGCTATAATTCTATATATCCCAAACCGCAATCGCCAATAACGCTTGTATATCTACATTTTCGAGGTGGTAATCTGTCCAAAGACAATTCATTCTGTTTATTTAAAGCGATTTAATCGATTTCAGCTATTTTATTATTAGTAATAGCAAAAATAACAAACTGTCATTAGCGAAAATCTAGCTTTTAGCTAGATCTCATCAAATAGTCACGCTAGTGTTATCATCATCTTTAACCATGCTGTCATCATCAGTAATATATTTAATAATTATTTTGATATGATTTTCATTAATATTTTGTAGCATATTGCATCATGTTATGCAAAAAAATACCATAATATGTAATATATTAAGAGCAATCATTCACCTATAATCAGTAATGTTGACGTCTCAAATAATTATCAGATTAAATAGACAAGTTAGACAAAGTATATGCCCAAACAAACTAGAAAATAGTTTGGTCAATATGAGTCATGTGTTGCTTTGACACGGACATAAATCGGCATGCGGCGCCAAAAATAGGACTTGTTGTTAGGATTTTTACCCTAGGAGGCATTGTCATAAACGCACGCATACACATTAAACCGCCTTCAATAGCCCTCTAAAGCACGACGGTAAGCACCCGATCTTTGTTGTGCATAGGATTTTGAATTGCTGTTGATATCCCAGTAGCATATGAGCAGATCTCCTTGTTAGTGCACGTGTGGCAGCTACAACATGTTGGTGATCAAAAAGTTTCTTTTCTTACGCAGTCGTATTGGTGAAGTAATCATATGGGTACAAATTCTATGAAATAAAATATGTTAGATATCTCAGAGATCCATATCCGTTGCTGAACTCTTTGTGTAGATACAGATTCGTCATCCCTTCACTCAACTGAAGTGCGTGAACTCATTTCTTTAAAGCATATTTATATATTACCCAATAGTTTATACAGCTCTACAGATAAATATGGACCAATGGTAGATGAATTGATAAGATGATATTTACATATGACAAAAATGATTGTAGTGAACATTATATAGTTGCTGATGTTATAGAAGATTACATTGATGACGATAAGGAAGTGATAATGGAGCTCACACTCTGTTCGAGACATTGTATTTACAACATAATTATATAATCAATGCATTTGTACCAAAACAAGTAGATCTTGTGTTGGACAATTCACAAGAATACATAATCTGAGTCTGTTGAGATGATTCATATTAGGTTATTGGCATAAAGATGGGTCAGATAAGTAGATGCTAGCTAGAATATGCGCCTCGTCGGTATGTGCAGAATGGTTTTAATGACCTACCTACCTACTGGAATTGTTCCTGATCACCCAAAAATTGCCTTGTTGGCCTGAATGGTTAATGCCCCAGAGCCTACACAAACTTGTCTGAGCTCCATCACAGACTGATGTCCCATAGACTACTGAGAAATACAAAAACTTTGATTGAAGCATCCATAGGAGAAAATTGTGTTCTCAAGGGAGTTGTTCATTGTGAGTGAGTGAGTGACTATTGCTTTACGTCTCCTTGTGCGTATTATCATAATATGATATAGTATGTCAATATTACGACAGAAAAAATGTTGAATATCATATTAAGCAATACTGCACATGCCATGCTTTTGAAAAAGTTTATATCGATGTAATGCACAACCATAATATCTCTGTAGTTAGGCCCTGTGGTGCGCGTTTGATCCCACCATGCTCAGCTTTCAATGAGGAATGCAGTATTGGTGCCCTTATTAAATATATAGTGACTAGTACAACACATCAATCATGAACTGCTTGGACAAAAAAAACCTAATCTTTGATGACAAACGTGATTATGACATTTAAAGCCAAAGAGTTGCAGACTTGCAGTGGCCTCTTCACGAAAAGTATCACAGTGTTATTATTGTGATAGGTGACTTACACATATTTTGGGAGAATTATCAGATAACACATGGAACGATGGAAGAAGGGTGTTAAATTCGCATTGGTATAGCGCCTGACTGCCTCGCCAGTCATACTCGAAAACATCAGATCCTATTTGTGTATATCAGATAAATAAACTGTCAATGTGACTAGAAGATGGGACTACCTAAAACGCGGAACATTACTGACAGAACATCCTAAAAGACGGAACATAGTCAAGATCCCATCACACGGCCTAACCCCTCCCTCAACGGGCAGGGTGGCCGAGTGATGCCACCCCCCCCCCCAACCCAACAGGTGTGAACAGCAACACCAACCTACACAGATATAATATTGTGGAATGCTCTCTACTAAACTTATAGTCAATATTTTATTAAAACATAGCAAAACATTACTTAATTTCATCAAGTTATTATAATAAAAGTTATTATATGTTCTATGTGACGTATTCTCATGTGTACCGGGGCCAACATATCAGATAAATTATGACCTGCCCTAGTTCATCCTGGTTAATTGCACCAAATATTGTTTGTAACCAAGTAACGCAAATACTCTAATAATTCATTATTTTATAAACATGGTAATATATTTCAGAAAAGTGTTTAAAGTGTAATAAATTTAAGGGATAAGAAGTGCCAATAGCATGTTAGTGTAATAATATTTGTTACTGTATTATTTCGTATCAGTGTATAAACATGATAAAAGGAGAGAAATCGAGACACGTTCACCCATTTTATAAATAAATATCAGTTTTGAATGAGTGCATATATCAAAGAAGATCATTACATCTCTAAAATTCACGTTAATGGTAACTAATAGTATAGCTAGTAATTTCGCGCAGGGCCACGCGCTGCGTGCTCCTTCACATATCATTGTGCAGTCTGCATTAATGTTGAATTAGTGAGTAATCTAACGAAGCAGTCCACCAACATAATAGGACCTGGATGTGCTCATATTCATATACATCGACCATATTAACCGGATACTCCACTGTCACACATTGTAGATACATCTTTAGCAATGGTGTTCCATATGGGGCCGTTCAACAATTACGTAACGCTTTTTTGGACAATTTTTGACCCCCCCCCCTCGTAACGTTTCGTAACATGACGTCGACTACCCCCCCCCCCCCCTGTAAATTACGTAGCGCTTGCCTTGACCCCACACCCCCTCCCCCAGTGTATTTCTCCCTTGACCTATAATTAAATGAAAAATCGAAATACGGCCTATAGGGCTACTGATTAATTAAAACAAGTTAGTAGCGGTACTTTACTGACAGTAGTTGAGTAGCCTATAGGGCTTAGTGTAGTGGGACTACCGAGGTAGGCTACTAGGTTTTTTATACGGATAATAGCCTAATAGGTCCCTACCCAATGAACAAAAGACATTGGCCCACTGTTAGTTATATTAGTAGGCTACCGGTAATGGATTGGTTTACCATGTTTACCATCTCAGTGCGATGCTGACCCATCATTAAACAATATAGGCTAGCACAGCGGATCAACATCTCACGTTTGTTACATTTAATAAATCTTATTTAAATTTTTGTCCACTTGAAGTGGTATCTTGCTCAGTGCCGCGACCCACAACTTCAAGTCATTGAAAATGACTAATATTTCCCTAATTCGGGACTAAGCAACAGTGGTAGCACTCCAGTCATTTCCATTGCTGACCGTGCTCCGGTATCGGAGGATGCATAATAGGCCTACCAAAATTTGTGTTATCATGAATTTCTGTTATTAATAGCCTACTGTTGACAGTTGAGTCACACTTGCTGCTATATCAGCCACTAATTTGTAGAAAATTTTGCTATTTTTCAATATTAAAATATTGCTTTTAAACATAATCTACTAGTTTGTTTTTAATCCTGATTTAGACTCTATATAAAAAATGTTACATAACGCTGACCTCCAACCCCATCCCCCCTCATAACGTTTCGTAACGCATCTCGTCACCACCCCCTCCCCCCTCTCGGCGTTACGTAATTGTTGAACGGCCCCTATACATATCTTTCTATTTAATGGTTCAATGCATTTGAAAATCTAGACAAAATAGATATCTTAGAGTCTTTAGACTCATTTACAGTGGCTTTTTGTTAATTATCTTTGCATATTCGGAATCTATAACCTCTCAAATGTAAAAAATAAAAAACAGATTGTGAAATTGGTCAAGTATTGGCAAAAATATACACAATTTAGATTTTCCTACTGTTTCTTTGGCGGCCATTTTGAATGACGTCATAATATGTGTTTAAGCGCAGGGAGAGTTTGTTATCCGCCCAGGTAGGGTCCCCAGGACCCTACTGGACATGCCTGATGTGTCAGATTGCTTGTAACAAAGAAATGTCATCTAGTCATTTTCGCATCACTTTAGAAGCCCTTGGCTGGCTGACTATGTTGTTTTTATGTTTGCAAATGTTTTCAAACTTGACAAGACCCCTCAATAAGAACCATAACCCTTACAAACACAAGACGTCCACGCAATGTTGATTGAATGTTGGGCCACCGTCGCAGACAATAAACCAACATTGGGTGGACGTCTCGTGTCTGCTGGGATATGCTCCTGTACCTCATCCCGTCGTTCCAGTTGTTGGAGAATGGTATCTGTTGTCCTGAGTACACCTTGTAGATCACGTGACGCGTACAGGAAGGCGTACACACTCTGGTTACTATTCACCATCTCTGCCAGGTCAGTGTACGGCGCGTAAAACTCAGCCACCTGTCAGCATAACACAGAGAGTATCAAATAAACAGAATAAAGTAAACCCTTAATGTGTTAATCACGTCTATGGACGTTTTGTAGCTTTTTAATGAACAATAAAAATGTTATACATTAGCATATAATTTGATCCAACCTTTCCTTATGTAAATTTTTTTTACTCACTTTAAGTTGCCGGGTCGTGGTAGCGAGAACAACTTCTAGTGAGAGAAAATTAAATTATTTCACTTGGCGCTTTTAGTGTAAATCTTTCAATATTCGGTTTACCGATTTTAATAATAGAAGGAAATTGTGCCCCCTATGAGAGCGACACATAGTGTCTTAATAGGGGTCTCCCGACAAATTTTTACTTTTATCGAATTGTATGTTTGCTTTTGATAAATGGCAAATAAATAAGTCTGAGCCTGAAATGGATTATATTGGCGTGTGAAAAATCATTGATTGTTTCCTGACTCGTATTACATTTCCTGCCTGATAATTAAATACTGAAAAAAACTGCTCCATTTTTCACTCAGATATAAATTGGAATTTCTAAATAAAATACTTGAAATACATTGCAGGGGAAATCAAAGTTGCTAACCCCCGCGAAAATAAAAAAATGACGGTCCCCTCAACACGTAGGCCATGTCTTCTTTAGACATTTTTAAATTTCCCTGAAAATTCCCTCTGACTCTGACAATGCCGTCTAATATAGTTTGATTTACATAACATTACAGAACACATTAACACATTATTATAAATTTACATTATTACGTGACTAGAATAAACCCGTGCAAAAAGCACTGGATGAAACAGTTATATTTTAGTGTTGAGCATCTCACAGGAAGTTCTAATGTAGCGCGTATTTCAGAATTAATGTAACTGCTATGTGGGAGATATATATTGGGTGGTCGGAAAAAGAAATTTGCTCAAGGTGAGCGTACAACGATGGATGAACAGTAAAAAAAAAATTATATTGTAGTATATATAGATAGATAGGCCTACACACACTAATAAAAAGATAAATAAGTGAAATCACACACGCATATCAATTTACTTATCAGAGACCTATGTCTTATATCAAACCAGTATAGTGTGTACTAAATAAATTTCGACAAAGCGCGTGTGGGAATTTTTAAACAATTGCTTCTTTTCAACAGGTCTTCATCACATCATATTACAAACCTGGTACTTTGATATCGAACTAATCTTACCAGTACTTCTGTGTAATAGACGGATTTTTCTCCCCACGTGTCAGCTATTTCTACTTTTATGTCCACTATGTAGCCAGATTCAGCGTACCCCATAGACAGGAGTGATGGTGGCGTAGCTGCATCAGGCCCGAAATAAAACAAAACCCAATCCTTTATGCCATCACGGGGTTTGAAATAAAATCTGAAAAATGAATGGGTACATGAGTGGATGAACGGTCGAACGATGAAAAAAATATATTAATAAATAAATAAATGTGTGGATAAATGGTCGAACTGATAATTGAATAATATAAAATTTATCATGTTTATATAGAATATTATAATGTTCTGGAAATATAAGAATTTATAGAATTTGAGAAATTAACATTGAAACAATGTTATTTTTATGGTAAATATAGCCTACTGTTTTTCTTTGTGGAAATGTATATCGACATGGTTATTTCTTCACTAAGTTAGCATAATGATCGTCACATAGTAATGTTAAATCAATTAACAGATTAACCGGTGTTGGTGTTCTTAACTAATAAGTTACCACTTTGTGGTTTATATGAGCTATTACTTCTTGTTGACCACACTTATCTGTAACTTTAAGACCAATCTAGCACTGCTCCTACAGACTTTTGTGATAGTCTATGACTGTTAGTACTGGTACTTTAATTCAAACCAATTTAATCAGTGGTAACATACTACACTGTTTACTTCATCGTCATGTTACATGTTTTATGGCTATTCAACATCTGGAATCGATACTTTCACATTGTCAGCCAAGTTAATTATTGTAATTTGAAAATGCATTTATTATCTTAGTTTTTAATTGAGAAACCTGTAATATAGTTCATCATTTCTCCAGATATCAGTGTTCGGTTCTCTTTCTGCGTTCAGCCCCTCATCTCGCCAACCAGTACAGTTTACAACAAATTTGTCAAAAATGACAACACCTGTAACAACGAATATACCTGAGTTTTGTCAAGAAGGTTTTTAAGTAATACAACTGCTGATGTGATAATACTGTACTAATAGACATTTGAATGCTGGATTTATTCAATAATCATGAAGCTGTATAACGACGTATTGTATGAACTTGTAAGTTATAATATCACTAGATTTATTTGACACTTGTTTTTTATATGTCTTGAATCAGAACAAATTGACTAGTGTTTCTAGAATTGGGTACCTTTATTTGGTGATACTGTACACCGTCCATGGTACGGTGGTAGATCCGTTAATATAGCATGATCCGTGTATCCGTACAATCCACCATCTTGTACACTCAAACGTAGTATGTATACTGTACCAGGATTTAAAATGCCAGGATTCAACACAAACTGATCTTTGGCAACACCTGCGAAAGAAAAATACATACATTATATTACATGTTAGTAATATGGTATTTCTTTGCGATAAATTGTTGAAATTATTCATATCAATGAAATCAACATGGCGAACGTTATAATAACTATTATTAATATAAGAAGAAATACACAATTCATTTATGACAAATTAAACATGTTAAAAGACATTTTAAAAAATGTTCACAGATTTTTATTTAGTGAATTAAGATGAGCGCAGTATGCGGTATGTAAATTTAAAGCATCTACAAAGTAATATAATAGTTGCAATTTTTGAAAAAAAAACTTCAATGACTTCTTAGGAATTTGGCACACCCCAGTCAACATGAGACGTTGGGCCAACGTTGGTTTACTGTTGGCCCACTGTCTACGACGTTGGCCCAACAGTAAACCAACGTTGGCCCAACGTCTCATGCTGACTGGGATATACATTCTTACCCACAGATGCCCATTTATTAATATTGATAAGGTTTGAGGCTGTAGAGCTGTCGTTGATATAGAGAGTCCAGTGCCACTCAGGCTCAAATACACTGACACATGTCAGACAAACAGCTCTAAATGTCAGTGGTTCTGATGTCACAACTTTACGGTCACAGTTTGAAAGACACCTGAAAAATACCCCAGCAAAAAAAACAAACAAAACTTAAGTGTGTACAATTAAAACTTGTTGACAAATGATAATAATATAATTATTATACAAATGCTAGAAGCAGTTAGATTTATTAAAAGAGAAAAACAGTGTCGACTTTGCCCCATTGCTGGCTCAATGTTGGACCAGCGTCATTTACGGTAGTTAAACATTAACCCAGCATTGAATTACCGTCTTGTATTTGCTGAAGGTCTAAACACTAGGTGTAGAGTGTAGAGTGTCAGAGCTGCTTTATCAACAGTTATGGATTTTAGTTTCCAAGAGGTCAGGAATGTTTTTCTCCCAGTGTAAATACTGTATATGTACACTGATGCAGTCAACAAAAGACTATGTATATATATTTAAATATCACATGCTTATCAGTGTGAACGTTTAGTTTGAGGTCAGGAATGGATTTAAGTTTGAGGTCAGAAATGTCTCATATTGGTGCTTGGCAAATTTTCACTCACAAAACGGCACAAGATACTTTTCAAAATATCAGAAATAAACTCACTGTACTTCCAGCTCCTGGACATCAGTGTTCGCCACTTCAATATTTTGCACGAAACTAGCAGTCTTCTCAAGTGTTGATAATATTAGCCTGACTTGATATTGACCTGCGGCGAGCCAGCCAGCTGGGAGGACTAAACGAGAAGGGCTAGACAAAGAACGCTTTTTACGAGCAGTCAGATCATCGTGAGATAATAATTTCCAATCCCCCAATGCATGTTTATAAACATTTCGATATTCCCAGAGATAATTCCAGTCTGATTGATCACTTTCGGCATCAGGATCGTATGTTTTCCCTGCGGTATCAAAGATGATGTCTTTGTCTTGTGAAACCCTCCGACCTGAGCCACCGCTGATATGAACCACCAAAGGGCTAGAAATCGCCCAGAAGAATTTTATATCTTGACCATAAATTCCTCCATATGGACCTATTTTAGCAAAGAAATGTACATATATAAGTCCATTGGGGAGAGTTTGGGGCGGGAGAACCAGCACAGGTGTATCCGGCTGTGTGATATTCAACGTGTAGTTGTATAAGGACAGTTCATCTGGTTTGACAAGTATCGTCCATTCCATGTGTACTTTCCATGGTGTAGTACACAGGTTCTCTATGTAAGCTGTCAGTCTGATCTCTCTCGCTCTGTAATACGTAGTAGGCAACTCCTCTGATGACCCTGTACCTTCCACTTTAACAACAGGAGGATGACAATAAACGACTACTGCTCTAGTTTGGATTAATCGCTCTGTCATAGTACTGGATGCGTACAAACTCACATTGTAAACACCTTCAGCATCATATGTATGCTCAACAGTAATTTGTATAGAATGAGGTAGGGGTTGGCTGTATATACTACCGTTATACATTGCTTTACATTCTACTGTGCCATATACGTAAGTGTTGGATCCATCACCCAGGTTAAGAAGCATGCAGTAATTTTCAGGTAGATAACGAAATATTACACCAATTTCAGTTATCTCTTGTACGGGAACGGGGTTGTCGACACTGACTCTCACACTATCAAATCCGTAATACACCTTTACTCTGTGATGAAGAGTTAGGCTACCATAAGTATTTTGCACTGTAATACTGATGTTATACCAGCCTTCATCATAATATTTGTGTTCAACGCACCATTCGAAATTTTCCAGCATTGGATCTTCCACTGTGTAGCCATCTTTAAAGTTAATAGTCGCTGTAATATTAGATCCTTTCTCAACGATGCCACATACCTCTACAATTTTCGAAACCATAACACTTGGAGAACTAATACTGGATGAGAAACCATCAAGCCTGGTTCCTACAACAACTTGTTCTGAAAAAATCATCTCTGAAACGTCATTATAACATATGGCTGACACATTATAAATACCTTCTCTACTGTATAAATGCTGATGTTGAAAATCGTGATCTTGTGATATTAAAACCCCTTGTACGGATGCATTCTCTCTATCTCCCCAATCAATGTCCACAGTGCAATACGCCACACGATAACCTGCTTCTTGTGTGATGGTTAGCAACGCTTTCTTTTGAGAGTGAGAAACGTTGGCAATTTCAACTACAAGTCCTTCAATAGCACCTTCAATTATAATTGTCTGAGTAAGGAATTGCGTTTCTAGATTGTTTGATGCATACACATTTATATCAAACAAACCTGAATTTGTGAAATATCTATTGAGCTGCATCGTAGTTGTATTTAAATCACCGGGGTAGATCCTGTTGTAGTTGTAGTTTCCGTCGTTATAAGTTGCAGTTATATTCACATTGGACCCCTTTGCAAACCCGATCTCAGCAGACCAATTTCTGTTCATCACCCAAATATTCTCCGATATAATATACAAACCTTCAATTGGTCTCTCGATGATGATATATAACTCTTTTTCTATGTATGGTTCTACACGATTCCAAGCATAGAATTGTGGCATATACTCTCCGATATCAGTAGTAAGCGAAGCTGCTACTTCAATAATTCCTTTATATGGGCAAGTTTCAACACTATAAACTGATTGGTTTCTGAATGTTACAAGACATGATACATTAGTACCAGAAGTAAATGCCCATTGTATAGTAAAAGTACACCCAGTGCATATGACATCTTTGTCACTATTTAAATTCACATTTGATATTGGTTCTTGTACTACTATTGTTGCGTTTGCATGTCCTGTCACTTCTCCAAAGTTATTTGAAAATGTTACCGTGATATATCTTAGGGCAGGTTGGGTATATGTTGTAGTTATCTCAGATGTTATACCAGATGTCAATGCAGTATTTTCCAAAGTGGAGTCGCCATAGTCAACAGTGGCGTTGATATTAGACCCTTCTTGACATTTCATGTTAACAGTGAATTCTTCTTTCGTTTTCAATATTATTTCACTCATGTAGTTTGCTCCATCAACCCATACGTGGCAATCATCAATGATGGTACCCACTTGTATAAATGTCAAAAATGATTTAGAACTAACATTATTGGATGCATACACACTCAAAGTGTAGTAGCCATCACTCTGATATAAATGACTTGCATTCAATGGAGACAGTAGCTCCACATTGACATTGTATAATGATGTTGAGAGCCCATCACCCCAGTCAATAATTAGTTGAGCGTCAGTTGCAGCATTAGCATCTATCGGTCTAAATTCGATTGTAATTGGAGTGGCATTAGAGGAAACATTTGTAACAGTCATTTCTAACACCGAAACTGGGCCTTGAACCCAAATACTAGCGATTTTGAGATCATTGTCAAATATGTTTGAGATAGAAGCATTTGCTACATACCAACCCGATTCATTATATTGATGTGAAATCTGGGTTAAAAAGTTGTTGTATTGTCTACTGTATGAATCACTGCTGGTGGGCGATTCTCCTGGATTAAAAGTGATGGTGAAATTGGAACCTTGTGTCAGAGCTATATTAAAGACAACATTTTCTGTCTTCGAAATAATTATAAAAAGAGGTTTTAAGTCAAAATGCACAATCTCCATTTCAACCTGGGTCACTGTTTCCTTTGTTATTGTGTTGCTCACAGTGTTCCAAACATCTATTATAGCGGTATACATTCCTGTTTGGTTGATGATGTGTCTAGGTACATCCAATGTGTAAGAATGTGGACATTCCCCTTTCCAGCTGCGTATTATTTCACCGGAGCAGCTCACAGCACAGGACACATTTGTTCCTTTCTCTATGTACCACGAAACATACACGTTTTCAGTGAAGTTGTGTAGGCTCTTGTTGAAGTAAAATGCATTAAATACTACTTCATCAAATACTGAAACTCTGATATCGGCTGTAATTGATAAATTACCAAAAACATTTTGAACAGTAACAACAGGGAAATAAATTCCGGGTGAGTTGAAAGAGTAATAATCACGTATATGTGTTCCAGATTCTTGATTTTGCAGCAGACTGACTGATTGATAACTATATGTTATTTCAATTTCTAATGTTGAACCCGTTTCACATAATATAACTGAAGTCATGGTTTGATTAGTAATCAGATTGATAAAATGTCCATCAAATGCAAAGTACTCCAGCGTATAACTACAATTGTTGATAGGCAGTCCTACTACAATATGCTCAGAGAATTCTTTCTTTGCGACCAAGTTTTCTGCAGTAACGTTTACGACGTAGTATCCATCTATTGGGTAAACGTGTGAAGCATTCATTGCTGTGTTATATGTTATTGTATAGCCTGTGACTATGTCATATGTTCCATCACCCCAATCAATTGTAATTGTGAGATTAGAAGACACATCTTGCTCTGATGGTTGTGTCATGTAGAGATATATAGGGAATATGTAATCCGATGCATTAGTAGTTTCCACATGTAATGTTTTAGTCCCTCCAAGCACCCACACCATGCCAGTAATATTCACAGCACCAAATACATTCACGAAATGGGCCATAACTTCATATTTACCTGCATATGTATATATGTGAGAAAGGTTCAACGGATCACCGGCAAGATGCCTTGTATGAGTTTCATTTGTGTCATCGCCAAACTCCATAACTATTTCGAGGTCAGATCCATTTATAGCTAATACTGATAAGTTACTAAAATATCCAAGTTCGACCACCTGAAACAGGGGTACCAAGGAGATGGCATCTATTCGCTGCTCCACTCTCACAGATATGTTGCTAGTACTGTTACCAGAGACGTCATTCCAAGCAATAATTTCAGCTTTGTGCCATCCGAATCTTTGAACGGTTCTTGCTGAATATGTAACATGTTCTATTTTATTCGGTTCTATTTCTCCAACGCTAAGCAATGTATTCTCAAAGTAGAGCTCGTATGATACGTTTGTTCCACTGCCAATGAAATATGTAAAGTTCATAAAAGCTGTGTTTTCATACAAAGTCATGTCAGATGACAGTGTCAGTGACGTCAATATATCTTGTACCACAGTTGGATAACTTAACCCAATCGTAACTGAATTGAAAGCATTGGCAAAAATAATATATGGGAAATATACTCCAGGATTATCGAATGTTACTGATTCCATTGTTTGTTCTTCTGCAATAATTGCAAGAGTGACATTCAGATTTGCAGTGAATACAAATGTTGCATATATGTTGCTTCCTTTGCTGCACAATGCCGTGTATTTAGCAATGTCGTGCGTTCTAAAAGTTAACCCTGATGTAGCAAATGAACAGTTTTCTAAAGCATCACCGACAACAATTGTTGTTGCATGTTCAATATAACTGACCAAGTTTGCTGCCGAAATAGTGACATTGTACACACCATCCATTGTATATGAGTGAGTGAGATTCCACGTATTTTGTCCTAATTGTCCGAAGTATTCATCAAACGTTAGTAAATTTTCTGTCTCTATTGATAAGGTAACATTGGTAGGTATATTTAGTCCAGAATTAAGATTTACTAAAAATTGAACAGGGAATTTATACGTAGCACTTTGAAAAATATTGACATCAATTGTAGTTATTGGTACCTGAACTATAATGAAGACTGTTTCAGTCAAGGATCCAATGTCATTTGATGCCCTTCCCCAAACATGATAATATCCAGGTTCTGTGAAGCTAACGTTTGATAACATTGCTAGATCTGTTACATCATTAAAATGCTCAGCAATCAATGTATGTGTCACAGTACCTACCAGGTGGAATATAGATAGCGTGACGTCACTTCCACTGTCGATGTAATACTCCAACTGAATGGATTCATCCACTTTAGCAATCATTGGGTTCAAAGACATGTTGAAATAATTCAGTTCTTCCCCAATATAAATGGTCGCATTCAAACTAACCGGACCAGATATTTCATTATAGCTTAATATCTGCAGGTCCCAGTCCCCTATGGTGGTGGTCTCATTGAAGACATATGTATACACTGGTGGGTTCTCTAACATATATCCTGATGTGAAGCCTTCGAAAGAATGACTAAAATACACTGGCCATCCCTGAGCCACTGTAAAATTAACCACTACCTCATCATTAAGACCGAAAGCAAATGGACCTATAAGGCTGATTGCGCCAAGTGGTTGTTGAACATATATACTCCCGCTGTAGATTTCGGTGATTGAATTGATCTCATTTTCTGCAGTGGTGCGTACCTGATATATCCCATATTCACTGTACATATGTGTTAGCTTCGTCAACTGCTTTGCAGCAAATGGATATATATATTGAGAAGTTCCGTCCCCAAAAGTTATATTTAGCTCGGCATTTGATCCATAATCAAGCCATATCGTAATTTCAGCACTGTCGCCTTCCGTTAGAACAGTCTCGTTGATGTATATGGTCAAGTTTTGTATCCCTAGGCCAAATCGTGCAACCGTCCATATAAGAGCAGAGCTTACGCGGTTTTCTAAGAAAGCTGTAAAATTGTACAATCCCTCAACTGTTACGTGACAACTCAAAACAGAAACATTGAATTGAGTTATGGTTGTATTACCACATGAGATTCGAACCGTGTTATCAGATATTTTATAAGCTGTAAGTTCCACGTGTACATTTGAAGCTGATATTGAGAGTCCTCCATTAAACAGTGTTACAGGAGCAGTCGTGGGACAAAACATAGAATCATCCACCTCAATGGTTGGCATGAATAACGGAGTTTCCACAATGATGCCAAATTCTGACATTTCCCTGGACAATAAATTGTATGTGATAAAGGTAAAGTTATACGTTCCTGATTTCGCTAAATATAGTGTGTAATTGTACGACCAATTGGTTACATCTTCATAAAACTTCTCAAACAACAGCACTTCATTTACAAAGAGAGATACATTAGCGTGTGAACCATCCTTGATATTAAGATATATGTTCACGTCCTTATCAGTTTGATGAATCAGATTGTCAATAGACATGTTGACCCCACTCAGTCGACGCTGCACTTCAATTTGGAAAACATGGACACCTGTCGTGGAAACCAAGTTTTGTATTTCCATTGTAGCCAAGTATGAACCAAGCGATTCAAACAAATTTGATAAATCGAGCGAGGTAGACCCAAATGGAACTGGTACATGATTGCCACTAATTGTCAAATTATATACCAACGGTTTGCCAAATTCCAATATCCAGGATATCGATTTATTGTCAGTGGAATTAAAAATCCACAAAACTTCAATGGCAAAATTAGTTATTTTTTCTTGTGATACAATCAAGAGATCAACATACTCAGACGACAAGTAATTCTGACAAGATAGATTGAGGGTAGAGGTGGTCACGTCGTCTAACGTTAGGGTGAAGTTTAGGCTAGGTGTAAAATCTTCATTCAATGAATGGAAAACGGTTGTGTTTCCCAGATCAAGATGACATTCTACATTATTCCCGTTGGTCATTCTTATCTCTCCATAAGTAATATCAGTGGTTGCTACAACATTGGGAAATTCTAATGACAATCCTTCAACAGGAAATATAGGAGTTGTCACAACAAGTGAAAAATCGATTATAATTGTCGTGTTTTCATTTTTAATCCAGACATTTCCGTTGATGAGGCCAGTCGTATCGTATTTGTGCCAAACTGAGCTATTTTCAGTGAAATAAGATGGCGTCTGATCTCCCATTGTCACATTGTACATAAGTAGGTTTCCCTCCAAACAAACAAAGTCAAGCTGAACTGTCTGATTGACATTAACCAAGATAACCGGCAGATCAAACTCTTCATAATGACTATATATTATGACTGAACAGTCACGAATGGGTTCTATATCAGGGAACGGAAGATGAGCAGTTGTTCTGTAGATACTTGCGTATGCTGCTGAGGAAGCCGCTCCACATTTATGGTGAGAACCAGCGCAATCCAGGTCACATGAGCCCCCTGAGATGACGTAGTTGTTCAGGTCCTGCAGACAAGCACACCTGTAGCCATGTACCAGACCCACGTATCTGTATGTGTAGCCGCAATACTCTCTACATGTGTGAGGAGTAAGAGGAGACAAGGGCTGACTGAATACCATGCCTGACTCCTGGTGGCATCCCTCATCATAGATATCTGAAACAGGCACCATTTCAAACACAGTAAACAGATGTGGGACCAGCGTCGCAGACGGTGTGCCATCATTCACTCGATATTGGTTTAATGTCTGGTTCATCATGTTCATAGGTCATATCAGTTATTGTGCTAAAATCGTGATTAATTAAAGCAAAAATATCCGAGGTGCATGACTTCTACCCCAGGGAAAGCGAGAAATTGGGCCAAGAAAGTAACTGCAAAACAACATTTAGCTGGGCGGAATTGTCTTCGAAATAAATGAAATGAATCGGGCTTTAGGCCACCTTTGTGCACATATAGGCTAAACTGGGCCAGGAGAACCTCCTGAGGATGGTGAGATGATTGAGATGACACTGTCCTCCAGACACAGGATTCGAAATTCGAGCCCTGGCGGTCTGAGGCCGAGCACGCTACCTCTCGGTCACGGAGGCCCCCCACAATACTAACTTTCACACGTGGATGGGGAAGAAACAATTTTGTTTCTTTCAAACCGCCGAGACCGGGAACCGAACCCCGGACTCTGGCGTGAAAGGCAGCGGTGCTAACCACTACCCTAGGGCCCCCGTCTGGAATTGTCTTCGAGTTTAGTGGGATAAATCTACCGATTCATTTGGGAAGTTTGGAGCTTCGATGTGATATCTTAGGCTTACAATTGCTTACTTTATTAGATTATTGAAATGTGAGTTCTTTTGCATTCCCCGCGTGTGTGTATAGATACATTTGATATGAAATCTTACATGAAAGATGCTGCACCCCTTGCATTACAGTGGATTTAGGGGTCGTTATTATATACCTTGCAGTACGGTAGTTTTAGGGTAGTTATCACATACCTAGCATGAAGTTGGATTTTGATTCACTGTTACATACCTTGTATTATGGTGGTTTTGGGGTGTGGTGCATCCACTTCATCCCACATTGTGAGCTGATCCATCATGAGCTGTGCGTGGTGTCCGTCGGTACTAGTGTCATAACCCAGCAGGATACTGCTGGGTTCACTTGGCCAAATGGATGCAGTCTCAGATATAGGACTGTTATTAAAACCTGCCAAGATGCCATCAACATAGACGATAAGACCACCCTCAGAAGACCAATCTATATGTAAGTGTATCCAAACGCTAGTTTCTAGATTAAGTGGCACTGTCCATACAGCAAGATCAAGCGCACCATTTGAAACGTCTATTCCAAGAACATCTGTTATCACTGCCACCTCAAAATAAAATCGAAGAGGAAGGTCTTCGTTTATGTTATGGTATTTTAAATAGAATCCTGGACTGTATATATCATCAAGAGATGTTGTAATTATACTTTTCTCCAAATAAATTTGTCTCTGAAACTTCAAGTAAAATGATACTGTTAAGTTACTATTTCCAACACAGCTGTTTATACTACTTGCACATGTGCCTTCAAAAGCTCCTACATTCACGCCTTGTGTTGCCCCGTCCAGCAGCATAGCGTTGTCAACCACACCTGGTATAGTAGATGCAGAATATGATACCATTTCCAACGAAACACCATCTATGTATCCATTAGAAGGCCCTTCGAAATCCCATTGAAATATGCCTTCTGTTCCATGACCTTCATCTAGAGAACACAAAAACAAACAAACAGTAACATACAATAAAATATTGAGCCACAGCCTTACCTATTCTTATCAAGTGCGATGTATTTTTTGTTTCCGTGTGTGGGTTGGAGGGCGATGCTTTTATTTGATGTCTGACTTGAGAAATCCTCATTTCATCACTTAACTTAGGGATCAAATCGTACAAAATGGCCTCGAATTGCTAAACCAATTCTGTATAATCTGCATGATACGTGTCAGTACGCACTATTGTGTTATCGCGCCGCCAGATGAAATATGTTATTATTGCTATCACAATATAGCTTTTAAAACACAGCCATCCAGTGTCTACATAGATTTGACTAGAAGGTCTCATAGGACGCAAGTGAGCATTTACGCCCTACTGCTGACCATTTACGCTCTGCATGGCCTATTAATAGTCGCACCCCCGTAAACACGAGATATTTATCCAATGCTATGTTTAATGTTGTGCCACGCTCGCAGACGGTGGCCCAACATTTAATAAAGATTGGTTAAATGTCTGCTGTTTGCTGGGAAAGGTGTGTTATAGGGCCATTTGTGGCTCCATTACGTATTCAGTGGTAGCTAATACAAGGTTGTTGTTGGTACTTTTATGCCTTTTAATTGTAAGTATTTTTTTTAAGTATTTAATTTTTAGTATTAGTAATCATTTGTATTATCGAAATAGCCAGTGTTTATTATGCCAATGCCACTTAACCTGTTAACATGATTTTACTTATGTATGCCATACCATGTATATTGTCATAAAGTTTTACCAAATTTTACTTATATAATTAATCTTGTATATACATAAATCTCTCTCATTTCTATGACAAATACGTCTGTAATTACTTTATTTCTGTCAATAAAATACATGGCTGTCTGTCTGGTACTTGAGAGTGAATTATTTAGTATTACTAATTGTACCAACCAAATAATTCTTCGATTTCTTCACTGGAGAGAGGTGTTTCTGTGAAGACCAGATCGTCAAGTATAGCTTCACTAATGTCCATGGGGGGATCACTTTCACCGTTTGCTCCGATAACCAAATACACATCGTCATTGACATCTCCACCAACAATGGTTGTGGTAATAGTGGTATAACTGATATTTCGACCATTCAGCCATATTTCAGTGCTGGGCAGTGTGACGTTATCACCATTGTCATAAGCGAACACTATGTGAGCCCATCTGTATGTCTTATATGCAAATGACATAGATGTTTTGACAGATTCATTGCGGAATATCACATTTACTTCCACATCTCTAAATGATGTTTGCGTATATGTGACTGCAAATCCCCTGACAGCTTTCCAAACACTCAGAATTGTTCCTATTCCACTGAGCGGCTTGATGAACGTCCATAATGATAAAGAGAATCCATTGTGACAGTAGTGTATATCTCCTATGCATTGTCCTGACAAGGGATAAGGACTTCTGAGAAATGAGGAGTCGGCCAGTCGGAGTGATTCACCAGGAACCCTACCCATCTCCTCAGATGATGTACCTGTGAGCTCTAGTGCAATCTCTTCTTCCTCAAAATTACTACCATTAAAGTACAGACGATATTTTCTGGAATAACTACCTAGAAAACAAAACATATATAAACATTATATAGAGTTCTCATGATTATCAGATATGATGTTGTTATTAATTTAAAGTATTTTGTTGATGTCGATTGGTCAGAACCTGGAAAATACTATTATATAAATTGACAAAAATTTTTAATTTACTAAATGTGCTAGGTCTATATCAAATGAATAAAATGATCAACTTGCATTTAAAATAGAACTGTAGTGATGTTTAATTCAGTTGAGAAAATAAATAGTTTCGTCATATTGAAGTTGAAATACAACTGGCATAAAATGTAACTCGTTTGTCAACATTTGTAAAGAGCAAATTGGAAATGATAATTGTAATTTTTTTTAAATGAAAATATCCTCACCATACAACTGGATAATTTCGTTTATCTTGAGTTTTCTTTCATGCATTACCAGTTCGTCCACAGTGATAGGTGTAAATATGTCTGGATATATGAAAGACCAGCCAATAGAAAACACACTGTATCTCGTCTCTTCACTATAGACTTGTGTAGTTGTCACGGTGTTGTTCATACACACATGATGACCATTCTGATACAAGTCCAAACCATCCTCTTCAAGCCACGTGAATGAGATATGTGACCAAAACTCTAGTGCCATCTTAAAGCTACATGTCAGCTCATATGAGGATAATCTGACCCTAATAACAGCGTCATTGCCTGTCACCTCCATGTCATAGCCTTGTGAATCAGTGCTGCTGTGTGAACCGATCACAGTGTATGTTACACCTGGATTGTACATCACTTCTGGGTCCAGTCTAAACCAAATCCCCACTGTTATTCCGTGTGGACATAAGTCTGGTAATCCCAGGCATTCGTGATGTAATGTATGTGACAGACGACCGGTGATGCCGTCTAGTCGCACTGCTCCATCCACCATACCAGGGACTCCTACCACATTGCCATGTAATGTCAGTGGAAGAACTCGATCCCGTGTACGGTCTCCAAGATCCTCAATACGATCAAAAGTTTCCACGACATATTTCCAAAATTCTAAAAAACACAGAACGATAAGGTACAAAAAGCATATTATTTCTTAAATAGTATGCTTGCTACAAAACGTCACAAATTTTCTACAGACGTCTAAATTCTACATCATCAAAGTGCTCAGAGACCACATCGTACGCTACCAATCATGCAGAACGAAGTGTACGTTGTGATATTAGTACCTGTCATCAGGTTATTAGCACACATAGCCTACAAAGAGTCACTTACCATCATTTACACTTGTTATTACGTCACTGTTGTAAAGGAAGTTATCTGTCAATCTGAGCTCGTCTATATATACACCTCCTGTGAAGTTACCCTCAATAATACTGCCTCCCAGTATGATGGTGTTATGTATATCAGTGTTATCGCATGTGATTCCATTTGAAACCAAAATGTCAGACGATGAAAAATTCCGAGTAGACAGTCCATTGATGTACAGGTCAATACCGTTGTCTTTATACCAGCTCATCACGATATTATCCCACATCCCAACCGTTATGCTGGTGACACGTGTCCATTGTGTGTCACATACATGGACTTCAGTGATAAACTGTCCATCCCTGACACCGATCCAGTATCCATACATATGTCCTGAGGGTGACTTGTACAGATTAGATATAATTGTGGTATCAGATGAGGCCGCCAGGTGGATCCAGAATGATACTGTCAATCCACGGGTGCAGTTCAAGATGTTAAACAGACAGAATTTATTTTCACCACTGATGGTCATGAGGCTTGTGGCATTATTCAAATACAATGCCTGCTCTGCCACTCCTGGTACTGTGATGTAGGACAGTACAGGATCGTCTACTACCAACACATACTCGTCATAATTACTCCACAGCTCAGTCACAGATGACCCCACATTGAACTGCCAATGTATTCCGTACATATCTGCAAGGAATATCACTTAATGAACACACTAATACTTCGCCGGTATGATGTCATCAAAATAAATACAACTTTAAAAACATTAACATTCTAATAGGTGACACTTCTGCACAGAGTGGTTCAGTAAGTTATGGATTTTTAAACTTTTGAAAAACCACCAAGTAAAAATGTATTTGTCTCATTGATTTATATATTTTTTGTGTCTCAATAAGAAAAATTATTTTTCTTCTTAAAACACGATTTTTAGAAAAGAAAATAAATCACCTAAAATTAAAATTCTGTATCTTTATCATTTAAACAGTGTCAATTAATTCGAATACATCACTAAAAAGGTTTATTTTATCAGATATATGTATTTTTACATGTATGTAAATAAATTTGTTATCAATTAATTCAATAAAAGAGAAATAATGAAAAATGTGTTTAATTTTAGCGCAAAATGTACACTGCGTCACGATTTGATGCGTCACTATGCAGTTCATTACTATGCTTGACATTACAATCCAATCTATTTTACATTGCGTTGCATTGCATCAAATGTCATTGTCATTAAATATAGTTGACACAATCCAATGCAATACATTGCAATGCAATACAATGTTATGCAATGTAATGCAATGCAATGCAATGCAATTCAATGCAATGCAATGCAATGCATTATAATACAATAAATACAATATATATACAAATACATTTTTTTTGCATTGAGAAGGATGCGGAGCAAAGATTCATAAAATAATATAATACTAATATCAAATATCCGGTATATGGCAACATAACAAATGTTCGACATAGAAAAACAAACCTTGAACAGCACATATCAGAGGTCCCACTATCCAATGAATATAGCCAGATTTATGTCCAAAATATAATTCCTTGACAGGAAGCTCTGTTTTTTCGCTCAGCCATCCCCAATCACGCTGTGCGGAGTCATATGTGCCATCACAACTGTAACACCAGACCGGTTGCTGTTAATCGGGCGGGTTATCATGATTCACTGTCATGCACTGTTAACCTATGCAAGCCGCCAAATCTCACTCAAAGAAACCCAAGTTTACAGTTTCGACCATTATAATATATATATATATAACCAGGTTTGAACTGACCGGCACTGTGATGTTTCAGTGAGGCACGTATCATTGTTTCCACAAGCACAAGCATCGTCCTGCAGCGCTTCTGCCCATCTCGTGTGCTTAGTACCTGTGGTGTCCTCCCAGAATGTCTGCTTGTCATTGTCTTGGAAAAGAGCTAAACATATCGCAGACATTATTTGCTAATCAGTTACCAGTATATATCATGTATATCGCTAAGATCGTGTTCACTTTTAAACTGAAACATTAACATTCAACTGCATTATCAGAGCAATAACAAATGATCTTGAACTGTGTCTATGCCATTTTACTTTTTTGTGTGGAATTAAAATCGCAGGTCATGTTAGTCTTGCATATATGTAGGACTTGTTTCAGTATGGGAGCTGGGCACATTAGTGCTAATTTAAATACTGGAAGACCGCTGGAGTCGATACAAAAGCTCTGTGCGTTAATGAAGGTTGACCTTACATGCTTTATATGTACATTCGACCTCCATGTACTGCCCACACACAGTGTTCTGCTCCTTTAATCTGGTCAGACCTGATCCAGCTACACCGTATCGCTCCTCCAGATCGAGGGTTACTCCACTACTGTCACGGTACACAGATGATGTCAGTGTGTTGGGCGACGTGAGACTGTAGTCCAACGAAGATTCAACAATACCTAAAACATACGCTATCAATGTACATGTATAAATCACTATGTCGCGTGCCTTCATCTAACTAAAGACTCAAATGGTCTCCTAATATGCTTAGGCTCGTGACCTGAGTGAGTGATCTCAAACATCATCAGCCAGAATGGTAATAGCACAGCCACAGCTTCAACATGTCGACGAACGATGGAATCAGAATCATTGTTTATATTATGTGTAACATATACATGTGTTAACATCAGCAAAACCAACAGATGACAGAAGCGTTCTTTTTCCTTGTAATTAAAATGTGATATTTACCACCTTGTAAAGTGATCAATAATACTTTTTACTTTTAAAAGAAACATTTATGTAAACATAATCCGGTAACATAATCCGGTATTGTGATCTACACCCTGACGAATTAACGATTACATCATTAAAAATAATGTTGTTATCTTAATATGATAGTTCTGGTATAACCTCAAATTACATCACGTTGTATCACATAGTGGCATACATATATAATAAGACACAAGAGATATAGATACAAAATGACACCAAGTAATATGTATTACCTCCGGTGTAGGAGCAATTGATATAATAAAATCCTTGGTCATAGAATATTTTAAACAGTGATCTGTCGTTCATCTCTCCTTGTTCCAGGTATGTCCAGCAAGAGTCCGCGCCTGAAAAAACACGGTAGTTTTAACTCTTACAGCGCGGGGATCGACTTTAGTCTGTAGACGTCGTCAGATTCTGACGTCTAAAGTCGATCCCCGAACTGAAAGAGTAAACTATTTATAATAGCCGTAGACAAATAACATAGGTATTGAAATGAAACGGAAAGAACAAACTATGACATTTATGATGATTTCGAATTGAAAAAAAAAGTTTGAGTCTTGGTTTATAAAAAAATATTTCAGCGCTTTAGGGATTAATCAAAATAAATAATAATTAAAATGTTAAATAATAATAGGCAAGCAAATTATTTTATATTTTAATATTTATGATCAGTTTGATATGATCAGAAAATTTGTACTAAGACGATGGATCGGTAGTGTAGCGGTCACGTAAATAATGCCAAACAAACATTTAACAATGATAAAAAAATGCTCAATAATTAGATTATATCTTAAGAAAATTCAATAATTATTACCGCGATGATCCTAGTAATATTGACGTTATTGGTATTGATTTTACATTATACCTTGCACATACCTTGCATATACTGTTAGTAGTAATCACTGAAGAAATGGGAAATTAAAGTTAGTAAAAAAGTGCAAATACTTGTTGTATTCTGAGGATGTAATGCATCATTATAAAAGTCATCATAATTTAATTTTGCTGTTACGCTTACCATAAAGATCAACAGCTGTGACGTTATACATGAAGTATTGTGGTGACCCTATGTTTTCCAGCCCTCTTCGGTAAGTCTCTACTTGGTGGAAGCTGTCCTTGTACTGTATATCATCTAGATACACACGGGCGAAGTTGATGAAGGTGGGGTCGTTACTTGATCCATTGGCAGGCTCAGCGCCAAATATGGCTCTGCCAGTCTGGCTGTCACTGGGACGATGTGACTCATCCCAGCACACCGTGGACAGATCCAGAGAGTCCTCCTTACGCCACTCCTTAGACATGGTGTACGTGTTGAACTGATCAAAAGTCTCACCGTAGTCCCGTAAAGAATAGAAGAGAAAAAGCTGGTTCCATTCATTATCAACCAGCGTCAGATTGTAACTGCAGGTCTGAGAGAGGGATTTAACTCGAATCTGAAAATAAAGGTCATGCTGGAGAACTAACCTAAGTTACCAATTACTCAATCTGTACCTTTCGGTTAAAACGATTATGTGATTAACAACGTTTACTTATTTATAAGAACAATTGCACTGACAATAATGCACATGACTGTATTCCCATAGATAAATGCCATACATAAATGTACACCATGTTAGTGATTCTGTCACATGATAACATTTACCAGGTCAATTGGCATTTAGACTTTAGAATTCTGTGGTTATTATTATAACAGACATCGTGACAAAGTCGCCAGATCAGTTACATTAGACTCTTTTTGGACCCCTCTACTACTTACCTCTGCCGTTGTTTGACTTAAAGGTATAATCAACTGTTAAAATATGCGGGACATGGGTCCCCCAGAATGCAATAGTCCCCATCATGGATATACCATAATAATACAATATGCATTAGTTCCCAAATCATAGCATGATCATATACTTGACCGACATATAAAACTTGATAATTCCACCAATGCTCTTAGCTGGGTGTTGGGTTTGAAAGCTAACTGATTGTATTACTTCGGGGAGCTCGAAACAGCTGACCCCCCCCCCACGCATGAATTGACAGGAGGGCTTTGCCAGCAAACATTGCACACTCACCTAATGCTGGGTAAATGTTGGGCCAGCGTCGCAGACGTTGATCTAACATTAAAACAGCATTGGGTGAGTGTATCGTTGGAGTAGTATCCATAGTCTTGTAATCAGGTCATTTATTCGAGCTGAATGCAATCAACCTGTATTGTATACTGAAGGCCTACACGTCACCTACGCAGGTGATTCTCAAGGTGACTGGCGATTTAAAGTGATGAGACATAGTGACAAAGTCTTCGAATACCCTCGACTACTTTTTTATATTGATTGTTCAATAACAGATACCATGAATAAACTATTGTATTTTGTCTACTTACCTCTGTCGTTGTCTGACTTAATGTAATAGACATAGTTACAAAGTCACCCGATCCCACCCAAACCACACTCTGTTTCACACTGACAGGTGTCGTGCTACCATTGATAGGTTTTATCCAGAATGACAGATAAGCATCTCTACCCCAACATTCATCTGTACAATATAATAACATCAAAATGGAACCGTACGGCTTTATTACTCAATTGAATTATCATATATATTTTTAAAACAATCTTGAGCTTGAGATATGGAATTTATTTGTAGATATCGGTAACATTTTAATATTTACATGTATATTGATATATAATGCATGCAATAGGAGTGTACTGTTGCCACTGTAACATATTATGAATAATATTGTATTCCTGGATAATCAACAGTTGATCAAAACGACCGACCGACCGACCGACCGATTTACTATCAAAACTTATTATTAGTCAGCATTCATCATTTTCCTTGTTTTCTATTGACTAAGTGTTTAAAATATCTACAATATTTTCCAGAAATTCCGGAACAAGCTGCTAAATAATGCTGCAAGTAAAGTTTGGTCTCTTTAAATTTCATCAGTGTTCTTACTTACGTGGATGTGTCCAGCATTGTAGAACTAATGGTTGAGACTTTAAATACGAAGATCCGTCTAGGTGAATGGCGAATTTAAAGAAGTTGTTTCTCCAGAAAGATACAGCATCACCGAACAGTTCCAGAGGCAGCGATCCTATATAATACTCGCCTGTAGAAAAGAGTAGTTATCTATACTGCAATACGATCTATACTACAATAGGATGTTGAACGTACTCCACGTGTTGTTAAAATTCCATCTAAATTATGACATTTTAAAATATGTATATGCCGTCTTTTCTCACCATATCTGCTGTCAAACGTATTGTTGGCTTCCCAGACAAAACAGTTCCCCTCCTGAAATGTGCCATCTTCGTTATATGGATAGTAGCTGTCAGTATCAGCGCCTAGAAGACATCACAAAATGTGAAACAATGTGCAAGTTCAAGTTGTATTTCTTTTAGCTCTAGTCTAATTGACATTGAGATTTGTTTCTAAATAAAATGTGCAAAAGGAGGAAGTTATTCGTACTGAGGTAATGTAACGTTGATATTGTATATTTTGTTTCACTTTTATTACCAATAACGAAGTTTATTTTGTCCGTATTTACCCCATTTTTCCAGTATGTAGTTTTCATCTAGTGGCTGGTTAGATCCCTGCAGACGATTAATACTTAGTGGCATTAGTTCAAACCGGCTGATATTGGAAGCTCGTCCAATATGAGCTTCACTGAAAGGATCGTCAATTCTAAATCGAAGATTCGGATCTGCTCTACGTACCCGTCTACTGCTTCTTGCCACCTGAGTTAATATGAAGCAAAATTAATAATAAAAAAACAGTAAAATAAATAATATGTTTATCAATAATCAAACTAATCTTTTACTAATTGATATATAAATCTATATACATTTTATTCTGACCTCTCGACTGTTAATTCTTGCCAGTAATCCTACACCAGATGACCAGGTAAAGGTGAGCATGAACCATTGCTCATACCCTATAGTAGTGTCTACTTGCCACTGATAGAGTTGTGTGCTCACTGTGATTATCAAGGTGTTGTTTGCGATGTAGATTGAGTAGCCCCAGCTTGATTCGTCCAGGCCGCCAATATCAACGACACAGCCAGATATAGGCCCTATAATACAGAATTGCAACACAAATTGATCTGTCATTATCTTCTTTTTCACTATCGTATGTACGGTAGGCTACTGCGTCAGCCTATATTGTTTCCATGCTGAAATTTAATACACTTATGTGATGTACAAGTGTTAAAAAATACCGGTCAACGTTGTTTTTTGCTTAACCCTTTAACCGCTAAATGATTCAATCCGAATTTTCACCCACTTAAAGTTGTGTCTCGCTGACGCGATCCACAACTTCAAGTGAGTGAAAATTATTCAGATTTGACAAAATGGAGGTCAACTGTTTTCAAATATTGCTGATTGATGTCACATCTTATCTTTAACATGTTCAAAAGGTGGTACATAATGTGCTAATAAAAAATGAAAACCCGAATATATGCGGCACCGGCGGTTAAAGGGTTAATGAAAAAATATGTCTATAAGCATTTGATCAGCCTCTTCGTGAAGAGTTCCCATCTAAAGGCACATTGTAGTCATCAGTGAGGCCTATTTGCGAGGAGTCATTGTCGAGAAGGACGTCGCGGCTTTCAGTGGAGTTTATTCACGAAGATTTATTATCAGATTATAGAGAGTATTCACGAAGATTTATTATCAGATTATATAGAGGCCGGGTGAATATTAATCACCATATTAAACTTCTCGGAGAGTCCGATCCAGAGACAGGCCATATCAGCCAATGAAGCCTCTTGGTGAAGTACATATGCGTTCACCACAGCTGTCAATGAACCTTCTTTAAAGATACGCCACGGTTGTCAATGAAGCCAATCTAGAGGCATGCGTGCAATTGATCATAATTCAACTTCTATTTAGTGGATGTCATGATTAGGGTAAATATATCAAAATGATTAAATGAATAGTTAGGCTTAGTTGAGTTAGAAAAATCACATACCTCGTTCGTCCATTTCCAGTTTGATCCAGGCCCTGAACGCAAAGCCATTATAACAGTTCTCCAAATTATGAAAACAACTTGATGAAGCTAATGATGAGGTATCCACTTCACTGTATGACGTCACGCCATTATAATCTAACGCCTGTGGAATAAATATATATAATGTATAATTATCTCAGAAAAGTAGAACTCGTATTTAACACAACATGCTTAGAAATAGTGTGAATAATATATCTATGATTTAAGATATTTGTGTAACATTACATTACATTACCGCAAATTCACATCCGTAAGATAACAATCTCTAAAACTCAAGTACTATATTATATTGTACTAGCACCTTCCACCTATCTCATATTGATCAGAGTTATTAACAGCTTAACGTTGATCAGAGTAAATAACAGCTTAACATTGAGATGGCCCATGACGGTCACCAATTTGAATTAAATGGTTTAATCTGATCTAATCAAAGTGGTCATTTTGTTGCTAAATAAATGGAAGCAATCACTATTTTGTTGATCTGATGTTGATCCATCTGTGTGTATGTCTGTTGGTCTATATGTTTGCGTGTATGTTGGTATGTCTGTTGATCTGTCTGTTGATCTCTCTGTTTGCGTGTATGTTGTTATGTCTGTTGGTCTGTCCGTTCATCTATATGTTTACGTGTATGTTGGCATGTCTGTTGATCTGTCTGTTCATCTCTCTGTTTGCGTGTATGTTGTTATGTCTGTTGGTCTGTCTGTCTGTCTGGCTATTTGTGTGCATTTATATTTGAATGTGTGTTTATCTGTCTGTTAATCTATCTGTTCGCATGTCTGGTGATCTGTTTGTTGATCTGTCTGTTTGCATGTGTGTTGATATGTATGTTGATCTATCTGTTTGTATATCTGTAGGGCTGCCTGCTGATCTGTATGTTGATCTATCCGTTTGCATGTTTGTTAATCTGTATGTTGATCTGTCTCTTGGTCTGTCTGTTTTGATGTCTGTTAATCTGTATTTTGATCTATCTGTTTCCATGTAGGCTGTTCTGTTTGTTGATCTGGCTGTTAATCTATCTGTTTACATGTGTGTTGGAATGTCTGTTGATCTGTCTCTTGATCTATATGTAGGTATGTTTGTTGATTTGTATGTTGATCTATATGTTGATCTATATGTATGAATATGTCTGTTGGTCTGTCGTCTGCTGATATGTATGTTGCTGTGTTGGTGCGCCTGTCTGCTGGTCTGCTGCTATGATCGTTTGTCTGTCGTTATCAACTGATCAACGCATTTGTATCTGTCTAATATTCAGCAAACCTCCTTTGAGGAGTGATTCGCTGATGTATATTTTGTTCCCCCACCTGCAAGAAGTTGATTGCTCTGCGGTAGCTTTCCAAGTATTTCCAGTTTGATAACTTCCCTTTATTAAGAAATGGTCCGTCTACTAATGTGACATCTGGATCATTGCTGTCTGGATAGCTTATGTCCCAAAACTTCATATTGTAAACTGTAAAATGATTTTGATTTAAGAAAATATCCTGAACAGCCTTAATAATATAAGCAATCTTATTTAACATTTAACTAATGGAGAACAGTGAAAATGTGATGTAGTTGTTAGTATAATAATTGTGTGACATAAAATTAATTCAGTGGATTAAATGATTGATAATCAGTGGGCCAACATTTGAACTAACGTTTAGTCAATGTCCAGTGATTGCTGAGTGAGTACTGCCTAAATTGTAACAGGCATCTTGTATCTAAAGTCAGCTTATATTTTAACCTTACCTCCGCCATCAATGTCTGTAGCTTTCATACTCTTACCAAAAACATATAGATCGTCAATAACGAAATGACCTCCATCGCTGGCATGACCTGTCAAACAGAAGTAATATTGTTTTAAGAATATGTACTTATGCATGATGTAATTTGCTCGTTTAATAAAATGCAGGACCAACAAAACTAAACTATGTACTGTATACCATACAACTATTCCCTTGTTTAAGTACTTACCCAGTATAAAATCTCTCTGTTTGTATGGATAAGTGTATGTGTTGGTGGTTGTCATATAGAACAAAGGTACTACAGCGTATTTGCCTAGTGACATCTCCTCCTCCGTAACACTATAATAGTAGCCTCCCATACTCGGCTGGAAAGCTATACTGAAGTACTGCCATTTATCTACTTCACACGCTGCAGTGGCTTGAAGCTGTCCAGTTGTACCGAAGAAGTTGAAAGACAGCACGCAGGTAGTGGATGATGTGTATAACCGGACTATAAATCCAGAAGTCCACGAGTAATATTCTCGGTTACCCATGACAGTTCTATATTCTCCGTCAGGATTGTCACTCAATACTTTTATCCAAAATTGTACAGAGAACCCGTTATGACACCACTGGTTTGTGGTTGTCGTCTCTGGTATCGGGTAGTAGAAACACCTATTGAAGTTTCCTGAAAAAGAGCACGAAGTAGTTTATGACTTGTTATTATAATATACATAGCATATAGTAATCAGCGTCGAATCCAGTCCTGGTATTCTCATAGATATACATTCTATATAGATCGTATAGAAATTCAAATTCAGGAAAATCAAGTACACAGCATTTCACTTACAAAGCTTTGGCTCACGACAGTGAAATTAAAATCATTTTTTTTAAGGAAATAAATAAAATACTATGGATGCTCCAGTAATAATACAATGAAGGTGAAGTGGTGACTGAACTGGTGACTGAAGTTAAATTGGTGTCCCTTGATTTTTTTACATAATCATTGTAATATGTGTGCTCTTGTTGCCTGTCAAAACCCTATTGCTACCACCTAAGCTCCACCGTCTAATTTAATCTGTCTGTGTCTCCCTGTCGCTCTCTGAACTGCTCCACCATTTGACTTAGAATATCGCTACTTTGAGAAGAAACAATGTATTATTGTTTGTGTTTTGTTGTATTAAAAATACCCATATGTGTCAATCCAATCCACCCTGTTGAATCTGTCGGATCTGGAGATGCTGACAAGTGTAAAGCTCTTTTGTTCATTTACCTCTGCCAGAAAGATATATGTGTTCTTAGTAGTGTTCGTGTTTGTCGAATAGCTTTTGGGGATGATCCAGTCCGGGTCCGATGTTTACTTTCATCGGAGGTGTGTATCGGTCCAAGGACCAAGTCATTAAATGTTGGGGATGATCCGTCTTATGATCCGGATCCAGGATACGATAATTAATTTCGCCTGAGGTTTGCAGTCTCTGACTGACTGTCTAGCTCGTATTGCTTAATCTGCAATGCTCAACCGTATTGTAAACGAGAGTAAAATTGTTTCACTTCTATCTGGTTCTGTGGTTGCTCAACGCGCCACGAATTAATTTTGTCGCCACCCACCCAATCCCTGTATTACTGTATAAATTAAATTGTAATATATACCCAGCGGGTACCTAGTGAGATATCTTCAAATAAACTGGCTTTTGTTGCACATAGGTTTACATTTTGACGACCAATTGACATCCAGCTAGTGACATCAAATTGATATCAATCCTCAGACATCAAGTTGATGACCATTTTGAAGCAATCTGTTGACCACATATGTTTTCACGCAACTGTTTACAATTGTTTAGATTTACGTGTATTCTAGCCCACATGCTAGACCTCACAGACCCATCGGAGACCGCCGAAAATGTATAACACTTTGTATTCCTTCAAACTTTCATTATAGGCAAAGCAAGAAGGTAACTTTACAATGGTAGAAAATGCAATCATCAGTGATTAGTATGGTCTAGAGAGAGCATCTGATACGGTCCCTCATATTAATAAACCATTCAGTACTTGTTTTGTGTTTTAAGTAAATTCCAAACACAAAATCAACAATTGGCTAAAAAAGTCTTTTTGATATAATGTTCATGAATAATTTCCACCTCCCCGAACACAAAAAGTAGTGGGGTCTAACAAAAATAAGCTGAAGATTTATAATAAATTATATATAATAAAAACTCTCTCACATGATATTGACTATTTTCAATTTGAGTTTCTCCAGGCTACATGCTCGAAACCTCCATTTACGATTGCTTTAATCTATAGGCCCCAACTGGGTCTGGATGGAAAGCTTAAATTTTGTCGATAAACCAACACATCGGCAGGGTCGAATTTTGGACTGGGTACTTACACGACCATCAGATCACCTCTTGGTGGGAGATGTGAAAGTAACACCAAATGTTATATCTGACCATCACACTGCAGTTAAAAATATGTGGCTCCCAACAGCGGCCTACTAGGCAGAAAATAGCATATAGGAACTACAGACAGATTGATATAGATGCTTTTCAAACTGATCTGTCAGAAAAATATGATGATGCTCTTGAAGTGGCTGCTGATGGTGGAGATCTGCTTGAGAAATACTACAAATGTACGACAACAGTGCTAGATCACCATGCTCCCATGATAGTTAGGAACACCCAGGCTAAAATAAGCCAGCCCTGGTTTGACGAGAAAATTCAAGATCTGAGGAGGAAGAGACGAGCACTAGAGAGGCAATGGGAGAAAAGTGGATTGGAAATTCATAAACAAATGTACCAAGACCAAACTAAAATTGTCAGTGAAGCAATAAAAGCTACAAAATCCAAATATTATACCGAGAGTCTGTCCAATGCCGACATGAAGACAACATTTAAGATTCTGAATTCTCTCCAACATAAAGGTCAAAAGAAATTACCAAAGCTAGATACAGATCAAGCCATTTGTGATGCATTCTCAATTTTTTTTACTAGCAAAATTGACAATATTATGATACAAATTCATGACACTGTGAAATCATAATTCATCAACTCTCCATCTCTGCCATTGCCAAGCTGCTTGCCACCACCTCTACAGCACTTTCAACCCACTGATGAAGCAGAACTTTTAAAAATTATCTTGACAGGACGCTCAAATTCATGTTCATTGGATGCACTTCCAACATCACTGCTGAAAAAAACAATCACTGCCCAGCTTCCGATCCTCTGTTGCATTATCAACAAGTCGATGACGACAGGTGTATTTCCTGCATCTCTCAAAACAGCAGACGCTACACCTCTGATAAAGAAAACAACACTTGACCAAGATGTGCTAAAAAACTACCGTGCTGTCTCCAATTTAGCATATACTGGGAAGCTTATTGAGAAAGTAGTACTCGGGAGACTGAACAAACACATGTCTGACCATAACCTGGGCGAGCCCTTCCAGTCAGCATATCGCCCCAATCATTCAACTGAGACAGCATTAATGAGGGTTCAGCATGATATCACCAGAGAGTTGGACCAAGACAGAAGTGTAGCACTTGTTTTACTGGACTTGAGTGCTGCATTTGACACCATTAACACACGTGGTGTAATTGACACTTTGCATCAACAAATTGGTGTCACTGGCGTTCCGCTGACATGGTTTAAAAGCTACCTGTCGAAGAGAAGTCAGCGAATAAGGATTGGTAGTACAACATCCTGACCTGCCACATTGTCTCGAGGTGTTCCTCAACGGTCAGTACTGGGACCAGTTTTGTTCACTTCCTACACCATACCAATATATTCTATCTGCAAAAAGCATGGTGTGTATTATCACATATATGCAGACGACACTTAACTTTATGTTTCATTTGATCCAACAATACCAGGAGACCGTGAAAGAGCCTTGGCTAGATTGAAGAGCTGTATCGCCGAAATTAGAGCCCGGATGTTGACTCATGAGCTAAAGTTAAATGACGATAAAACTGAATTTATTATCTTCCAGTCACGTCACCATAACCAGGAATATGGCACATGTCACCTGGATCTGGGTGAATTTGTGTTCCAGCCTAGCAACGCAGTGAGAAATCTCGGTGCCTTCTTTGATGCGAACATGACAATGAACCGGCATGTGTCAGAGGTATGTCGTTCTGCATTTTTTCATATACGTCAAATAGGGCGTATTGGTAACTTCCTTACGAGGGATGCATGTAGTGACGCAGTGCGCTCGGCTATACTGAGCAGGCTGGATTACGCAAACGCCCTCCTCGGTGGTCTGAGACAGACTGATCTGGATCGTCTCCAACGCGTGCAGAACTGTGCAGCCCGAGTGATTTCTCGCACCAAGATTAGAGAAAGAATCACACCTATACTCTGTGATCTACACTGGCTTCCTGTCCCATCCAGAATCCAGTTCAAGCTTTGTGTGTGCATGTACAAGGTGATACATGGAGCAGCTCCTGACTATATCTGCAGTGAGCTAACACTTTACAGGCCCCAAGAAGCGCTGCGATCTAGCAACAATGGACAGCTACTCAACATCACTGTGGGACGAAAAGATGTAGCTGCATTTGATTTTATAGTGAAGGCCCTTAATTGTGGAATGATCTGCCAATTGACATTCGAAATTCCCCATCTCTAACAACATTTAAGAGTCGGCTCAAGACCTTCCTGTTCAGAAAGCACTACTCCTAAGCGCTTAGACTTGTTGCATTTCAACTAATAATCGCTCTACAAAAACTGACTATTATTATTATTATTATATAATTATATAAGACGAGCAGAGAAATATATAAAATGTATAATATATATCAGACGAGCAGAGAAATAGAAATGATCATTTCAAAAAGAAATAAATTGAAATTTGTTAAAACTGATTGTTCAAACTGTTCTTTTATTTTATTTTTTACTAAAACAATTATGAAATAGAGTTTTATTTCGTGTTTTTTTATGACGCCAAATTCACAACAATGCTTGAATGCTTAATTTATGTAAACGATGTCATCAAATGAAGATCAATTGCCAACTGGGATAGTAATGTCAGATTGATGATGTTTATAGCAACACTCAAATGATATAATATCTTGTTTTATTCTGTGTAGTTTGAAGGAGGTTTTTCATAATAGTCCTATCTAACATATTACTTAGATTAAACGGTCGTCGTAGTGATCAGCCTGTTATTTATTCATACCTTCACCTTATCATTTCACTTCTCCTATTTTGGAATAACTTTCACATCCAAACAAATAACAAGTAACAAGTAACAAGACATAGTAGTTTATTCTGATGGTCTTCTTTAGTAGAAGACAAGACACAGTTGCCAGAAAGACGTTAGCACATGATACAATATATACAAGGTCATTTCTAAAATTTACAAATGATTATTTTGGCAAAAATAGCCAGTTTTTCGCCCTTTACCTGTTTAAAAAGTTATTGAAGGTAAATAGTTGAAGGTATTAAATAGTATAGTGCCTCTATATATTTTCTACATTATAAATAGTGAAATTCATCTCCTATATCTGTTTTACAAAATTGGCATACACGCATATCACGAAGGACTTGGGACCGGACACTGGCCTCTATCGGCGAGCGATGATTTCGGCATCTAAACTTGGTGAAATATTTTCTTAAGAGATCTGGTGGATCATTAAATAATTTTTCAAAGGCAAACGTTGTTTTAATGATACGATATATAGTATATTTCCTCCTCGTGATATTGATTCCTGCCATCTTTGTACAAACTGATCCTTTAATCTCTTGACTGACTGTTTGAATGCTTCAATAGAACATGGAAGTGTTTGATTTAACCGAAAAACAGAAGACCCACAAAAGTTCAGTGTTGTTTTTACAGTTTGTATCCATTCAGACTTAGATATATTGTTTTTATCTAATGTATATGATAATGAATAAATGGTATTAGATATCTCTTAAACACAACTTTGACCAATATGTCAACATACGTAATTCAATATCAACATCTAAGGGAACAGCGCCCAGCTCTCCGTAAACCAGCATAAAAGCAGTGAACTTATTAACAGATGAAACATATTTTAATAATCTAAGCTGAAGTCTGTCAAGTATGTCACAGTTTTCGCTGCTCCATACTTCAGCTCTGTACAACTATACTGGTTTAACAATTACATTAAAAAGTTAAAACATTGTATCCAGTGGGAGAGATAAATTTATGTTTTTTTTAAAGAGAAAACATTGCTCTGCATCCTTTCAGATATAAACACGGTTTTACAATTTTAAATTTGGCATTATAATTAAAACTAAGCCTAAATAATTGTATCCCTCCACAGTATCAAGTATATGTTCCCCGAAGTTAACAATATGTTGTTTTGTAATTTCCCCATCAAAAAAAATAAGATTTTGGTTTTATTTACATTTATGTGCAAATCAAAATTATCACAATATTTTTCCATTTCATTCAACGATGCTTGTAGGTCATTAGGATTTTCAGCTAGTATTACTGTATTATCAGCGTATATAAAGTTTAAAGTATGTCACAATTTCCTCATCAAGATGTTCTTTTTGGATCTTTTCTCTATGTTTTTTAAGCCATCACATTTACGAGATATAAAGGATTTTAGATATTGTAAATATAGAGAAGAGAAGCAGAGAAAGATGTTCTCACTGCCGAACGCCAATGTTATAGGGGAAAGAATCTGAAATGGTCGACAAAGATCAAGCCAAATCAGTGTCGATGTGCTTTCAATTGACCAAGAATAATTATAACTTATCGCCGACTTCAGTCAATCACATAGTAAATGATTAAATGAACGCATAAATGAATGAATGAATAAATGAATGAATAAATGAATATGAAAGAATGAATGAATGAATGGATGGATGAATGAATGAATGAATGAATGAATGAATGAATGAATGAATGAATGAATGAATGAATGAATGAATGAATGAATGAATGAATGAATGAGACTTCAGTCAATCACATAGTAAATGATTAAATGAACGAATAAATGAATGCATGAATACAAGAATGAATAAATGAAAGAATGAAATAAATGAATGAATAAATAAATGAAAGAATGAAAAAATGAATGAATGAATAAATGAATGAATGAATGAATGGATGAATGAATGAATGAATGTATGAATGAATGAATGAATGAATAAATGAATGAATGAATCAAATGAATGGATATGATTTTAGACCAATTTTGTGCAAATACATATTAAAGTAGGCCAAGAGAACCTCTTGAGGATGGTGAGATGAATCAGATGACACTCCCCTCTGGACACTTGAATCAAAATTCGAGCCCTGGCGGTCTGAGGAAGAGCACACTACATTATCGCACAGTGCACACTACCTTATCGCACAGTGCACATCAACTTGAAATTTGGACACAATCCTTCCAGTGCAGTCAGATAGGCTGCTATGACTTTTCTAAGTCATCTATTATTTTCTTCCGAATTTATCCGGGATTTTCTGGATCACTAAATGGATCAATGTCAAATTTTGATGGGCTATTTTTTATCCAATCGACTTCAAACCTTGGGACAATGATCCTTAGGTATTGAAGATGTATGCTATTACTTCCGAATTGATGTAGGATTTTCTCACTATGACAGTTCTTAACTTTTACAGTATCAGCGATAGTTTTAAGGGTTTTTCGAATTGATTTTTGACAGGTAAAGCACAGGGTCTGGACGCTTTAGGTGTGTTTTCCAACATAACATTTTAAAATGATTTAAAAAATAGTAATGCATCTGGTTATCGTGTGTATATCCAACAAGTCTCAATAAAAGTTGATTTATAGCATAGGCAAAGACACAGTTTGAAGAAAGGAACCAGCCCACATCATTGAACTAATAACGGTTTTGTGTGTATTGTTCAGTTAGACATCCCTTAGATTGCCTCATTGTTCTTGCATTGTTTCCCAAATCAAAATAAGTGGCGTTAAATGATGGTTGATGGGTCAGTCACAGGCATTTGCATAGTTATTTATAATGCAAGCGTTCTGGTCAGTCAATGTCTCCAACAATCCACAGTCCATACAATAGAAAAAGAACAAGGTGTGAAACGGCCCCCACCCCTTCATGACTTTAAAGAGAGATCCTTTGCTCGACAGTCGCCATCGTCCTAATGCTATATTTAGTAACATTGCGTCATTTGCATTCAAGGCTGCAGGCGGTGACGATTGGTTAAAAAGAAATATTCATCATGAGACACCATGTATTCTTTTAAGCTCTATGAAGGTCAACATGTGTGTACACAAGAGTGTACAATATATGACCCGTACTATATAGGATTGATGGGGGTCAATTACGTAACAAGACTGAGGTGCATGCAGCACTACTAGCAACAAATAGAAGGTGTTGAACCAGTATTGTTTTAATGTTGGGCCAGCATCGAAGACAATGGGCCAATATTAAAACAGCATATACCTCTGTCAGAGTAAACATGACAAGTCAGCGTCGTAGACACCGATCCAGCATTAAATCAACAGTGGTCAGTGTAGCGAGTTTGCTGTTGTTGGCTCTACCACCCAGCGCCTATTATATATTCTGTGAAACGCAGTGACGTCACTGGTGAAAACAAGGTTATATAACTCCCCCCCCCCCATACTTCATTCTGTGAAACGGAGTAAGGTTACTCGGTGAAAACAAGGCTATATAATACCCCTCCCCCATACTTCATTGTATTAGCCAGCTCGGTGAAAACAAAGGAGGTCATGGTCATTGAGTTTCACAGAATGGGCCTAAACACATATATATAATATAGACTACTCATGTACTCATCGGATTCAACGTACTTTGAACAATTTGGAATAATCAGATAAATAAACCTATATTTTCCAAACACAAAGCACGTTTTGGTGATGAAGTGTTCCCAGTAAACACGAAAGGTTTGTATAGCCTAACATTTGTATGTTGTTGGACCAACGCCGAGAACGTTGGGCCTGCGTTGCGAATCCAGGGGGGGGTGGGGGGGATTGGCGGCACATGTACACATGTTAGGCCCATACAAATGTTTTGTTTGCTGGGTTGGTTAAAGGTTCCTACATTGAAGTATATTCTGGTATAGAGTTTCCAAAACATGACTTTCAGTTTAATTATGATACAAAATGCCGTGTATATGTGGCCATACTGCATCATTCAGGACTCTCATATAAGATGTTTTAATGATTGTATGGCCGAATGATATTCAAACTGTCGCCATTTGAATTTTGTGTAAACAAGCCATATGCTAATTTTGGTCACGTGAACGTGGCGTACGCAAACCGAGAGAGTCTGACAAAGTTCAGTTGTAAACACATCAACCACACCATGCTGCCACAGCGCCACACCCACGAGCCTGTAGGGGGAGATAGGGAGAGATTGCCTTTCTCACAGAATGAATATAGGGCCTACTATAATAACAGTTTCCTTAAAAATGCCTGACAAAAACTCTTCGTCATCTTAGATTCTGAGATGCTGTGCCCAGTGAGAACACACGCTTGATAGTTTGCCAGGTGACATCGGCTCAGACACACGTACAACCAGACAACACCACAGACCCACACCTATGCCGCCGCGTGCAGCTATCATGGGGACAGATGTATGGTGGTATATGTATATGAAAAATACGCGCCAATACACGCCAGCAAACACGAGGCATTCACCCAATGCTGTTTCAATGGTGGTCCACCGTCTTCGACGCTGGCTCAACATTAAAACAGCATTGGGTGAATGCCTCATTTTGTGAATCTGCCAACAGTCATGACAGTAGGCCTACCAAGCTGCAAATAACCCCACAGGTAGGCCTATAGCCTACCGACCCCACATCGGGCTTCTGAAACTATAGATATATTAACATCTCAGTTCAAGTGGGTGGGGGCCCTAGGGTAGTGGTTAGCACCGCTGCCTTTCACGCCAGAGTTCGGGGCTCGGTTCCAGGTCTCGGCGGTTTGAAAGAAACAAAATTGTTTCTTCCCCATCCACGTGTGAAAGTTAGTATTGTGGGGAGCCTCCGTGACCGAGAGGTAGCGTGCTCGGTCTCAGACCGCCAGGGCTCGAATTTCGAATCCTGTGTCTGGAGGACAGTGTCATCTCAATCATCTCACCATCCTCAGGAGGTTCTCCTGGCCCAGTTTAGCCTATATGTGCACAAAGGTGGCCTAAAGCCCGACTCATTTCATTTCTCAGTTCAAGTAAGGCACAATTATCATCTAACCGTAATAACCATGTCTAGTGTAGGCCACTTTTGACTTGGAAAAACTGCTCAGCCATTCCATTGCTAGTTTGTTTGCTGAACTGTCAGAAATAGACACGGCCACATCACCAGTGATCACATGATCGGCACATGACATGCATGATTCTATTGTTGATTGCTAATGCCCTGCAACTTGTGGGTCACATTGGAGAATTGTTGAATGACAATACTGCATTTTAAAGTCGTTTTGGCGGCGATATTTATCAAAATAAATATCAATAATAGGAAAATCAGGCCCTATTGCCAATTTTATAGTCTGATTACTTCGAAGTGTGTACCTTTACTACACGGGAAATTGGGATGTGTCTATGCGGTGACAATCTATGTCTATACTTCTACTGAGGGAAGGAAACTTTCAAGTCCTCGTCATTTTAAAATGAGAAATGGACTATGTAGACCCTTGTTTTCTACCAAACAAATGTTACCATGGCATATCTAGTTCTTGTAGCAAATTATTGATGAATTTTCAAACGGGAATCTCGTAATTTACGTGCAATAATAATCATTTTACGAGCTCGATTCTGACAGAAGCACTATTACCAACAAAATGAGACATTATATTGAGAAGTTACTGCCTTTTGGGTTTACACGATAGAATAGTGGCGCTGAATAGCCCCTATGTTGAGCGTGCGGGCGTGAACAATATAGGCCTAGTGTGTTGAGATTGCTGCTTCCACGATTTCAGTGAGTTACCGACCTTGTATAGAAAACCAATGAGCATATGCTGACCCTATTCCATCCAGCTGTGGTTAGCTATATGGTAACTTTTCAAATGGATCTAGGTCAACTTTTCTTGTCCATAGGTCACCGGTCACGATTATATTTGTATTATGTTTATTAGCACATTAAATACCAGGATGTTAAAGATATATAAAAGTTGATATAAATCAGAAAGATTGCGAAATCATTGATCTCTATTTCGCGAAATCTGAATAATGTCCGCTCACTTCCAGCTGTTGTGAATTGCGTTTGCAAGAAAATAAATTAAATTAATAGGGTTTTAGGCCACCTTTGTGCACATATAGGCTAAACTGGGACAGGAGAACTTTCTGAGGATGGTGAGATGACACTGCCCTCCAGACACATAATTCGAAATTCGGGCCCTGGTAGTCTGAGGCCGAGCACGCTACCTCTTGATCATGGAGGCTCCCCACAATATTAAAAGCCCCTGCCCTTGCGTTGTTAAGAAATAACTTTAAGTGAATGAAAATAACTTGAAGGTTAGAAGGTTAAAGTTAATTTGCATATGTTATATGCACATTAAACTGGTATTATGTTTAAAGGTCCTGTACCAATAAATGTACACATATTTTGACGGTCCAGCTATTATTATGATAATAATATGATGTTCCTCAAGTTGGTATTCTGTTGCAAATGTATCTTGTTCAGCGAATCATATATATATTATCATAAAGTAAATTTTAGTTTAAAGCGCCTCAATCAGGCTAAAATCGTCAAAAATTCATGCATGTCCAAAATAAGAAATGCGGGAATTTCGTCTCTAGGCCCTTTGTCTCACTTAACTGGTAAATTATAGCGCAGCACAAAAAATAAAAACTTTTTGCAGTTCTAGTCTATGGACATGTTTACATCATATGGTAATATAAGGAAGCCAAAATAAAATCACCGAATTTTTGACGATTTTAGCCTGATAGAGTGGCTTTAATCCCCTTATATGAACTTTATGATTTGTTGTCTATTGTAAACAAAAGGTTTAACATTACCCCCTCCCCCCCCCATGTAATCATGGTAATACATACACCATAAATGGTGGGTTTTTAGTTTATCTCTTTTATTTTTATTTATTTATAGCTTCTGGCATTTTCGTTTAGGTATCACAAATGTCAAAAGGGCTCACCTGAACTGTTCTTAACAAGACGAATAACGAGAATAGAGTGATTTAGCATATTCCGGATGGTATCACACCCTTCTTGTCCTAATATCGAAGGTAGTGTAAAAGTGTACATTATCTTTGAAAATATCCCTTGTTACCCTACTTTAACTGTTAACTACATGGCCCTAATCTCATCATGCTTTATGTACTATGGGAGTAGTGATAGGTGCTCTGGGGAGCCAGACCCCCATACATTCATGTATTAAATGATCGGTTTATGGTTGTTATAACGCTTTTGATGCCGGCAACATTGTTGTATAATTGTTTTAACGTTAGCAATGCTAGCAAAACCACAACGTTGTTTTAATGTTGTTTTAACGTTTTGACCAAACTGTATCAGGTTGCACCCTCCACTGCCGGCTGGTCTAGGTGACAGGGGTCAACCTCGCTCACCATCAATCATCTCCCCTCCCCATCAATCGTCTCCCCGTGGACCCTTTGGACTCCTAGGGCCTATCCACTTGTATTTTTCCCCTCTTGGATCTTTCCCATACTGTGGGAATATGTATTCCAGAAGGGTGGGACTATGAATATTGATTTCAGAGGGTTATTAGATTTTCATTATGTATATATAATTCATTCAGCAGTCAGTAGGCCTATTAGATGATCTGCAGTTATTTTAGTGTGTCAACACAGAATGTAAAATAAAAGTATGCTGATTTTAATACCTTTGTTTTCTCTATATCTATGGTTTCAATACAAGCCACACGACACGTCTTTTTCAGATAAACATGATGTTTGGTATGCAACTGTTTTTGGTATGAAACAAGTAAACAGATGTGATCTCTAATACATATAGTGTCAAAATATAAATTTGCAAAGTGTTATTTTATGTCAATGGTGTACAGGCGGACGTTATTGTTACGCACAACAACATTATTTATTATTAAATATCAATACATTTTAAAATATAGTTTTGATCAATGTTTAACAAAAATAAAGGAGTTAGTGTCCAAAACTCTGACATCCAGTTGGCATAACCATTGGTTACCACAACACGGGGATGATGAAATCAGCATAGAGGTTATTCATATAACCATCCCCAACAAGCTTTTTATTGCTGACACAGCGCCATGTGACGTCATGCAACGACGTATCACGCACGCACGCTTCCCCACCCTTGACCGTTGTAGACATCCATCTCCCTTTCAATTCCCAGATAAGTCTAAAACTTTGTTGTGATGAACCTAAGTAATTTATTTTTAGGTGATATAACTGCTGCATTTATTTGATTTTAGACACATCGTACATCGTTTTGCCAAAGTTTTGATCTATTATTAAAGATTTTTGTTAATGTCTCTTAGCAAAACTCTGTTTAATTTCGTTATGATGCAAGTTTGGTCAAACCATGAATAAAAATCAGCATAAATATTTTTCAGCTGATGAAGTTGATACATTTTATCAGCAATCTATCTCTTTTATACATTAAATTGTGGGGGGTCTTCTATCTCAGGTCTAAATGTTGCATTGCAATCTGAGCATGTCAGAATATTTCGTACAACACATAAATCATGGTTACATGTACACTCACCATGTCTTACCCCCAACAGGCGAGTCTGATCGATTTCAGATGCGGTATGTAGACTACGTGTAGAGTCTACGTTATATTATTTATTTTTCATCCATGTACACAAATCTATCACATCATTTTTTACATTATTCAAGCTTATATTTTTATTCTCATTATATTGTGTTGTACAACATGTTAGAGAATGTATGATTTATAATGATCTGATATCAGTAAGGTCACTACAGTTAAAAGAGGCCCTAAACGTGTGGGCTAAACTGTTAATTATTGTAGGCCTATAGCTTGTAACCAACATCCACCACATCCACCACATGTATGGAGCCCAACCATTACAGCTGCAATAGTCACCTTACTAGTATATTGTGAACATACCAAAAAACATGTACATTTTACTTTTAACATTGTATATGTATGACTTGGATGCGATTAAGCAGTGTAGTGATAGGCTTGTTAAAATTAGTAGCATTTCACTTAAATAATACAATATTAGGACTATTTCACGATATATTGTTAAAATGGAATGGATATGTTTAGACCGTTGGGGTTGAGATCGCTCTCAGTCACATCCATGTTGAAAAACGCTCATATTTTCTTCTAAAACGATTACCGTAATACAACTACCCCAAGTATTGTGAGTATAGCCATGTACATCCTACTAGATTGGCATCTTATTATCAGTAATAAAATCCTATGTTTCTCCCATCAAACCAACAAAGTCACGCTATGTTGCGACGTAATTACCAAAAAATCATACTACTTTTTACAATCTTCACAAACTATGAGATGTAACAAGGATGACATAAGTTTTTCTATGTCATATTCAGCTGTTATATCACTCGTGCAGATAGCTTTCCTGTCCAAATTAGTTCATAAAATATTACCACATGTTACGAACTAGCAGAAACAGTTAAATAACCATTTACACATCTTACAGTGCAAGAAAGTCATTAGCTACACCGTGTGTGTAAGTTGTCCAATCGAGATGTAGCAGCGGACACCAAATCATAAAATGTTCGATTAAGGAACAAAATACAACGTCTAATTATTTAAAATTAAGTGGAAAACTGCATTTTGTATGCTCAAAAGTGTTGTATAACTGCATTTAAGGATGTAAATATACAACGCATTGTACGTATTACATGTGAGAAAGTGTGTTTAATATACTAAAACTTGCAAAAATAAAAGTTAGATAGTTAGATACGTATACGTGGTGTAAAGTAGTTGAATATATGCTAAAGCACACACAATTGTGAGAAAGTGTGCTTAAAAATAGTTTAAATCGTAAAATAAGTGGAGAATAAATGCTTGTGGTGTATAATGAATATAGTACACGCATCATAAGTGGTACATACATCGATAACTGCTGTGTCTGACTAACAAAACACAGCGCTGAACACATTTACAGCACTGAACACACTTTTGTCCCGGCATTGGACTAACATTTGCGCCGCAACCCCTAACGCCGAAGCAGCTCTTGCCCAATGCTTCGATGTGTCTGAAATCAAATAAATGCAGCAATTATATCACCTAAAAAAAAATTACTTAGGTTTATCACAACAAAGTTTTAGACTTATCTGGGAATTGAAAGGGAGATGGATGTCTACAACGGTCAAGGGTGGGGAAGCGTGCGTGAGTGATAAGTCGTTGCATGACGTCACATGGCGCTGTGTCAGCAATAAAAAGCTTGTTGGGGATGGTTATATGAACCTCTATGATGATTTTATCATCCCCGTGTTGTGTTAACCAATGGTTATGCCAACTAGATGTCAGAGTTTTTGACACTAATCACTAACTCCTTTATTTTTGTTAAACATTGATCAAAAATATATTTTAAAATGTATTGATATTTATTAATAAATAATACTGTTGTGCGTAACAATAACGTCTGCCTGTACACCATTGACATACAATAACACTTTGCAAATTTATATTTTTATCCCATATGTTTACTTGTTTCATACCAAAAACAGTTGACATCATGTTTATCTGAAAAAGACGTGTCGTGAGGCTTGTATTGAAACCATAGATATAGAGAAAACAACGGTATTAAAATCAGCATACTTTTATTTTACATTCTGTGTTGACACACTAAAATAACTGCAGATCATCTAATAGGCCTACTGACTGCTAAATGAATTATATATACATAATGAAAATATATCAACCCTCTGAAATCAATATTCATACTCCCACCCTTCTGGAATACATATTCCCACTGTATGGGAGAGATCCAAGAGGGAAAAAATACAAGTGGATAGGCCCTAGGAGTCCAAAGGGTCCACGGGGAGATGATTGATGGGGAGCGGGGTTGACCCCTAACACCTAGACCAGCCGGCAGTGGAGGGTGTAACCTGATACAGTTTGGTCAAAACGTTGAAACAACATTAAAACAACGTTGTGGTTTTGCTAGCATTGCCAACGTTAAAACAACTTTACAACAATTTTGCCGGCATCAAAAGCGTTAAAACAACCATAAACCGATCATTTAATACATGAATGTATGGGGGTCTGGCTCCCCAGAGCACCTATCACTACTTATGTGCTCGCATATGCACAAATATGAGTACGATTACAAACACGGTTAAATCCTGCTTATAGTATTCTTATATTATTTTGGTGTGGGTTTTCACACATACACACAAACACGAATACGACATCTAGCAAAAAAACATGAAAAAATAACAAATTTGCCGGGTTTGTATTTGTATTCGCGAGCATGTGAAAGCACCTTAAAGCGGATTTTGCATACGAATACGAACACAGTCAAATTCCTCTCATTTTTATTATTGTACGGCCGTTTTTATTTGTCATTGAGTTTTGAATCGAGCGTCCTGACATCTTCTCAGCGATCTGACCAATAGCGAGTGAGTATGGTGGGGACAAAGGGGAAAACAATAAAAAAAGTGATGGTGATGACAATAAAAGCAAAATGAAACGGTGCATCTGAGGCTAGTAAGGACTGAAATTTAGACCCTTGAGAGTATAGTAGTACTCAGTACGTCGTATATTATTTTAGGATCGTAGAAAACTTACATAAATCCAAAATGGCCGACAATGCTCAAAATGGTCAGAAATTTTAGAGAAACCAAATAGCCGACACAATTATTTTTTGTGGCTGTAACCCACGTACACATTATAGTTGCAGGTGAATAAGGGTTACGTTAAATTTTAATACCTTTTTAGCTTCTGACCAGATGCACAGTTTTCGATACATCAGCCACTTTAATTAATACAGGGCTGCCCCCTTGGAAACATAGTTTTAAAGCTTCTGTGTGCGAAAAATGGGTCAAAAATAGACCATTCCATAAAGCCACTAGCCATTTCGAAAAAAATGCTCAGAAAATCACATAGAAGCAAAATAGCTGACACTATTCCACACTGACAATCAGGGGAGCGGCCAGGACCCTAATTTTTCGAGTTTAATTAGCCCTCCTGGCATCAGGCTGAAATATGTCTCAAATGAAAGAGGAGACCCCACTAGTAAGTTTTTGCCCTGCTGGCATTTCTACATCCCGGGGGTTACCATGGCAACTGGGGTGTAAACAAACCCTTTCAAAACCTTCCTAATCCTAATAACTGACCAGTTTCTCCCATGTAATTTACTTGTTGTCAAAGAAATCCATAACATTTATAACATATCTCCACAATAATTGATTTTCATCGTATAAAATAACAAAATTGTATGCATTCTTCACAACAAAAGCATAATTTGTATAATTCTGAATGTTTTTCACATTTGAAGTGTTGCCATGGCAACTGCGTTATTACCAATTATTGTGCTATAACAAATGATAATGTTTTCTATGTTACTTTTCATCTACTCAACATAAAAACACAAACAATGTGTCAAATTGAATGTAATTTATTTTTCTTTAAGATGGTAGTTTTAAGATATCAAAATATATAATTACTATATGCCTTATTTGCATAAATGCATACGCTATAATGTCAAAAATGACAAGTTGTCACCACCTATTTAATTCGTGAGATATATTACACTTGTAAACAAACCCTTTCAAAACTCTCCTAAACCTAATTACTGACCAGTTTCTCCCATGTGATTTATTTGTAGTCACAGCAATTGATTTTGTTGTAATTATATAACATAATTTTATGAATTTTTCACAACAAATACATAGTCTGAATAATTCTGAGCGTTTTTTACATTAAAAGTGTTACCATAGCAACCACATTCTTATCAATTATCGTGTTATACTAAAGGGTGATGTTTTCTATGTTACTTTACACCTACTAAACATAAAAACACAAACAGTGTTTCAAATTAAAGGTTATTTAATTTCCTGTAATATGGCAGTTTTAACATGCATATTATATAATTATCATATGCCTTATTTGCATAAATGCATATATTATAGCTTCAAAAGGAACAAGTTATCACATTCTTCTTAATTCATGATATATTACACGTGGTCATCATTGTGGTCATCATTATTTGCAAACTACTCGGCATACAAATACAAACAAGGTATGAAATTATAGGACATTCACTGTGGCATATATGTATTTTATTCAAACATGCAAATGAGCTCATTAGCATATACCTAATTTGCATGCATGTCTAATATTTCATAAAAAATAAACACATATTAATCAGTATATTTAATGTCACTAATTAATTTGTAACACTTATTATCATATTATATTTTGAAGTGTCTACAGATAATTGTCAGTTGAAAATTAAAGCTGAAACTTAACACAGTATTGTCGCACAAAGTGATCTTTAGAGCCATTGAATAGGTAATCATGTTTCATTGAGCTGTCAGTCACTATAAAAGTGATATCGGCCATTGAAAAGGCGATATAATTAAGCAATCTAAGATAATTCAGACGGTTGCAAACAGACTTCGGCCCAAAAGAAAATGATTCCAGTTAATGGAAATGTGGTCTTGGTCAGTGAAAAAATGATTTCAGTCAGTGAAAAATAGATCTCGGCCAGTGATAAAGCGATCTAGGCCAGTGAAAAAAAGTGATCTTATACAATCAAAAGTGATTTCGGCCAACAAAAAGTTATCTGAAACACTGAAAATATGATCTCAGTCAGTGGGAGGGTCATATCGGCCCATAAAAAAGTGATCTCAGCCATCCAAAATGTGATCTCGACCAGTAAAAAGTGATCGCAGCCAGTGAAGAAGTGATCTCAGTCGGCGAAAAATGATTTCGGCCAATGAACAAGTGATATCAGCCAGTGAAAAAGTAATCTCAGTCACTGAAAAAATAACCTCGACCAGCGAATATGTGATCTCAACCAACAAAATGTGATTTTAGCTAGAGAAAAGGTGAGTTTAGCCAGTTAAAAAGCGGGGTTGAAGCAATTTCAGCTATATAAACTATATGAATATCTCAGAGGCAGAGTTCGAAATCAAACTTATGAAAAAGTTAAAGGTGTAGTCAACTGTCAAAATACGTGGGACAATGTGGTCCCCAGAATGCAACAGTGGCCCCTGGACATTCCACAATGACATATCACCCCACATCCAAAGTTATCAGCCAAGATAATAATACTATATGCGTTTCATACCCATCGCCGAATTAAGGCAAGCTCCCAAATCTTATAAACTCTATATACTTGAGCGACATCTATGAGGAAATAATTCACCATTTCTTTTATGTGGGCTTTGTGTTGAGACACAAAAGGTTATGTTACCATGGGGGTTTGAGAACATTTGACCTCATATTGACAGTAAGAGCTTTCCCAGCCAACACGGCACACTCACCAAATGTTGGTTTAATGTTGGCCAACGTTGCAGACGTTGGTCTAATATTAAAACAGCATTGGGCCAATTTCTCGTTGGAGTAGTATCTTGTAATCAGTTCAGGCGCTGATATTGATGCTGTCAAAGTGTACTTTATAGGCTAAGGTAGGCCTACACTTGACTGTCCCACACATGCGCGTTTCAAAACTGTATGAATCTTTAACGCTATGGGAAATATATAACACATACCCGAGTGCAGTGACATTGCAATATTAATCTCATGTTTGCCGTAATGGTCTATTTTGGCGCCAAAATACATTCATCTATTTTTCCTAAAAAACATTGAGGGTTGGAACCTAGAACCATGCCTAGAGCTGACCCCCACTTCAATACTGGTGGTTCAATTACCATTCCAGTAGGACTGCAAGCCAGTAGTAGGCCTAATCGTAATTATGCTTCATTTAAATAGAGTCAGATCTACTAGTTGTCTTAAGTTTTCCCAGTGTGACACTGCCCCGTAATGATCAAATTATAGCCTTCATTTGACAGATTGAGTGTCTCATAGTGTTTGTCATTCATATAAAAAAGCTTATTTAAAACGTGAAAACTATTATTTAAAATGTCTTCACTGATGAATCTGATAGGCCTTATTGTACAATTGCTCCATCCACGTACACTCCTTCAGCAATGTAGCCTGTTAGTGTGTACAGATGAGTGAGGGTTACTCTGGTGAGCTTCCGTACGAATACATGCTGGCGCTTAGTACTACAGTGACCAAGCCACCAGTTGGCAACCATTCGTCCGGCCAGACCCCTGGTTAAAGTGAAGGGAAAACATCTACATCTACATCCACGTGCTACACCCACAAACCACGAGACGTTGACCCAATGTTGGCCTAATGTTGGGCTGATGGCTAAGACGGTAGCCCAACATCGAATCAACATTGGTTTAACGTATCTAGTTTGCGTGGCAAGTGTACATGGAGGCTTATAACAATGATAGCTTAGGCCTACATCCACTACCCATGTTGGTTACACATCACTACAACCTGACTGGATTACGATTTTTAAAATTATTTTTTTACACCAGGGCGATTTTTCTATTGTCATATTACACAAAATATGTTAATCATCTAGTTTCACTACTGAACATTAATGTTGTCCTTTTATATATAGCACTGTAAATTTTCATTTTTATCTAGATGTGAATCATTGAAAATAGGCAGTCATAAATGATGTTACCCTATGGAGCCCATATTATTACGTCGTCTCATGACAGCACTTATCTTGACCAATGAGCGACAGGAAAGAAAATGACGCAATGTTACTAAATATAGCACATAAGCTGATGGCGATTGACGACCAATGGATCTCTTTAAAACCATGAAAAGCCATTGTTATATTTCTATGGTACACTCAGAGATATTATAATAATATCTCTGGTACACTATCACTGTTGGCAAGTATCATCAACACCATTGACTGATCAAAACGCTTGCAAAATTAATAACTATGCAAATGCCTGTGGGTCAGGTTTCGTTTGATGAAAATATATCCAACCGATCAAATTGCATCAATATTATTATTTTAGGGTTTTGGGAAGGGACGTGTGGGTTGGTCTCCTTGTGCTTAACAACGTCCAGCTATGATCGTTTAATGTATAATAATTTGGATCAGGCATCTTATCGCAGAAAAGCGATGTTATAATGACTGTATATAAAATTTAAGTATAGTAATTTGCCTGAACGTACATTCCATGAGTTATCAGATATCAGGCCTATAAGTAAAACGGTGAGTTATCGTGATTTTGAGACGTATTGAACCACGTAGATCTCTGGGAATATTTTCGCAAAATTTGATATGCAACATGTGGTAATGCTTACTTTATCATTGCATTGTATCGTCCACGTTTCTTTGTGCGCCTAATATTGACCTTGAAAAACCTTGTCTTCTTTGCCGACACTATGGTGTTAATTACCATTAATGATCTGGTGCCAATATCAATGATGTATGGTTATCATGGTTATATAACTCGTCCCTCGAGCACAACAAATTGACGCAATTTTTGTTTGATGTTGGGTCACTGTCTTCGACGTTGGCCAATCATTAATCAAATATTTGACCAGTGTCCAATGTCTGTTAGGGGGATTATACGTAGATCGACGTTGCACTGCCATCTAAGAACTTATTATGAAGTTTGAATCGCCATTTTACACCTAGCTAGGTTATGGCTGATTTAACTGCATATTTTGTTCAAGTGTGAATTAAAGTGAAATGTTTTAAAATCAACTTTCAATTGTTTTATGTGATTTAAAACTGACCACCTTACTCGCACTTTGTTGACAAAATTAATGCAAACTAAAATTAGAGACATACCGGTCCAAGTCTGGTAGTCTACGCCTGTCATATGAAGATATCGGACAATCACCGCAGTCATTCAGTTATTTAAATTAGGGAGTAGAATACCATACTTGGGCCAGAAATACACTAGTCAAAGGGGTCCTTTTAGCCAGAACGTCCGTTATTCAGAAGGCCCGGTTGGTCAGAAAATTTACGACAAAAAAATCCCCCTTACCTATTTAGGGTCAACGCCTGCGTGTGACAAATTATGTGTTTTATTGGTTTACTTGTGCAGCTGTACAGACCTTCATCAACTGTTTCTAACGTATTAAATATTGTGTTTTAGTCATTTTAATCTGGCATTGCTGGCAAGATATCCAGTTTCGACAAATGAATGAAAAATATCACTCCGTTTAAAAATTAGACCTGTTATAATTTAAAATGAATGATTTTTCCAGATGAAATCTGGTCAATTAGGGTATAAAGCTACATATTAACATTGAGCAGTTGTAATTCCATCAAACACGAAACGTCGACGCCATGTTGTTTTAATGTTTGGCCAGCGTCGCAGACAGTGATACAGCATTAAACCAACAAAGAAGTCAAAATCCAGAAGTCTAAAATTCTAATTCAAAATGGCTTTCAAAAACACCATAATAAAAATTCCAATCAATCTGTCATAATAAAAATAACCCAACCAAATTCAAAATGGCCAGCCAAAAAACTCATAAAACTTAGTCCAAACGTTATTGTTACTTGAAAAGTCAGAATTCTTTTGTAGTTATTATTGACTCCACATGGCATTGTACCCAAACTTTACTTTTATTTTTGGATTAGCGACCCATCCAATACTTATAATATGTGTGGGTGATGCGAGGTAAAAATCCTATATTTTTGAAAACCCGCGCTCCCCTGGTGCACACCCCTGAATTTAATATCTATGTGCCATTTTAATCTTTCGGTCGCCAGGCCCTTTCTCTACAACACGTTTTCGTCTCTGAAGATCATGCAATGTTTATACATCAATAGTTCACCTCCATTTTGTCAAATCCGAATAATTTTCACTCAAAAACTCTAATCAAATAACTAGGTGGTTAAAGGATTAACCCTTTAACCGCCAAGTTATTTAATGATAATTTATACCCACTTGAAGTTGTGTCTCGCTGACGCGATCCACAACTTGAAGTGAGTGAAAATAGCTTAACACGAAGACATTTAGGAGCTTATCTCCACCAACGAGATATATTTCACTTTTGTGATACCCCATCAGCGCAGTCTTTGACGATTTGGTATGGACATAGGTGAAGGTCATATAATGTGCTTGGTGATGATCAAATAAGCTTGGACATGTCGCTTTCGAAGACTGGTGAAAGAGTGGATAAATGATTTGGGGCACTTTGAGGAGTGAGGGAAGAGATGGATAGTCAAATCTGATTTTGCTAACAATTATGTGTGCCTCTTTCTCGATTTTGTTGATGGAAAAATATTCAATATTGAATGAGTTATAGCTACAACTATCTGGGATCAGTTTGATTAACGTTGCAGAACAACAATAAGCAATTGCTGGGGGTTGTGATCGATGGTGTCGAAAGCCACGGTTTTGTGCTGCTTAAATATCGTTGCGGATGTATAGCATGGACATTTCGGTGGGATGTGAATGGATGGTCGAGTTCCAATTTGGTGACATTACTGTGCCCACATAAATATACGGATATGGTGGAGGTGGGATATGGCATCACCATGGCATAGTTTGACAGTATTTTGTATATAAATGAGGGAATGAAAAAACTTCTAATGAACTTAAATCGACAATATCCAGTGGCTTTGATCACGTACTTCTGTTTGCTCAAGGTACACAAGCTAGGCCGCCCCAAGCAGTACTCTCAACCAATAGTTCAGGACATTTATGATTTGAGGTAGAAAAAATTGCAACAGAAGGACTTTTTGAATTTTTTGAATTTAGTATTGTATCCAGAATGACCAGAAAAAAGTCCCAAGACGTGAAAATTCAGATGACCATTTTATAGCCATTTTTCAAAATGGCGCCTAGAATAGATATATTTATTTTATTGACAAATAAATTTTACTTTAATTACGTCTGATATGCTTTTTAATATCATATATATCGTATAACAATCAATTAGCCTTTTTATGGTAGCCTACCCTTGCAAAATGGCCCAAAAAAAGTTTCCGAATTTTTTTGGCTTGCGACCGTTTTTAGTCATTGTGGATATGTCAATGAAAAATCAAAAAAGCTTCTGTTGCAATTTGTTCCTATGTTCACTACTTTTTGGCTCAAATGCCCTGGACTACAAGAGCACCCGACGAATTGCCGGCTAGTCTAAGTGGGGATGTAACTTTGACTATAGGCAACGACGACGAGCTGATGCCAGTGGACGGCATATTACCACCACTCACCTCTACAGATATGCCATTAGTAATGTCAGGATATGACATTAAACGGACAGGATATGACAGTATTATATGGTGTATGACGTATAATGTAACATGAGAAGACAGTGTCATGACAGCATGAACCTGAATTGAATTAAATAAAATGCTATGATGCTTTGCTTATCTCTTTTTAGAATTAAGTGTGAAGTACCCACATTCATACTCACCTAATCTGACGGAACTGTTCTCCATCATCTCCATAGCTCCATCTCGTCGACCAGGTACTTGACGAACTGTCCCATTTGTCACCTTGCCAAACATTGTACCCTCTACCAGATTACCTTCAAACAACCTGTCCATTGGCCAAGCCAGCTGTTCTGCGAGACTTACTGTCACAAATGTACGTGTGTAATTGTCTAAAATGTAAAAGGCTAGGTGTTTGAGCAATGAATCACCCCAAAAAATTAAGTTTAAATTTAAGTGTATAAATAAGCAATAAAAGCCAGTCGTGTAAATGTATATCATTATTTAATAATTATTTCTATAAAATACAATACCATATTTTGATTTTATTTCGATATCTGTAAGTTGTCTCTCAAACAAGTAGACTTCATCTATTAGCATATCTGCACTTGCTGAGGCTGGTACAGCGTCGAGGTTATCTCCTAATCTAATAGTATCGTAGATGACAATTAGAGAGCTTGGATCTATACGTTCTGAGCGTCCTATCATTTCTCCGTTGATCCACATAATGACATCCGGCAGAGCGGGATCCCAGGACAAAGTGATATGACTCCACTCAGTAGTGTTGATGTAGACAGATGGGCTGGTATAGAAACCACTCGCATCATTCACCTGTGGGAGGAAAATAAGAAGACTGACACATACCCTAAAATGGTTTCCATCTACATAATTATTGGAGAAATAATAACTGAGATCAATCACAATGACAGAATCCTCGTATTTTCTTAACATATAAACATGGTGACTGTATACCTCACTAAAAGCTACACGTTTGCTTGTTTTCGTTATGGGCTGCAATTAACTAGGTCGTATGAGTGGGATTATAAAGGTAAAATGTAAGATTGCAGGTTTATAGTCTGATATCTACTCTGAAGACCTATAATATGACTTTACATTTTACCCTCTGGTCAATGGATCTGTTCATTCGTTTGCCATTTCAACTCCATGGAGAGCATACGGTCCTACAGCCATTTCGGCGCATTGAACCTGTCGTACATATTGCCATCTCTGTCCTACCAGGTACTAATTTTCACAAGTGAAGCATTTGAGGGCGAAGAGCCTAGCCCAAGTAGTGAGGGACGGTGGGGTAATAAATTTGCACATCTGGTAAAAAGCACCAAAATTGGCACAGAGGACATTGAAATGAAATGAATCGGGCTTTAGGCCACCTTTGTGCACATATAGGCTAAACTGGGCCAGGAGAACCTCCTGAGGATGGTGAGATGATTGAGATGACACTGTCCTCCAGACACAAGATTCGAAATTCGAGTCCTGGCGGTCTGAGGCCGAGCACGCTACCTTTCGGTCACGGAGGCTCCCCACAATACTAACTTTCACACGTGGATGGGGAAGAAACATTTTTGTTTCTTTCAAACCGCCGAGACCGGGAACCGAACCCCGGACTCTGGCGTGAAAGGCAGCGGTGCTAACCACTACCCTAGGGCCCCCGCCCCAGAGGACGTTGAGTACAGACTCTTCAATATTTTTGATGGAAGCAAGTTGACATTGTAGCTTTTCCACCATTTTTGGCAAAATTCAAAATGGCCGCCAATCAGGACAGGACTATAGCATAACTCAGTGGTTTATTGTTTTCTAGCCCACTGAGTTCATTGGCGTGGTCTAGAACTGGTTTGAGGTCAACTTATCATCTTATTGAAAAAGGTCATATGTATCAGTTCATCGGTAAACAGTATATAAGTCATATAATGCCAAGTTTGGTCGTACCCTCTTGTTTAGCAGGTGCTCAGTTCTTTGGCAAGGCAAGACTGTATGATGAAAAATATATTTTGGACATAAGAAATAATAGAATAAGTCTGATTATTTTTTTGTAAGAATCAGAACAAAACACAAAACGGTCACATGATCAAGTATGTGTTATTGTGAAACTTATTCAATTTACAAATGTTTGTGGCAGTTTGACACACCAACATGGTTTTTAATCTAAATTGAAATTGACTTCAAATCAATTAATAACAAAATAAGCTTCCAGTTTGTATTACAATTTAACCTCTCAGTAGATTAGCCATTACCATTATACATTCGTGTCCATCAACCATTCGAGCCTGTGTGACAATTAATCTACTGCGTCAGCTAGTAATTAAACACGATAGACTGCTTGCGCAGTGAACAATTGTCCGATTAAAACAGTTCCGAGTTGCTCACTGTGTGGCGTGTTGTCATTGATAAGTGTGTAACAGTTGTCTGATTAGAACAGTTCAGCATTGATCACCGTGTGGCGTGTTGTTATTGGAAAAGGTTATAATCTAAAGCTCATCACTTGCTGTATAAACACGTCATGTACCTATTTGACCAGTAGCAAAATGACTAAAACATTTTAAAACAAACACGTGCACCCATTTGACTAGTTGCAAATGACTAGTCGCAAAGTAAGAACAAAATACACTAATGATTACACAACATGGTCACAAAATCAAGTATGTGTTATCGTGAAACTTATTCAATTGGCAAATGATTGTGGGAGTTTGACACACCAATAATGTTTAATCTAAATACAAATTGATCTAAAATCAATTATTAACAAAACAAGCTTCCAGTTTGTATTAATATTCAATCAGCCTCTCAGATTAGCAATTACCATGATAAATTCTTACCCATCAACCATTCGAGCCTGTGTTTCAATCTAATGCATCAGCTAACTAAGTTATTTGACAGAATAATCTAAAGCTCATCACTTGCTGTATAAACACGTCATGTACCCATTTAACCAGTTGCAAAATAACTTAAACATTGTGAAACAAACACGTGTACCCATCTGACTAGTTGCAAAATGGCTAAACAAACATATGTACCGATTTGACTAGTTATGAAATGGCAAGTTCCAGGAACCAATTTGGTTTGCTATAACAACAACCTAAAACACATCATTCTTCACAGTTACATAAAATAATGCACTTAAGTCCTGCCTTGCAACATTTGCAAGTTACCACTGCAGGCTTTTGTACATCCACAATGATGCAAGATCGCACAGGAACTGCTTGCATCAGACAGCTCTGTCCAAAATGTCTTTTCTTGCATCCAACCCCATTGCGAGATTTCCAGTACATAGTAATATATAAGCAGTGGTATATATATTTGTTGATCAGGATAGTTGACACCTGGCATAATTTACCATGGAACATCCAAGGCTCCTACTGTACATGATAACTGTCCAACGTTCAAGGCGTTCCATGTGTAAGGAGCCAATGGTTATCTATCCATAACTCTGTCAGACCAAGACTACTAAAGTGACCAATCGCAATGACAACAACATCACTATCAACTGTCCGGATGAAAGCTTTTGAATGGCCATGCTTTGCTGCGTCATGCAGATGCAAAAACGATCCTGCTGTCAGCTTCCAGGTGGTTACATGGCATAATTGTTTTCAATTCAGCTGCTGATTGCTGGTCAGAATTGTTAATGAGCACAGTGTCACTCACCATAGGTTGAGTAAACAAGTACATTTCTCACTGTATTATATCAGACTTTTTAACAGACCTGAGCTTTCCTTTGTCAGATAAAGATGGTGGCTCTCTTTGGTTCTCATACTTAAATAACTTATCCAAATCAAAATATTGCCTTGGACTGCATATATGAAAAAGATGGGACACCAACGGCACACCTTTCTTCAGTGCATTGACCTTATCATTGTCCTTCGATTTGGTATCAGTACGTTTTGCAAATGTTTGTAGAGCTACCCTCTTAATTGAATCTGTAAGGGAAACCTCACATTTTTCCAAGCGCTCACGAACATGCATCTTCATGATGCTCCATAAATTAAAAGCCAGCGAAAATAGCTGTGACCTCCTCAAAATCATTAAGTGTCTGCAGCTGCTCACTTAGGGCCATGACATGCTCATCCATTGTTTATGGCATGTCAAACAGTTTTGCAACACCTGAAGCACTTTTGCAGAGCAAGTCATTTGCTCATGACTGTGATCTTTGGGGATGAACGAGAACTTTTTCTCACTTTTCTGAACAACAATGCTGCCTAGCTACGGGATTCTTGCAAAACCTCAGGATGCTTATGCTGTAGTTGAACCATGTCCTTCACACGAATCGGACGCCAACGAGAGTAATGGCTTTGGGTCAAACATAAATAACCAGCCACATAATTCATCAATAACTTGGACATAAAGATCAAAATGTCCCTCTCTGAGGGAACGAACAAAGCGACTATGGAGCATCTCAAGATCTAATACCAGAGACCAGTACGCAAACTGTTGTGATTCTTTTCTCATGGATGCATCCCACTCATTCTTCTGGCCAACACTATCTGAAGCTTGTAGGCCCTCAATTATTGCATTCTTTAGTATGCTGCCAACAAGCTAGTACACCTGGTGAACATACTTCATTCGTTTTAGATGGTGATCCGGAGTAGGTGGAGACACAGCTTCAGCACGGCCTGATGTTTATAACACCAGCCTCACTGATAACAGTTAAAAGTCCTGTACCATCTACCAACTTCCCCTTAACTGATTCTATCACAAACTCATGTGCCGGGCTCCAAACATCAGTACAAGCTACCACAGAGAACATTTTTAGTGTCAAATAACGATCACTATTTTGCCATTTAGGTTTTGAAAGGGGAACACAATCCCACGGACACTCACTCTGGATCCGCCACTGGTGAATGAGTGAGTCGTTCAACTACACGTTTGAAATGATCTAAATCCCAGTAAGCACAAACATTTGTATAACATTTATACAACGTCGGCCCAACGTCTTCGACGTTGGTCCAACATTGTATAAATGTTATACAAACGTTCTGTGTTTACTGGGATAAGTGTATATATTATACTGACCTGAGTGTAGATGGTGCTGTTAGTCTGATCATATCTGAGTGTAAAGCCTCCACCTGACGTGGCTATAGTTTGCACTCCTAGACCGTCACCTGAAGATGGTTTAATCCACACCATGAAAGTGTACCCTAGATCACATCCCTGTACAAATAAATGAATAAATGAATAAATGAGTAAATGAATGAATGAATGAATGAATGAATGAATGAATGAATGAATGAATGAATGAATGAATGAATGAATGAATGAATGAATGAATGAATGAATAAATGAATAAATGAACAAATGAATGAATGAATGAATGAATGAATGAATGAATGAATGAATGAATGAATGAATGAATCAATCAATCAATCAATCAATCAATCAATCAATCAATCTATCAATCAATCAATCAATCAATCAATCAATCAATCAATCAATCAATCAATCAATCAATCAATCAATCAATCAACAAATTAGTATTTAGGCGTACACACAGGCTACCCCGAGCCAGGAGAGCCTCGTGAGGATGGTAAGGTGAATTAGTTAACACTGCCCTCTATACACGATGCTCAATCGTTTCGAAATATGATGTTGTTTCTTTGAAACCTGAACACCAGAGTGGGGGGGGGGGGGTCAAATCCGCCAGCTCAGGTTTATTTCCAGCCCATTCGTAGAGATTTATTATTGCTGGGAGTCTCCCTAACCGAGAGGTAGCGTACTCGAGTGGTAAAATTCATTTATTCATTCATTGATTTATAAATTGATCTACATTTTCGAGTATGTGAATATTTATTTCAATTTCCTAATTCACAGACAACACAGTTGTAAATACCTTGATAGAATGTAGACATGACGTGACCACACTCATATTTATGTCATAGTGAGTGTTATATACATGGTAAGCATTGTTTCTTATTCCCTGGACCAGATCTGCTGTTGGTAGATCAGGATCAATAGGACTACTATGTGTGTAGTCATCATCAGCAGCATCCAGAGACCAGAAAAAATACTTCTCATCTGCAAAATAATATAAACAGCTATTACTTAATATTAAACTACATCCACCAATACACATTGTATTATATATTATAATGTGCTACGTAACATGCCACGTAGTATATCACCGGATCTAATGCATAAAACATGGACAAAATAATGCAACTAGCTCTATATATTGAAGCATGATGATTTCTGTTTGTTCCTAGCATGCCATCCATTTAATATATTATGCGTAACGGTGTTTTAATTGATTTATCATGTTTATTGCCATGAAGTTAAACTATTTACAATACACCAGGCAATGGGAACATGACAACGAGTACTGAATAACTATGTGTGCGCATTCTTACTCATCATAATAATGTCTAGTTAAAAAAATCATCTCTGTGAAATAAGGCTTCGTCCAATAAAAACGTCTCGCATTCATACGAAGAAAACAACAATATATTACACAGGTAATGTAATATAAAGGTGACCTCAAAGGTCACGGGATGTGCCTTTTGGTGTAATTTTACCTAGATGTTTCACCAACACCTTGGGCTAAATTATATTCAGTTACCACAAAACAAAATGTGAGATTTCAAGGAGAAATCCAACTCGCTTAAACGCAAAATTAAAAATTCAAATTAAAATTACCGACTGGAAGTCACTATTTACTTCAACAAGTTTATTCTATACGCCTGGCAGGTGAACTTAAAATGTTCTTTACAGCAAGGTTTTTCGATGGAAATGTAATATAATATAGGGTCCAAGACGCTAGAAATGCCGGATGCCAAATTTTATCTGTTGAGCGGTTCCTTTTTTCTGAATGGTGGTAAGATACAAGATGGCTGCCATTTGTGTAAGGCCAAACAATAAATTGTTATTATGTCGACAGAAACGAAACAGATTCATGACTATGCCCTACTCTTATCTAATGCAAGTGTTTCCCCCCAAAAAACTATTTCGTTTTGGTTATGACTTATATCCGAGTCAACACATTAAAAAAGCCACCAGCTTGGACCCTGGAAACGACTCATCTCGACATTGAGCATTGAATTCGATTAAAAAACCGTTTGTAGCGCATAACTCCTTGGATGACCGAGCTCAGAGGCGCGACAATTCAGAACTATATCCAAGAAGTGTCCAAATCATGGTCGTCAAAAGGGTGCCGGACAGTAAACGAGCTAAGGTGGAAAAGCCAAATCAAATAACATGTTTTTTATTAATTTTCTGAATGTCGTAATCGCTGTTGATGTTCTTATGGAAAAAGGTGAAGAATTTCTGCAACAGAAAATGCACTCGAGTCGTTCTTTGCGGAACATAAAGTTTTTTTGATTATAGAAGATCGGAGCGTTTTTTGGTGGACAAGTAGCACCAAAAGGTTTGATAGGTATTCTGGTTGATTAAAAGTCAAGTATCGGAAAACAAGTGTGCATATTTTTAACTGCAAATGCCAATGACTTTAATATAGGGATGGAGTGACAAAAACGTGGGGGCCTACCCTAGCCAGATAACTTTGGACACCCTGTAAAGTTTTTTTTCTGGTATGTTATGTAGAAAATAATTACAACTAGAAGGGGATTGTGACTTTTCGAGTAACAATAATGTTTGGACTTGGTTTTATGAGTTTTATTTTTGTTGGGTTAGTTTTATTATGACAGATTGTTTGAAATATAGCTTATTGGTTTTATTGGCAGCCATTTTGAATTGGAATTTTAGACTTTAGAATACAGATTTCAAATACAAATTCGGAAGTAAGAAGTAAACATTCTGAAGTAGGAAATACAAATTCTGAAGTAGGAAGTTAAAATTTTGAAGTAGGAAGTACAAATTCGGAAGTAGGAACTACAAATTCGGAAGTGGGAAGTAGAAAATTAAAAGTGGGAAGTAATAAATACAAATTCGGAAGTAGTGAGTACAAATTCTCAAGTAGAAAGTACAAATTCCGAAGTAGGAACAAATTCGGAAGTACGAAGTATTATGAGAAATGTCACCCCTAGCTCTGACCTTCACAAAGCGTACATGTTACCAAAAACAGATTTGTAAAATATTGAAAATTCGCGGAGATATATGCTGGTGGAAAATGGTTTTAAAAATTGAAAAGTGCCTTAAAAATCCCTAATTGTCTAAATTTATACAGATCGCCAATTCATACAGATAGCTACAAGATTTGGCACAGTTTTTATCAGTGATATGAAGCCACACTGTGTCATTTTAAAGTGAATCGGAATAAAAAAGACTGCCTCAGGGCGATTTACGGGCGGCGCTAATGTATTATTAGAAATGCAACCCCTTAGACCTCTACTAAGCCGCCGTGAACAAACTACGAATGTTAAAAATACCACACAAATATTCCAATAACCAGTTTGCACAAGCGCGCATGCTACCAAAAACATGGCATGTTACCAAAGATTTGTAAAATATTGAAGATTCGAGGAGGTACAGGCTGGTGAAAATGGTTTAAAAAAATTGAAAAGTGACTTGAAAATCCCTAATTGTCTAAATTTATACAGATCACCACTCACGATCGTTATAATATTTGGTACAGTTTTTTCACAGTGATATGATACCACACAGTGTCGTTTTTTTGAGTGAATCGGACTAAAAATAGCTGATTTAGGGCGTTGTAAAATATTGAACATTCGAGGAGATAAAGGCTGGTGGAAATGGTTAGAAAAAAATGAAAAGTGACTTAAAAATTTTAAATTGTCTAAATTTATACATAACACCAATCATGATAGTTACAAGATTTGGTACAGCTCTTCACAGTTATATGACTGTGTCATTTTCTGGGTGAATCAGAATAAAAGTGACTGAGTTACGACGATTTACGGGGGACGATAATGTATTTCAATGATCCGTTCAATGGTGGACACCCGTCTCCATAAATGGCCCTGCATTGAAACAGCATTAGGCAAATGCAATTCAATTATCAAATCTAGCATTTAAAGGGTTAATAGGGTGACCCAGCCTGCCCAGCCAACACGAGACATTCACCCAATGTTAGTACAATGCTGGGCCAGCGTCGCAGACGGTGGGCCACAACTGTACCTACATTGGGTGAATTTCTCGTGTTTTTTGGGTGAACACACTGCCCCCATTTCAGCCTAGTCTATTTATACCACGAATGTGGCTGCATCTGACATGTACATCATTGAACCGACATCGATCCACATAGTGATCCAGAAAATCCTGAATAAATCCGGAAGAACAGCTGTGTCATAGCATAAAACTTTAATACTTAAGGATCATTGTGCCAAGGTTTGAAGTCAATTGGATAAACACTCAAGGATAAATAGCCCATTAAAACTTGACATTGATCCACATAGTGATCCAGAAAATTCTGCATAATTCCGGACGAACAACTCAGAATTCTTATCGTGCAGCCTGACTATCCGCGGAACATTGTGTTGAAATCGCAAGCTGATTGCATAAAACTCAAGGAGAAATAGCAAACCGATTTTTGGACATATAAAACAGAAGAACGAGAAAGAACCAAACAAAACTCAATATGTGTGTTCACATAGGTAGCATTATTTCGTCTGTGCTTTTTTGCTAATTCCACAGAACTGGAATATCTATTGCAGTTCTGTGATAATTCGTCAATACTACTTTATTTATATGCATTTAATATATTTTATACATTTGTTAATATCTCCCGTAAAATACATATCCATCACTCGAATGCATCATTACGAAAATTAATATGTTAATTTTAATTTGTCATATTCATACTTTCTGCATTGTATTCTAAGCTGATATAATTTATAGCCTCTTTCAAACGATTTATAAAAAACCTAGTGGATAGGCCGCACATCCTTTTTCGTGTCGGATTTACTAAATTCCAATATCCCTGAGATCTATTGTTTCTTCTAGAAATTTCTGCTTTTTGGCTATGTTTTTCTTGTTATCTACATTGTATTGCTATTTTTCAAGCTTGATCAACTGACATTGTGTCTATGTCTGTCTAAATAGTCGAAATTTACATCTTGCTCTGCGATAACTTTTTTTCTTATTTGTACATTCTTTATTGAACCATGCAATATCTAAATCTTTCGCCTCATATTTACATTCAGTACGTCAAGTTTGAAAAGTTTTTGATGCACCGAATGTATAATAAATTGTTGGTTGCATCAATTGAACCAACAAATTCATACTTTTTTTGTTATATCGCAGATTTTTTTATCACATTTGACTTGCTTCCTGTTTTAAGCTTTGATTGTTGACACGTTAGTTACATTTTCTTTCTAAGATTTGTGGATATGAATTGGTGTGTGCAGTGCTCTATGTGGAACATCCTTATTCATCAGTGTCCGTTCACGAATTGTGTGAGTGTCCCTGATTGATTACACTATCTATTATGGATTATGAATATATTTTGACCTGATTTAATTTCAACCAATATGGACACCTAATATGGACTTTATATGGACGTAATAAACACAGCATGGTCAGTCCGAGATATCCATGTGGTTAAAATATTTCTAAATTGTCATAAAAATAAGTTTTTTGTGATTATTTTGATGGAACGTAGTGGTGTTGGAGAGGAGATGTAGGCCTGTATCTCAAAATTTATAAAACGATGTTTTCCATTCAACATCGGTGTGTCTCCTTATTATAAAGAATGCTAACAGAAATAATTTGTAAGCCAACATCGTGACAGAAAAGATCGGAAACGCTGTAAACCAGGGCAAATAATGTACCTTATTACATGTAGCACGACCGTACCTCGCCTACATTTTTACTAACAATACATAAAGCATTAGATTTACATTAAACTAAGAATCTTCTACCATAATGATTGCTCCTTTAATTCCTTGATAGTCGTTCCTCACTGAAACCGATAATTTCTATTTCATTGTCTACATTAAATCCAGAAGCAAACGTCCCATCATTTAATAAATCACCCTCGTGGAAAATAAAATAATTTTCGTTTATTGTGCTTGAATTTAAATACCCTTAAGTACACTAATCATCCTGGTTAAGATTAGCAAGTAACTTAGGCGTATACATGTAGAGCTTTATATTACATTTATCTCGTTGCAACATTTTTCTAAAATAAACGCAACTAAACGACAATATATCTTTCCATTGTGCATAGTCTTGGCTTGCTTTTTAATTGTTAGACTTCGCAATTTGATTTAATTGTTCTATTATATTTTTTCGACAGATTTGACAGTATGTTAAACTACTTTATTATTATGACAGCATGTTTACTAGTTATGTGGTGGAGCAGGTGGATATGACAAAAGCGTTTAGCTGCTAACGGCAAGGCATTCATTTGATGGCATGCATCACTAGAGCGAACTAAACACAAACGTTCGAAGGTGTTAAAGCTGAGCAGTCTGGCCGCATTATTGAAAGTATTTAAAGCCCCAGTCCACTCTTAAGCATGTATAAGTCCAAAGTTATTCACCAGGTGGCTCTTTTTATTAGAAACGAGGTTGTTTCTGGGAATGGCCTTAGTTCGCTGTTGATGCACAGTGGACCTTTAATGTGAATTTGAAAGATAAAAATTTCGGACGGAAATAAACACCCTAACCACATTGGAGATTATGCATCATGAGGTGTCAAAGATGAAAGTGCGAAACCCCGTATCTTGAAACCTTTGCTTCAGAGTGCCCACATGCGACATTTAGAAGTTTTCCCATGGATATTGATGCTGCGAGAATTGAGTGACAGGCCAAGCCACCAACATCGTGCCTTGTCGTTCCTAAATAAACGTTCATGTTCTTTACTTATTGTTTCGTAATTGTGTTAATCTATATCATTGTTTGTCTGCATGTCACACATGTATAAGTCACCAACAGACTCGCATTGACAACTGGACGTGTGAGATCGTTATCCATCCTGGTTAACAGCACGCTTATAGGATTACAATATTGACAGATAAAGTTGATAGCGATTACCACCGCTCATTGAGGCCATTTAATCCCACTCGATAATACGAGACGGCGACCCGATGCTGCTTTGATGTTGGGCTAGTGTCGCAGACGATGGGTCAAAATCAAACCAGAATTGGATAAACGTCTCCTATTTTACTCTCTGTCATCAGTAATGTACGGATCAATCTACGCGTGATTTTGTCCGCACCATTTAGTGTCTGTGTTAATCTATATATTACCTAGACTAAGTGAGTCCGAAAATATTTGACAAAATAAGTGAACGTGCAAAATAAATAAAGAAAAAATTGTTGCTCTATTTTTTTCATGCCAGACTAAGTTGTGGGGGTCGATCACTTTCAAATAAATATTTTTTCTTAACGGTTAAGATAATGAATTTGAACAGGGTCATTTGACTAGGATCAGTTTAGTACTGAAACTTGACAAAAGTCAGAGAATTCGGCCTATATGTAGATGTCTACCAATGAAGATCATGTCTGGTGATAATCACATTTCAAATCAATACATTTTAAGCCACATATTTGGAAGAACCAATGTCCAGCAAGGAAAAATAATATGTACGTTTATAAATTCTTATTTTTCATCCCAGCACGCATTTATAAAGGTATTGAATTCTGGGTCTGCATATTCGGATGAAGGTAATTTTGACTAGGTGAGTGAAAATCATGCAGATTTGACAAAATGGAGGTCAACTCTTTTCGAATCGTGCTGATTGTTGTCACATTATCGCTTTAAGATGTTTAAACGGCTGTACTGAATGTGGTAATAATTAGGTTAAAAACCGAATAAATTCGGCACCGGCGGTTAAAGGGTTAAATGACGGAAAAAATTAATAGTAGAACCTGATCAATGCAAGAGATAGTAGACGAAAGGAAAAGAAGAAGAAGCAAATGGTTTATTCGACCATAACACTGTGATGCAATACAAATGAAATATATATGTATCTGCTGACTCCCATTAAGACACAGAAGCCAACTTATTATAAAATAATATAAAATATAAATGATCATATGTAGTAATTCACAATATAAAATTACTACACAGAATATAATTGTCGAAACTAATTATCATATAACGACTGTAAACATGATAATGTCTGGATAAATATGGGATGTGATTGTGAACAAACAACATGTTGTTGTTTACTCGGTATTCTTGATGTAGTTAAAAAATAAAAATATATGCAATGAAGTAGTTTGGTGTTTTCAAATTAGGAACATACCAAGTATGAATTAGACAAATATCAGAATATTTAAGCTCCCCTACATAGACCCTTGTGAAATGGCCTAGCATCGATCCAACTGTGGTTCTTTGTCTGCATAGTTTTGCTGTACTATATGCTGATACTATATTGTACTGACAATTCACCGTGGCTGTGCGTAGACTGTGCTACAAACTGTTCAAAGGAATGGAGTGTACATTGCTGCCTATGGTACTGTGCACTATAAATAACCCTTGAAGTCATTCAAAATAAAAGTAGGGCAAAGTTTCGGCTTCGGGTTTCCTTCTGTCGCGATATTGCCATAACTGTGCAGAAAACGACATAAAGCAATATTCACTCAATTTGGTCGAGTGATATTCACGAAATCCATATTGTTCATTATAAAATAAAAATGACACGCTCAAATATTTTAGAAATTGTTGGTCAGAGAGACATAAGTCTGTAATTTTCAATGAGGTTAGGTGTCACCCTTTTGAAACAACAGTCTATTAACGCATTATTTATTTTGACTGATGTTAAAAATATTATTCAACTGTTTCAACGTGATTAAAAATATTGTCACTTCATAATTCAATATTGTTTTATTTCATCTCATTATTTGAAATCATAGTCGAGTTTATTTGTAGTATTGTGTAATTGATCAAAATCGTAATGATATGATTCAGATAATAATCCGCGCAATCTAGACTAACATCTAGCACAAAACTGATAGAGAACGAAAATAAATATCAACAATTATCAGATATTTGTTTATCACCAGATAAATAACCATCAAAGTATAATATGAAAGTATAATATAAAATATTACTCACCCTCGGCATTCTGACTGTTTCCTGGGGTTATCTGTTTTAATACATATACTATACATTATGCTAGGAATAGCCACTTTACACTTTGATTTCAGTAATCTTAACACATACTTGAAGTTCCTGAGTGCGCTGTCGTCTGATTAACATTCAACGAACTTAACCCTTATCCTGCTAATAACGACTTTTGTCGTTTTTAACCCATTAAACCCCCACGATGAATTAAAGCATCATTTTGCATCGCTAAAGAATGACTTCCCTTCCTGAAACCTAGTGGTTTTAGAGCGGAAATTTTCACGGAACTGTTTAAAAAAACAGTATATATATTTTTTTGTTTGTCCCCCACTTAAAGTCATCTTCATCCACTACAAGTCAAGAATTGCTACAGCAATTTGCGGTTTGTAGTGGATGAAGATGACAATGGTAAATTCAGACATGAAAGGGTTAACCTAGTTTATTTGTCGATCAAATCACTTATTGGAAACGAAATGTGTGTTAAAACATCAAGATTTGCAAATAATTGATCTTACCTTAAACAAATATGCACAATTTTCACCCACTTGAAGTTGTGGGTCGCGGTAGCGAGACACAACTTCAAGTGGGTGAAAATTTAAATAAATTAACTTAGCAGAATAAGGATTAACTCTTGCTGTTAAATTCTCCAATCTAATAATATTTGTCTAGATTTTTTACAAACATGCCTAAAACTTGGTGATAGGCTTGTCCATTTGAGTTTTATCTAATACGATTATAAAATCAACAATGTTTCTATATATATTTTGTATTAGAATATCTCATAACTAAAAAAATCGTGATGTGAAACCCATGGCTGTGGTAATGTGTTATAGTTATCTCTATCAAAATGTGTTTTGGTATCTAACTCACCAAGATAAGAAGACTGCACAGCCACACGATAGCTGCCATGGCCTGCTAATGTTTAGTACCTGGCGTAAAAAAAAAGCACCAAAAAAACGAAAACTTGTGGGTATTTGGGATTGATGCAAAAAATCAAATAAACCACTCTATCTAATTTATATAGTCAAACTTTAGACCACTACTTACATTGGTGATTTTAAAGTTTAAATATATCCAACACAATGAATCACTAATGGTTTTTTTTCATAAATAGATATTACGAGCAACTATAAAAATGACACGAAAAAACTGTTTCTTATTTAATTTTTAAAGAAAATCATCAGGTTTTATGTATAAACGTTTATAATATATTTTTCAGTAAGAGTTAGAGAATTGAAACAAAATTACCTCGCGCCATCTGGCATCGAGAACAGACTGGTGTCTGGTGTCCTGACGTTGATGTGATGCCCTGTAGTCAGTTACTGGGTATTTATACACCACAGTTGAAGATCCAGCGCATTATTTATCTATGGATTAACTAGGATACCTCCACGTGTCATCAGCTCTGAGAACGTCACCAGACGTGAATCTATAATAATGTGATGGGTGGTCATGGAAATAACAAATGTCAGGAAATCATCAATAGTCTCAGCTACTTCACAACAATAGTAGTAACTGACACGGTTTACATAATTCTGGCAGTCATCCACACTGTCCTGTTGTATGTTTTGATCATAATGCAAATATAATAAAATAACCCAAGTAATTTGAACATAATTAAGTTGTAGTTTCGTAATGATACAAGAGAACATTAGTGACTTAATTTGTTACAGTTGCAGAACAATAATATTTTTGTAAAAACGTTATTAGTTTATACTCTTTTGCATTTATACCGGGATAGATTTGACGATAAGTGCTAGCGAGAAACAAAATAGATCGGGAATATTGCATATCTGAAGATGAATTACCATCGGTCGGAATAATGCATAATATATCTTGCACATAATGTACGATGACACATCAACAGTCAAAACCTAGTAAGCATAGTATGAAATTCCGTGGTGAATGGAATGTATTCGTCAAATTTAATGAAGCAAGAGAATAGCTTATGATGCAAATGAAGTCAACATTCCCGTCTTCGAGTCTTCTTGGACAGGATAGTCACAGGTGGCACTTTCTCATAACACAATCACACACAATGCAGTGTGTTTTACCATTACATAAGGCAGTTTAGTCAGCTCGATTAGGATATTGATTCACTTGAATGACGCACACTTCCGCTGGAGAGTCAACAAAAACAATTGTTGTCTTACAATCTGCTGCCGCTTTTACTTCCTATGATGTCATAGCTCGATTTATATACCTAGTGAACACGATACATTGCATCAATCTACGACGCTGGACCAACATGTATTTGCAACGAAATTTACAAAAAGTTCCAGAATGACACCTTCCGTCTCTAGTCCTTCTCTAGTCCTGCTAGTGACGTAACACGTCTTAAATGTATGGGCCGGCCAAGAATAGTACTCTAATTCAACCAATCTCACGCGTTATCCGGGGAGGTTACCTATTACCGAAATCACGGAGTGTGTGTGTTTTGAGTGGAGTACTATACTTGTGACACTGCCATGCAGGCTTGGGGCCAAAGTACTTGGTACTTCGGTACTCGAGTACTGCCTTTGTGGTACTCGTTCTTTTTACAAGTACTTGTACTCGTACTTGTACTAGAGTACTTTGAGAAATGAAGCTATTTTATCAAGTATTTACAAGTGCTTTACGAATACTGGTCATATTATTTTGTGTCAAAAAAACAATTATACTGTCCGTATAATATAATTAATAGCTATGATTTAACCCTTTCAAGCCTGAGTTTACAATAGTCATCTTCATCCACTACAAGCCGCGAATTGCTGTCGCAATTCTCGCCTTGTAGTGGATGAAGATGACTTGATGTGGTTTAAAAATAAAAGAAAATTGCCATGCATTGGTAAAACAGTTTCATGGAAACCTTCGTTCTAAAACCCCTAGTTGTAGGAAAATTAAATCTCTTTGCAGGGATGTAAAATGATGCTTTAATGCATCGTGAAGGCTTAAAGGGTTAATTGATAGTTATTTCAAAACTAGTTCAATTATTCACGCAAACGGATAAAAAGTGCACCTTCTTACAATAGTATACTGGTAAGTTATTGTCTTGCGTTGTATATATTCGCATCTAATTTGTGAGGTAATTAATTAGTAATTAAACAGTGACAAGAAGAACAAGAAGACATGTTTATATAACAGGGTCCGACTGCCTTCCAGCATATACCATGGACAACCCTCTGAGTCCGTCCCTGGGATCCATGATGAGAAAAAAGAGCTGAATAGCGTGCACCTCAAGTTATTGTGAGTGCATACATGTCACAGGGTTTGTAGGCTGACCGACACCAGGTCCATAGAGACTCGAACTCCTGCACTGCCTAGCCCATGGAGTTGAACATCAGAACAAGCAATATCAATAACTAATTATGGAGCGCTACCCACCAATCTCACTTCCATAGATTTAGCGACACAGAAACCGGCCAGGATGTAATCATCTCTCAATCATCTCTCAATGTAGCACTGTATATTATTATACTGTAATGACAAAGCACATAATATTATTATAACAGACTGCCCGCTGATTGATCGGATGGAGGCGGATGCATCCAATGCACTGATTGATGTTCTCAAAGCAGATGGAGACATTCGAGATATAATTATCTTCACCTGACACAACTCATAGTCGGGCTATGTAATGGAGACTGTAGGCCTACACGCTTAAAATGTATTTGTGATCTGGCGAGTATTAGGATTGTAAGACGTTGGCACTATTAATCAGAGCGTCAAAGTTGAAACTATGACTTCGCTAAACTGTTTTAGTACAAGCATGATACCATTTCAAAAACTATATTTAGCATTCCAAGATACCATATTGAGGTGTGTCCCAACTGAAATTGAGCTTTTAATGTATTTTTTTATGTTGTTTATAAACATACCCATTCCTGGCATATTTTCATGATTTTATAAATGCAGTTTTAATGAGTCTCCGCTTTACATAATCTTACACAACACATAGTCTAGTCATTGCCCACTAATCGATATAATATGATTTTTCAAATACACGTTGTTTTTAACTTGACTATGGTAAAAACAACCCGGTATGCGACTCTATATTGTAGTTATTATCCAGTTATATCTTTTTGGCACGGATTAGTTATATTATGTATCTTCCAGGATGCATGTAGGCCTGTGTGCAGTAGATAGCCGCTGGACCGTCCCTACCGCTCGCAAAAAAATGTGAACACGACATATCGTTGCACTTGTCCCTTTGTTGTTTGTGATGTTTGTATGCCTACTCTTTTATCTAATTAATTGAAAATGTATTTATGCGACAACTGAACTGTAATGGTATTTCGATTATCACTGCCTTTTTAACACAACAGTGCGACATTGTCACATCATTTTGATTATATGGCTTAGGAGATCCGTGTCACCTTGTTGGACATTTAAATACTAGAACCCCCCCCCCCCCACCCCTAACCTAATTAACCTGAGAACAACAAATCTGCTCTGCTGTAAAAGCGCCATACGGGTGAACATGATCCTTCGATGTCGGCTCTTGCTATCATTGCGAAGCAGAATATACCAAGCGTTGGATTGTTCACCCACTAACAGGAAACGTGAGCTTGGATTAGACCGAAGGAAATAGGAACACGCCAATAGGCCAACATATAGAGCAAACATATGGTGATCGACGGGTCATCCATTATAAGCAAATACATCTATTTCTTGTGTTTTTCAGATAATTTTACATATATTTCACCCACAAATACAGAATAATATGCTTCAAATGGCATTTTGATGGCTTTCTTGAATTTTGGCTGTCCCCATGCAATAATAATATCATGATTTATCAATCCTAAGTGTTTGGATGTAATTTGTAATGCATAAATTTAGACCACTTGCAAGATTGTTCTGCATACATAAACAGCGGCGGCCATCTTGGATATAGGTCAAATTATGTAGAGAAACAATAAAAAATAACTTCTGGATCTAAAATCACCAGAACCCCATTGATTGCGTAAATCTAGATGGCATACCACGATTATTTTTCATTAGTGAGAAGCTGGAGGCGATTTCCGATTTCGTGGTTAAAAACAGATCAAAAAATCTAAAAAACATCAAAAATAAATTTCTTCCACCAAAATTATCTTGAAATCGAAATCATAAATTACACATCACTATGTGGTAAACCAATCATAATTATATGTAATCAGCCATTTTTAATTATAGACTCTAAAAACACTTAAACTCATTTTTTCAACTTGGTAACAGGTATTTTTGTATTCAGCACACCAATAATATGTTAAAAACCGTGGTTACCAGCTTTTTCTCAAAAATGAACACGAAAAACCAAAATGTCTACTGTGTATACATATCAATTTCACATGTGATCAAATTAGCTAAGTTAATGAGAGTGCTTTTTTGTGCTATGTATGTATCCAAAACTTATCACATCTGATCGTCTAAATAGATTTGCGACAAAAAATATAATTCCCAAATGCGGACAATACCATACAAAATGAAATTTATCATTAACTATTGACCATTAATTCATATTTTACATGATCATTTATTTTGGGGGAATTCTGGTATATCGACGTGTTTCTATAGATAATGTGTGATTTACTGTACGAAATTTACATACAATGTATTTGTGTGCATAGGATAAATCTGTTAAACATTTTTCAAACTTTAAAAGCCCATAAGGTAAATAAGGTGAATGACATGTTTTTGTTATATCTTTTTTAGTGTTTGAATGAGTGGAGGCAACATTCCGATAGATTACAACTTTTAGAAACATCCGTTGGCAACGTAATCACGTTTCGAAAAAGACAAATTATGACAAAATGTCGGTCATTACATTTTTGTCTTTTAGATCACCCGTTTTTTAATTCGGTTTTCATGTTTGAGAGAAAAATGACATCGAGTCACCGAATTGATTATGTCCTTCTAAAAAGGAAGTGATTTTCCGAAAAAGAATTAAACATCGGACTCTTCAGCTAAACCCTCAGCCGGCAGGTTTTATGGCAATATAATTAAGGGATGGTTGTCAGAAATTGTTTGAACATTTCTAAATGCATATTTACCGGGTAGATATCTCTTTCAAATGGAGAGTGGAGAAAGATAATATAGATTTACGATGATATAAGACTAAATAAAACAATTTAGGAACATTGGGAATGGGCCTTTAATTCAGTCTTTAAAAAAATTATAGTTATAACGTTTGTCACTTATGTCAACATCACTTTTTCCATTTATGTATATACTGATATAATAACCTTTGCTTCATATTTACATTGAACCATGTACTAATCTCTTGTCTTCCCCCATATGTTACTAAATCAGGTATAATTTGACATCTCTATAGCTCTATGCAACAATGAAGGTGATGAAAAGTGTCCCTCATAATGAAGGTGATACAACATAGCATAGTATTTACTTTTTATTTTAAGACTGGAAGTATCTAGCAATTTATTCCAGGATCTCTACCTTAGAATTGCCATCTCTAAAATTATTGGACCTCCCAGTAAAATACAATTGTTGCAGTTGAGGTTTTTTAGATGTAGAACAAATTTACAATGACGTAAGAATGAAATGAAATGAATGGGGTTTGAGGCCACCTTTGTGCACATGTAGGCTAAACTGGGCCAGGAGAAACTCCTGAGGATAGTGAGATGAATTAGATGACACTGCCCTCCAGAATTCACAGAATTCTAAATTCGAGCCCTGGCGGTCTGAGGTCGAGAATGCTACCTGTCGGTCAAGGGGGCTCCCCACAATATTAAATCTTTACGAGTGAGCGCAGAAAAAAACATTTTGTTTCTTTGAAACTTGAATGCCAGAGCGGGTTTTGAACCCGCGATTTCCGCCTTCCAAGCAGGCAGCTTTAACCACTGCACTGACGTATAGGCATATGCAACTATTCAATCATATCAATATTTTCTTTCTCCAAGGCTTCACATCTGTATAGCAATATTAGGGTTCCCAATTGTTTGTCGATTGGCAAGTTTAACTTAATCTTTTTAGGATGGAAAACATTGCCATCTGTGTACGACTAGTGCTATCTTTCATACATTCTATATTTTTTATATCTAGCTGATCTTGGTCTAGCCCTTTCAGCGCGAGGACCGTCTTTTTACGTCAGAATTCTGACGGTCCCCACACTGAAAGAATTACAATATTTCTAATGGTCGTAGACCCATAACATAGGTATTCAAATGAATCGGAAAGAGCTATGCTGATTTCAAATTGGTTTATACAAAAATAACTTAGCGTTGTAGGGGCTAGCAGTTTAAAACGTTGCACTACGCCCACCGAAGTAAGCATTGTGAATGAAAATGACTGTTTAGTTGCGTAAACAGGGGATTAGCAAAATTAGGTGTCTGACCCGGCGAACACTTCACCTTCGTGCAATAGCTCCGATGATATTTAAATCAACATAAATAATCATACTTTTTGTCGGAATTATGACTTTGAATATAAAATCCAGCGAGAGAAAAATAACATTCTGTGAAGGTTTGAACTGGTCAGTGTACTGGGTCATTTAATGCATTTATCTTACAGTGTAAACAAATTATATCAATTCTTTATACCTCTGTTTGGAAATGGAAAGTGCCTCTATTACTAAAACATTGTTTTGTGTGATGGTAGCCTAATCGACATTTCCCAGAAAACACAAAGTGTAGATTTATAATATTACCATTGCTCCAACGTCTGCGCCTATCGCTATACCAACGTCTCGTGTGTTGCTGCGTTGTTTATTTTCAACAATATCCATGACAATCAGATGTAGGTATGGATGGAAGATGTACCAGTATTATTGATTCTATAATGGACTCCTACTAATTGGCAGTCACTGAATTATCCGCTAATGTTTGATTGCTTATTAACCCTTTCAGGTCTGAATTTACCATTGCCACCTTCACCCACTACAACTCACAAACTGTCGCAATTCTCGACTTGTAGTGAATGAAGATGACATGAAGCGGGTGACAAATGAAAAAAGATATTGTTATTAGTAAAACAGTTCTAAAACCCCTAGGTGTGGGTAATTGATTCATTCTTCAAAGATGCAAAATGATGCTCGGATGCATCGTTAAAGTTTAAAGGGTTAAAACATTAAAACACTTTATTAACTTTTTGTATCATATTATGTAGATTGACAATGAAATAATAATTCCTCCTAACAATGATTGTTAAAAATATTTATATTCTGTATTAGTTATTTCTTATTGATGATATCCATCATGGGACACCACAGTGTCACCGTTTACTAAGAAACAACAATGACCTAGATCTTATATGTATCTAATTGGAGAACATCACCATCTCGACCAATCATTTGACCAATATATAGGTCAATCTCTTCATTTTGTATACCGAACCTGACTGCCAACTGAAAGCTCGATATTTTAGGGTTAAGGTTACGAGACTATTATTAGCTGTTTCACATAGCGCGCGCAATGCTGGACAATGAAACGCATATATTGGTCGATAATAATAAATCGGACACCACATTTACATTGATTTAATCACATCACTATCTCTTTTGTAGAATAGCATGGTGCAGTTATTCTGAAGAAGTTGTAGCGGTAGCAACATGACTGCCACTTATCAACCTGGATATGGCCTTAATTTTACAGGAGAAGCTATTGGAGGTGTCTCATCGCAATGCTCTGATCTCACAAACACCATGTGGACTGTACCATTGCCTCACTCAGTCCTGGGTGCTTTGCTAGGAGGTTCTCTCCTGGTGTTTGGGGTGACTGGAAATATGCTACTTGTCACTTCGTACATTAAGATCAAAGCAATTCAAACACCATTTAATACGATTCTGTTGAGTATGTCTTGTCATGATCTATTATATCTCACTCTCATACTACCTGTGTTGTTGTCGGTATACGTCAGAGGTCAATGGGTACCCATCTACACACAATCTGGTGACGTGGACATCGTATGTGCATATTTGAACATTTTTCTTACGCATTGTGAAATTGTTGCATTTCTTCATGTGTTGATCGTGGCGTTTTACAGATATGCAGTCGTGGTGCACCCACTAGGAAAACTGGAAAGATTAAATAAATCTCGTGTTGGAGTGATTATAATGATCGTGTTAGTTTATATGTTTGTACTTTCTGCATGGACTATTCCACGCTTGCACGGTTTCACTACAATAAACAGATCGTTGGGAACGGGATTGGCGTTTACTCCACTATTTGACACACGCATCATGCTGTGTTATACTCCATGCATCAGAATTTTTGGCTTTTTGATGATTATTGGAGCTTTATCTCTCACTGTCGCACTTGGTGTTATGTACGCACGCATCCTGATGGTAACACGTAGATCAAGCAGACGTATACGGACATTACCTGATAACAAGCCAGCGACATCTCAAAAAAGAGAGATCAGATTTATATTGACTGTTAGTCTTCTCCTATTTATTTGTCTTGTATGTTACTCTGGATTGTTGGTGGTGTCCTCGATGGATGTCAACAAAGTACTAAGTCATTCTCTTTATTTACCTTTTGTGATTCTTAATTGGATTCCACCGTCTTGTAATTGGCTGATATACACTGCGATGACCAAAGATTTCAGAGATGCTTATAAAAAAATTATCTGTTATCGTTTCTTTACTAATATTAAAGTACAGTCTATAAACACTATAACACAAATGAACACATCAACTACAAACATTATTAGAGAAAAGCAAATCCATTCTCTTGCTTAGATTTAAATATTTCTGGATGAGTTTAATTCAGTCGCTCTATCTATGAGTTGCTGTTAAGCCTTTATATTTAAAACAAGCTAAACGAGGGTCGTTTCGCTTCACTGATCAATAATCTTTTTCCTAAAATATGTACAAACTTGAATATCAAGGTGAGGGAATGTGTCATACTTATTAGCAAAACAGTTAGATTTTCAACATATTGATTATAACCAATATGATAATTCTGACGCAAACTATGTCATAGTGAATTTATGTATCATTATATTAAAGTATGTGATAGAAAGTACAACACTGTTAAGCTTTGGTTAATTTTGCATGTCACTGGAATCATGTATTGTCATAATACACTACGTTACAATAGTTAGTATTTGTTAAGACAACGTTTTGTCTGCGCAATACTTATAATTTTATTGTGGCTTGTGTACATAACATTTAAATAAATAAAATTATTTCGCATTAATATTATGCTTTCTTTTTTTTTTTTAAAGAAAAAGTGTTTTTGTTTCAAAAGGTTTGAACCACAATTATATTCAATATATTCCATGTATTCTGCCCAGCCTTATTTAAATACACATACATTTAAAGTGATAACAATATAATATGCTGAGGTGTGAATAGTAATGCCAAAAATTAAAGCGCGTTGAAATAAAATGTATGACTATCATATTCACATATTATTTAAATAGCCGTCCATTGCTTTCTAATTTTAACATGTGCTCGAAACATATCAAATTACAAGTATTATGTATTTAAAAATAGCAATTTTGTAGGTAGCTTTCCAAAAACACCCAAAAGTGCTTAAACTAAATATATTGTATTTATTTCCAAACAGTTTGATACTGAAATAAAAAAAATGTCAGAGTGAGGAGTTATACTATGATAATTGTGGATAGTTAACTTGTATCTTCTCAGTTTTTTATACACTTTATAATAATTGTGTTTACATTGCCGTATGACATGCATTGTACCATATTAACTAGTTAAATGTTATCAACTTACTCTTTCTTTGAGGTCTATTTATGTAAAAAATCAATGTTACGAAAAAAAATGTTTTGTCTTGATACTTTCTACTTTTCGTTGTACTAAGTCTTAACGCCTTGAGGTTTCCTGTGAAGAGACTCTATGTTATTATAGAATGGACAAGAGGTTTTATGGTTTAACGTTCACTCAGGTCAAATCGCTATTTTCGGCCACCTAATATATACTTCCCACTCAGCAAAAATGTTAAATCAGGAGAACGAGCTATATTACAAGTTCCTACAATATGTTTTTGTGTCGTAATTTGGATTTTATTCAGGGCAGCATAAAATAATATATAACCTATTTCAATTATTAAATGATATGCTTAGACAATATAGTTTGTTGCCACAACGGGTTGTTCTAAAAAAAACCTCTATCAACACGACTCACAGCCCTCTTGACCCATGACTCCCTCCACCCACGACCCACAACCCCTTAAAACACGACGCCCGCGACCCACGAGCTATGCAAATATTGGATGTACAAATGGGTGTAAATTATAGTCTGACGTTAGGACGTCAAAACATGCTGATTTCTAAGTCACGGAGTCAGAGGAATGCGCCAACTGAATACATCTTGCACCAGATTATAACAAGATTGCAGAAAGTTCATGTTTCAGAAATGATAGAAGAATATTCTAGCAATCCTCGTGTATATTTTTATTTTTTAAGATGGCTAGAATATAATATTATTTTCAGCACAGTTCAGCACAAAAATAAAAAAAGAAAGCATTCGAATTAATTTATCCAGCATAAAATATTCGAATTAACCACCACTAAAGAAAATATAGCTTCAAGCAATATGTCAGAAACTAATCAACTTTTAATCTAAAATGAAGTGTCTACACTATAGTGGGCTCCCTTACTGAACCTAGTGTTATTTGCTGGACAAAAAATTTTCAGGGATTGTCCACAAAGGTCTTAGGCATGATTTTATCCAAAGCACCAATAATATTGATTTATATTGTCGGGAATATGCCATTTTTTTCAAAATGGCCGCCATTTAGTTGTGTCATATATGGTAATTCCGTGACCGTTGCTTCAGCAGGTTGTTTTTATGGTTGATTTGCCTTATACAACTAATACATATAAAAATAGCCCATATGCCACTCTCAAAAGTGTGGGTAAAATTTCCATAAGCCTAAAATTAAAAATGACCGCCAAAATGTGTAAGAAATAAATCTCCATTGATTTACCACATAGTTATGTATAATATTTGGTTTCTAGGTGGTGTTGGTTCGAAAAATCCATTTTAATAAGCTTTTGAGATAATTCGACCTATATTCTACCGACAAATCCAAGATGGCCGCCGTTGCTCTTAATAATATAATCTTCATTTACCACCTAGATAGGTGTAATTTATGGTTTCTATATGACTGTGGGTTTAGAAATTCCTTTATTTGACACACAAAAACCAAGATGATCACCTTATTTTTTTTAACAAATAATCTTGGTTTTTCACCTAGTAGGCCTAATATGTGTCATTTTTTCATTCCTAGATTCCAGTTCATGTGCCTTTTAGGTTGTTTAACCTATATTTACCGCCAAGAGACAATATGGCTGAAGGTTTCCCACAGGCTGAATGAGTTTGAGGGGGATTTCTTGTAATTTGGTGTGATGAGAAAATTTGACATGCGTGCTTTAAAGGTGCACGCCAACTAGGTTTCTAGGGTTATGCTCCCCCGCCCAACAATTTGCATCTGGTGGGCATTTATGGCCATTTCTTTCTCTCCACCATGATGATTTTTATAAAAATGAACCAATTTAACAGGTCCCACTCGAGGAGGCTCAGAATATTCACTTCACAAGTTTAATTAATTAACATTATAACATGGGTGTCTCTTTAGAAGTCATACTATATTCTACAACACATACATGTCAGCCCTGGCCCCCGACATGCATGTCAGTGACGTCATATCTGGCTGTTCCAGTCTCCCCCTGACACTAGCATCCATTCCTTAATTTCATAACTTCTGTAGTTCTGTCATGTCTGTAACGTTAGGCCTTAGGCTTTACAAATAGAATCCTATTTGATAGGGACCATTTTCTTTTTAAATTGACAAGATCTGTGCCAATGTAACTTACGACGTCTCTATAAAACTAGACCTATTTGGTTTGAATTGAAGTCCAGAATTGCTGCCTTTAGACTAGGCCTACATGTCAAATGGGCTGGCATCTGCATTGGCACAGACTGTTCACTTATTTTTTTATATTAGGATCGTTGTATAATCATTCATGGTACGCCTATAGATCTTATTGTTCTGGAATGGTTCCAAGTAAAGTAAGACATTTGGCAAGTAGGCCTTGACGCTTGTTGAATAGACCACACTGTAGGCCTAGCCTACAGTAGCCTACAGTATAACATCATTTGTACAACGTCGGCCCAACGCCTTCGACGTGTCCGTGTGACTGTAGACAGTAGGCCTATAGTCTATTAAATAGGCTTAATAATAATAATAATAATAATAATAGGCCTAATAGTGTTAGGCTAGAGGCTACCTTGTAGCCTACTGTATCTAGACAATAGGCCTAACTATTAAAATGGAGTTGACAAATATTCTTGTCAGTCACATAAAGAAATAATTTATCAGATTTATAGCATAAGTAAAAATTAGCCTTCATTCCTAAACAAAAAAAATCCATGATCGGATTCGAGCATGGAACTCTGGCTCTCCAGGCATGTCTCGTTACCACTGTACCACGTGAATACCTGTAGACTATGTGATGCAAAGAAAAGCAGCAGTGAACTTAATATTGTCAAACAGCAGGGGTGTGTTCAGGCCTCGGAACAGCCAAACTGCGGCATAATTTTCTATCAACCCTGTTGCAATTCATGGCCTTGGAATTCAATCTTTCAGCTTTATCCTTTTCCGACTCGTATTGTCTTTAAATGAATTTAGAATTTATAAGGTAATTAATGTCGGTCTGTCATAATAGGAATCAAGTTTGGATATTGAAATGTGTTGGATTCTCATGTTATTGGACGTAGCCCTGGGCGAGGGGCCACGTGGCCCCTCACGCCCAGGGCTACGTCCAATAACATGAGAATCCAACACATTTCAATATCCAAACTTGATTCCTATAACAATAATTTAACTGATTAACTGAACATATGAAGGATTCTATAATTTTAAGCACCAGCACTGTCCGCACCTTGTAAAATTTATTATCGAATATTTCGATTTAATTTGATTACATAAATGCAATGAATCGCCTTTATTTTACAATATAGGGGAGAACACCCTTAAGCGCACCCCCTAACTAAAAAGGGGGGAATATCTTTATAACATGATTGAAACAACATGACCACATTGGCAGTTGGTCCGGATTCTGATAAAATATAATTCCTATTTTTTTCTGTATGATAAAGCCATTTCTACTCATTTTATTTGAAAAAAAAGGGGGCGCTTTGGGTGCACTGTGCACAAAGCGCACCCCCAGTGTTCTTAAAGGGCACCCCCTAATATTCAGTGGTTGTTATACGTCCTAAAGCGCACCTCCTGTACCGATACATGTAGGGACAATATAAAATTATATTTTAGTTAGATTATGAATAAACATAACCAAAATAATATTTTTGTCAATTTTTTACCCTAAATTTCCATGAAATATATTATAGTATATATAGGCCCAGTTTATTCATTTTGACGGAAAGTAGCCAGACACAACTGGCTGGCTGTGACTAATCATTGACATGGACAGGGCGGTGCGCTTTAGGACAAGCTCATATTTTTAAAGGAGACAGATGCTCCCAAAGCGCACCAGGGGGGTGCGCTTTGGCAGCAAGTTGGGGGTGCGCTTTGAGCACACTGGACATTATTTATTAAAATGATTTTTGGATCACAGGGTTGACTCACGTTGACTGATTGTTAGCTCTAGCTAATCAAGAAAAGGCCAATCTACATTGTGTTTTTTCAATTTTTTCGTTATCCATAATACTCTTTAAGTAATCACACAATATCTACACTCACAAAATTATAAGAAAAAGAGTGATTTTAACTGTTATTCTCTTGCGTCCTTCTCGCGTGTGTAGCGTCCTTGCTATTAAGTGCCCAAGTTCAAGGACACACTACTTTATTATCTTCTCCAATTATGAAGTCAATATGACGTCACTTTCACAGAAATATTAGGAAAAAAGCCAAAAGGTGCGCTGAGGGAACAGGGTGCGCTTTAGGGTGTTCTCCCCTAACAATATTACAATCCAAAAAATTCTAACATAAATGTGTTTTTTGAAAGAAATATTATGTAAATTTAGCCAATTTTAGCCAAAAAGCCTTGTCCCACATTCTAAATCCCACATAAACAGGCGATTTATTCTAGACTTCCTGTATTATATATTATATTTGTTTCTGATATACTGTTAGTGCTATCTATAAGATTATATAAAAGTTTTTTTTAAATAATTGTATTATTGTACCACTTTTTATGCAATTAATGTCTGTCCCACGTTGCAGCGACTCTCCGTAACGCTTATAGTTTTCAGGTAATTTCTAAACTTTTTCTGACCAAAATATCACTTGTCTGGTACAAAACAGTTGCGCGAGACCTTCATGCAGTGAATCGTGAAAAAAAGTATAATAAATGTGATTTTGTTTAGAAATAATGTAGGGTTTGTGCAAGTCTTTGGGTGAGTATTTTAATTCAAAGTCTCTCCATAACGCAATTTTTTACACATAAATACTGCATTTAAACTTTTAAGCACCCTACAACCTCCAAGCATACTACAACCTCATTTGAAAAAAACAAAAATAATCATAGTATAGCATAAAACATAGATGCTATGCACGATTTAGTAAAAAAACGTCTCTCCATAACGCATATTTTCTGTCTCTCCATAACAAAAATAAAAACGTTCTGGAGAGAAAATTAGGCACAAATTACCCTTTTACTCATTTAAAAATAGCTATAAACCTTTATGAATTTGGTACTTTAACCAACAAGTGACACTTGTTGAAATAGTAACTTTTTTTTGTCTTTTAAATTGTGTTAGCATCGATATTTAGTATTTGTTTATTGTCACTCCATAACATAAATAATTGTCGTTATGGAGGGACAATGTTCGTTAATATTACTCTCCATAACGACAAAAATCGTAACGGAGAGTAACTCTTATTTCATTATTTAAGGGTTATTGTCATCAAGTGATTCTTTCTAAATTAAGTGATCTACATTATAATAGGCATGTTCAACTACTTGTTAAATATTGTATACTTTTGTAGAATGGTCACTGAGAAATTTAAGTTTGAAGATTACTCCGTAACATAAACTGGTCTCTCCATAACGGTAAATTAGTCTCTCCATAACGGTAAGAAAAATTTTAATTGTTAAAAATAAGCATTTAAAATTGAAATTAAGCTCTGCTGACAATGCCATGTCAATAAACAAAGCTAAGTTGACATGTGTTTCAATTTTTGACAATATTCAGACAATTATCATAAATCAAGGAAAATATCATCACTGGTGCCTAAAATTATAGAATCCCTCATATATATTAAGATAAGGGATGTGGAGTATAGTCTGTGATAAGTAATATTCTGTGCAGCGGGTCTGTAATGAAGTGAACTGCTTCAGATGGCTGTCATTCTGAGAAACAATTTGCTCAGCCTCCTATGGCATGGCGAGTTTTGGCGACAGTGTAAGATACATCGTCTATTAGGCCTACGAAAGATGTGTGCCAACGTGCTGCATTTAATTATTTGGTCACAAAGCTGAATGATATGCTGAAAAGTATATGGGGGTGATTATTAGGGATGAGACGACAAATGAGCTTACGTTTTATTGTGTTTATAGGCCGTTGTCTAGAAAACATGTTCAATTTATTTTTCATGTTGTTTTCCCCTTCAGGAATATCTTTTATTATTTGTTTTTGCCTCTTGAAACATTGTGGCAATATTTAACATAAACATACAAGATGACAGTCGTCTTTTTTTAATTTATGATTGAAAATATTGTTTGTAAAGTAGACGTATACATGTATTGAACAAAACAATGTTGCATTCACAATTAAAACTTATTTGGAGATTGTCACATTGAATGACAGTGTATGGTATCTAATGCTGTCATGGCCCACTTACTTTCTCAACATGGGCTAGTCCAAAACAAAGCCTAGATCAGCCACCAGACGGGTTGTCACAGTTGAAGTTGAGCATTTATAATTTTAAATGACAAGTAGACCAAGAATGAAATTGGGAAAGTGGGATATTAGTCAATGCCATGGAACATTATAGTTTGTTTTGTGTTTTACTTTTCATCTGTGATAGTCCGGGTATAGGACATGGATTATTCACGAAAATAATATTGTATTTTGTGAGTATTAAATTACAAGTTTGATAATGTTATGATGGGAATATCACTGAAAATAACTATTTTATGTTTATTATATAATTGTACTAGGGTTTTCACGCTTATCGATTGCGTTGACACATATTTAATTTAGATCAGAAGGACACATTAGCATAAAATATATCATAGGCCAAGTTTACAAAAAATAAAATGAGTTCTTTTCGCCATGGTTTTAAGGGTGAGAGATTCCAGTACAATATATTTAATATAATTTATATGTTTATATGCCAAGAAAAGGCATTAGAAGACATAGGATATGCATTAGAAAAAAATATGCTAATTAGCAAAAATTATAATATTTACATGGACATAATATCTGAAAGTTGATGTAATATGCTGTATCAGTGATCATTTTCTCCATGGCCAGATAACACATTATTTCAGATGGACTTCTGTAAGGAATAAAGTATTATGCTAAATATATAAATCCAAATGTCATATATTTATGATATGTACGTTAGATTGATAATTTTATGATAACCTGTGCTGAAAATATAGGCCTATATCATATTCTAGTATGCCGGATGCTATTTGTTATTGTGATTCGAAAAGATGTGTGGCCTGACCTATGCATATCCTCTACTGTGAACGGCTCGCCAGGTCTTGATATTAAAATTAAATATAAAATTATATTATGAAATTAAGTCCAAACGTACTGGTCATTACGAAGCTTGGCCACTGATTTTGTGAGTGATTTTGTAAGTCATTTTGTAAGTGATGACCATGTACATATTTCAGCTAGTATCGCACAGAATATTTTGAAAGATTATTAAATTTTTCACACAATTTTGTCGGAATGGGAGATAATAACATTAGGATTAAAGGAACGACCGGGAAACTAATTACGACATATCATAGACCATTGTCCAAACCATACACACATCCTTTATTCCCGAAATTGCAATTGTTAATTTTCAACCGCTTCAGATTATGTCTCGTTTCTCTAAAGTTGTGTCTCGATACCATAATCCACAGCCAGGCATTAGGTCAATTACAGTTGTCATTGAGTAATTGTGTAATTGTAATTATAATTGTATTTGAAAAAATAATGACTCTGTTTATTGTAATTAAAATTATAATTGACAAAAAAATATGGCATTGTATTATAATTGTAACTGTAATTGCAATTGAAAATATCAAGGTCATAATTTGATTCAATTACACTTCAATTACATCCCAATTACGGCATTACAATTTCATAAAAACACATAATATCGAATGAGCTTTTTATAATTTGTATGAGAACAGACGGGAGCTGTCGGAATTAATACCTATGTTTTAAAATAACTGGGCCTTGAAAGGAATAACGCACCCTCAGGAGAAAAGCTCTATTGTTATTGGGTTATTTATGGGCCGATGTCCACACGGTGTGCCAGCATTAACTCATTATTGGTGGAGCGCCTCATGTTTGTTGGAGGTAGTAATTGTCACTCACCGGCTGTGGACCACAGCCAGTGTGTGTCAATTAATCCTTGTCCTGCTATGCCCGGATATATACGGGGTTAAGGATGTTTTAGGGCAATAAATATATCACTTAATTTTAATAAAATAGCTTTTGGTAGATGCTTAGTTGATCCAATAATTTAATTTTAGACATGTCTATTTTTCATAAATAGTAATATTTTTCGTCATTTAAAGCTGGAAATTGCGTTAGCAATTCCAGCTTCAAATGACGAAAAATACGATTGAAGCAATTCAGCAGGACAAGGGTTAATCATATTTCCTATAGTTCAAATATACGAAATACATAATTTACATTTAAAAACTATAATTCCAGGGGCAATTGATATGCGCAACAAATGACGAAATTCACAAACGCCACTTAAATAGTTAAGATTTGATTATAGATGAGATGACCCGACATTAAGCCGACGTTTGGGCAATGTTATGTCAACATACTCATGATTTTATCAGCCTCGTGTAGTTTCTTAGCCAAAATTGCCACTATTTTCTCTGACGGCTTGAAAAAAATCCATATAAATAAAAAACGTAAAATATTATAACCCCTTAGAATTAAAAATTCTGTATTTATAATCTGTAAAGTGCCAATATTATTTTAATACCACGCATATCTGCTAATACTGGTTCATTTACATTATATAATAATACAAATGAAATGGGGTTTTAGGTCACCTATAGGCACATATAGGCTAAAATGGACCAAGAGAACCTTTTGAGGATGGTGAGATAAATGAGATGATTCTAAATTCGAGCCCTAGTGGTGTGAGGCCGAGGGCGCTACCTCTCGGTCACAATATTGAATCTTTACGAGTGAGCGGGGGATAACCATTGTGCTTCTTTGAAACGCCACAGTGGGGCTCGAAATATAATATACAGTAGGCCTAGCCTGTCTGGTGGCAGTTTTGGCTTAGGTTTTAATTTAGGCTTTTGTTTCTCTGAACTCTTTGTATCATCTTTTGATTTATTAGTATCTGTTGTTGAACTTTCAGATTTTTGATTGCCCCTACATCGACCTCCCGGACTCGGCGGTTTGAAAGAAACAAAAATGTTTCTTCCCCATCCACGTGTGAAAGTCAGTATTGCGGGGAGCCTCCGTGACCGAGAGGTAGCGTGCTCGGCCTCAGACCGCCAGGGCTCGAATGTCGAATCCTGTGTCTGGAGAACAGTGTCATCTCAATCATCTCACCATCCTCAGGAGGTTCTCCTGGCCCAGTTTAGCCTATATGTGCACAAAGGTGGCCTAAAGCCCGATTCATTTCATTTCATTTCATTTTCTACATCGACCTAATCAATATAAAGCGTAGATTTTTTATTCCATACATTTTAGAATGCAAATTTTATGTGTAAGAGCGCCTGATATGATATATATTGAGTGAAAAGTAGAGTTTGTGGGTTTTTTTTTTAGTTTGTACTCCAAAATGACTATTTACTCCCTACGAATTGTTTGCAGCTGCTGATCAGTGGGTTTACATTGTTTCCACCTAGTGGGCCGAGTGGAGGTTATCTGGGAGAATATTTTCGGATGAGGAGCCGCCTCTTACGCGTCACGTCACTGATTCTCTCTGATTCACCAGGTAGCAGTATAGTCAAGATTCCTTTTGCGAAACAAAGCCTGCAAAAATACCAGGCGGACTTCATGAGTAGAATATGGAGACATCCTCATGCTTATAGGAAATTTCCCGTAGAATGCGAAAATCATTGTCACCAAGCTGAGATATATACCGATCACCGTCAACTCAGCCATTTATAAAATGGCCGCCATAAAGTTGCTATAAAAAAAATCAAATCATAATAGCCTGCCTAAAAATACATCCAAACGCTATATTATTACCAATCTATTAGTGAAAAATTTATTGCCGACACAATTTTTACTTTATTGTTCATATAAATTGTTCAAATGCAAGATGATCGCCAAAATTTCTGACAAATCGTGTTTTAGAACATCACTTTCAAATCACGCTAACAGGTAAAGGTCATTTCAATAAACAAGACCGTGTATATGTTTGGTAAGGTTATCTATCTGAGAGTATGGAAAATGAAAGCTGGGCTACCTGTAGTGGTAGAAAAGATCACCAGAGGTCATTTAAAGTCATCATCCAAGATCACCAGAGGTTATTGAAGGTCACTAACCAGGGTCATTTGAAGAGATAAATTGGTTTTAACTTTAAAGTTTGACCAGGACCAGGGGAATTTAAGTAAAATGTAAAATGACCAGTTTTGCGTTCGGTCTCATCTTGTTACCATCTTTGAACCAGACGTGAGGTGCAACTGTTCATCTTTATTTAGAGCATCCTCTTCCAGAATCGAATTGCAGTATAGTAATGTAAAACAAGTTTAATATGATTGTACAGTATCTATTATTTATTGTGTTTGGAGCACCCTTGTAACCTTCTTCGTCTTTATGTAGAATTTTAATGTTGCTCACTATAATCAAAGTAGTGAATATTGAGTAAGTGAATGTACTATACATTTAGGAGGCACGGGGAGAACTGGGTCAATATGTAATGATAGGCATTGGGTGAACTTTTTCTCTTCATTAGTGTCCCACTTTTCCACGTAAGTGTCCAGTATTTCTTCATAAACTGGGTATTCATTGTGTAAATGTGTTCAGATACCGTTTTAATCATTTACACCTGCTTACAATTCCCTTTATTTCTAGTATCTATCGATGGATATAAAGATATATATGAAACCGTCCCACTTTACCCTATCAGCTGTTCCAAGTCTTACTGAGACATCACTCTTTGTCACATTTAACTTTTAATATTATTTTTTCCAGGTGGGGCATGTGCTCACCATTACATCTCACTAAAACGGTAACTAATAGTGTGTAACAATATTCCCCAATTTATATGCTGGGTACAATCAAACTTACAGAAGTTATGAAAAACATAAACTAGGATCGAATGACGACAGTGAAATGGTATCTCAGCTCCACTAATTCTCTTAAATTTATCTGAGGAACATCAGCTTCCACATTTTGATTCCGGAATTGTCAATAATACAGCAATATAATGAGTTGGGCGCGCACCATTTTGCGACGAGATAGTTGCATCAAAGTCTTATAATAAGAATCTTACCCTCTAATGCATGACTACTGCAAAACAGCAACACCTGCTGATGCTTTGAAGCGCTGTACTTCACTACATTAACACGTGTTAGGCTTAATGCAAGATGTCGAATGAAAGACAAAATAAATAGTTCGAGGTTGCTTAAATATATATAAAGTGTAAATAAAAATTAATATACACATATATAGGCCCTATATCAATTTAATATGTACACTTCAAAAATATATTACCATGCCTATATTGCTATATAAAAAGTATTTATTATGTTTAATTCATGCTCATTTTATAGTTGACTATGAAAACTTATGTAAAGACACCAAAAAAATTACCAAATAAAAACAGATCATTTTTTAAATTTGGTCCTATTTAGTGTTTAAGTGCAATACCGAGTCCAGATTATGTGGGTTTAGTGGGTGATTCGCCTCCCTAAAGATTTTTGTTTCTATATTCAATCCGGTTTAGTGCACTTTTTATAATAATAATAATAAAAAAAAAATTGGCAAAAAAGGGGTGTGTGAGTCCCCCCCCCCCACCACACACCCCGGATCCGCCTTTGTTTTGATTTAAAGAACTGTTAATATCATTAATAATATACGTTTTATAGAAAGATTTGATGAAACATTTTTTGTTTAACAATTACTCAATTCTCATTTTGTTTGAAAAAAATGGCCTGAGGGAAGGCCTTACACTAAAGCTACAAATTGGTTCTCCTTCCAGTATGGATTAGTGTACATTTTTTCAGCTTTTGTCACATTATGAACCATTTTACTCAATTTAGGGTACTTATTATAATAATTAGTCTAACAAATGCACAATAGATCCATCACTGCTTTGAATAAATAAACTGCTAACAACGATTATAAACAGTTTAGTAGATAACTTTGGTGAAACAATTTTTTTTATAATTTCTTATTACTTAAAAAAAAGGGGGGGTTGAAAATGCACTGAGCGAAGCTTTCACGCTACAGTTACTAGGTTATCCCCCTTCCAATATGGACCAGAATACCATTGTGCAGCTTTGTGCAAAATTTGGTGTTTTTATCACATTTTTAAGCATTCTACTCGACTTTTTTAATGATTTGTCAAAAAAACGGAGTGCGAGTCCCCCTCCCGCACTATGGATCTGCCCCTGTTTTGTTTAAATAAACTGCTGAAAGCATTAATAAACAGTTTTGTGGGCATTACTGGTAAATCATTACTGTAAATCATAAAAGATTTTTAAATAATTTACTTGAATTAATTGAAAAAATAAGGGGGGTTGAAAATGCCCTGAACGACGCTCCTACAATACAGCTACAGGTTAGCGGACATTTTGAAAATGATTAATTTGACTATGAGCGGACATATTTCAGCTTCAAGACAGCGATTTCTGAATTCTACGCGAGATCTCCTATAAGAACGTTCCCTGATGATGCTGTCACCAAATTCTACTCATGATGTCTACATGGGCTTTAGATTACCAGAATGGAGTCTCGACTACAACCTGGGGTACCGGGTTTCAAAAGAGAGAAAGAGGTGTTGAGCCAAGTGTTGTACTGTACTCCCCATGCTGGGTCATAATTTCCAATGTTGGCTCAATGTTTGTCCATTGATTGTCTACAATTCTGGCCCAATATTAACCAATTAGGGGTGAGCGTGTTTGTGTTTGATGGGACAGCAGTTTGCAAACCGTTTGGGATGGTTCAGAAGTAGTCGTCAGGTGGGACCATTAACCCTTACAGAGCTGAATAAATTTTGTATAAATCATGGAGACTAAAGGGTTTTTTTCAATTTGAAATCACCATAAATGTCTTCGTTAGTTCTTTTCGATTCATTTGAATACCTATGTTATGGGTCTACGACCATAAGAAATATTTTTACTCTTACAGCGCGGGGATAGACTTTAGTCGTCAGAATCTGACGTCTACAGACGTCAGATTCTGACGACTAAAGTCTATTCCCGCGCTGTAAGAGGTAATTAATTGTATATATAAGGATATAGTTCAGCTTATAATATACCATCTTTATTCAGGTTAGTGAAGAAACAGGGCATTTTTAAATATACAACGGAAATTCATTTACATTTACCGCGGACTAGCGTCACCGAGCTTTCCTAAACTGAAATGAAAAATATATTATATCTAGGAATTCAAACTTACATATGGTCATACCAGATACAGTCACCTTGACTACAACATTTCTGTCCACGGACATTTAAAAATGTCGTCAGTCATAGAAAAGAGATTACCAAACAGTAAAGAGTCAAGGAAAAGTCACATTATTTGTCCTGTCTTCCAAGTGGCATCCCTGTTAAATGAGATGATGAGCTGTGTCCGTATTCCAAGACATTATAATAATGACCAACATTATCAGCTCGAAGAAAATACATACTCACCATGAGGCAGTTTGGTATGTTCACCTTATGTGTGGTAACAAATTTAGTAGAATATACGACGTCAACAAATGAACAGGTATAAGCTCTACATGTATGTTATTAGTATAACAGGGCCCGATAACTAGCCTCTCCTGCATCGGCAAGCGGCTTTCACTAGAGTGAGATTGTTTTCCTGTGTTCATTGTCGTCTCTAGCAAAGACAAAAAAAAACTGTGATACAAAATCATCTCTTTTCTGAACCATGCTGGTAAATTGCTAAAAGTATATATCTATTGGCAACGTTATAGCAGGCGCACGCGTTATTTGAAAATGTTACGTGCGTCATGCCTCATGTTGGTTAAAGCAGCTCAGTATGATGACATCAATTTTCGTTTTTAATTCTGTAAAAAAGTAGTGTATCTCACAGAATGATCATGGTTTTATTATTTAAGAATTTTTAGATTTTTCAAATATTTTTTATCCAGGAATAACGCAAATATACAGTGTATCAACCTAAAGGCTGGTTGAATGCTAGCCACAAGTTTATGCCGTCGGCCCAGCTTTGAGCAGACCATCTGGGCTGCGGGGGAACTCCCCCCCCCCCCCCGATTATCACCCCTGACCAATTAAGGGCGGTAGCTATTGACGCAACCATGTGGTTACTTTGATCATGCCGTCTGAGAGGGTGGGTATTTGGGGCAGTTTTGTTTACATGAAAATATACGTCTTGGAAATAAAACTAGTTTAGTCGTTTTCAGTGCTTAATTTTTTTATGTTTTTGTATTTAATTCATGATAAGTAGGCTATATAGCTTCACATGAAGTAAATATTCAAAATTGAAATTTTTTAAAATTATCTTCCCAAGGAGTTCCTTTAATTAAAGCGATGTTTGATGACATCAATTTTAGTTTTTTATATTAATTTTGTAGTGAAGTAGTGAATCCCACAGATCATGATTCTATTTATTTTAGAATTTTGAGATTTAATTTTTTTTGTTTATCAACATGTTTACGAATCCAGCAAAAACACAGGCAAACTATTTGTATACCTAAACTTCTGTTAAAGGACGGTTGAATATTACTACAGCATTGGAGCAGAACTTGATGTCGTCGTCGGTCCAGCGTTGAGCAGAAATTAGTGCTGTGTGGGGACACCACCCCCCCCCCCCCCCCGAACATAGCGTTCCCAGACCAGTTAGGGGCGTCAGCTATTGATGTAACTAGGTGGTTACTTTTACAAGCCGTCTAAGATTGTGAGTATGCCTACTGCATGTGCTCCTGAGGCTCTTCTCTACCGATTTCCTATCCATGCTAAGAACCTGAGTGTAGACCGTCTACATAACTACTAATTAGGATCGATTCACCAACAATTATTCAGCATTAATGCAACATCTGTGTCGAGTTTTAGCTAACAGGGATCAACCTATTTGTGTGTCAACTCCAAACACAGAAAATATTCAAGCAAAGCAAATGTGGAATTTAGAATGTATTAATTCTACAAATTAAAAACGTAATTTACAATGTCTAGAGCTATAACTGATGAACACTTAGGGGTTTTTTTCTTGTATATCATAATGTTATATAATTTAAATCCATTTTCATCATGCCTTGTAGATTTGGCAATATGTTAGAAGGTTTTACTCAATGATTAATAAATGTACCTGTTTTCAACTGTTAATTCAAATAAATAAATAAATAAATAAATAAATAAATAAATAAATAAATAAATAAATAAATAAATAAATAAATAAATAAATAAATAAATAAATAAATAAATAAATAAATAAATAAATAAATAAATAAATAAATAAATAAATAAATAAATAAATAAATAAATAAATAAATAAATAAATAAATAAATAAATAAATAAATAAATAAATAAATAAATAAATAAATAAATAAATAAATAAATAAATAAATAAATAAATAAATAAATAAATAAATAAATAAATAAATAAATAAATAACATAGACATTTTACATAAAATGTATTAATCTGACCATTTTTACTACAACACTTTTACACGATTGTTTCACTGTGACAATTTTGCCTGAATATTACGTAGCCGTTTATATAATATATATATACATCACAGATTAAAAAAAACAGGACTATTAGTATGCATACATTTTTGTGTGATACTTTAATCACTTGAGGTGGGAACATGGCCAAACGACAGTAGCAATTAAAAATGGGAAATTATATCTGCACACATTTCCTATGTACATTTGTTGATCGCTATAATTGTGCTTTAAGTCAATTAGTAGATGACATAGCATGTTCATTAATAACCCCTTAGCCGCCAAGTTATGTAATTTATTTTTTACCGACTTAAAGTTATGCTTCCGTACTGTGACTCGCAATTACTAAAATAATAACTAATAATAATAGTTATTATTTGTCTAGTTTGTGATCAAACATTCGCAATTATCGCTTGCTAAAACACACTTTGTTCTCAAGAACCGCATTTTTTGCTAATGCATAACAAGCGAATAAAAACGATAATTGTCTTTAATGACGGTCAAATGGTTAATACAACATGAGACGCTGTTAGTTCAGTTCTGGGCCAGCATCGCAAACGATGGGCCAGCAACTAGCCAATATTGGTTCAATTCCTCGTGATCGCTGGGTGTTCAATATGCTGGTATAATCCATATATATTTTAAAAAATAATCACCATTAATAAAAAGGACATAAGTGACGGGTTTATTTGATTTAAAAGAATAGTGGATTTTTGTGTATAAGAAACACATCCATTTCTTGCATTTTTTGTTTTAAAACTGAAATGTTTAAAGATAATAAAATCAAATACATGTAGTTGAAATGAGATACAAATTATTTATTAAAAAAAAATATTAAAATTAAAATAATTGTTATGATATTGTAGTAAAACATCCATAATAGTGTGACATCGAATCAAATTTGATGTGCAATTATACTACGCACACATCAGCATGCCAATATATGGATTTTACCAATAACACACGACAAAATAAATCACATTATCTTACATGGATCACATAAGATTGCCATCAAAATCGGAAAAATAGCACCTAAAATACATCATGTTATTATATATTTTTTCTAATTAAAAAAGGGTTATAAAAATGTAACCTCAGATAACGTCAAATAAATATAATTGTTATTCTTGATTTATCCGCGATTTAATTGGAACTTAAAGTTGTGTCTTACTAACGCGCGATTCATAACTTCAAGTGAGCAGAACTTATTCAGATTTGAAAAAAATTTAAGTCAACGATTTAAAATCAAGTTGATTGATGTCACGATTAATCTTTAACTTACCTAAAAGCTTTTACACAATGATATAAAATAATAAAAATAAACCCGATATAATTGCGATCAGTGGCTAAAGAGTTAAATTGATTACTGTAGGCACAGAAGGGTGTTTATAACTCATATCATATAACTCATATCCCTTATTAATATAATGCATATCTCTTCTTAGCTCAATATAATCTGAATACATCACATATTTTATTAAATAAGCATATTCATAACCTTATATAATCGTGGCAAATGCAAACTTTTGTATAAACGAATTGATCTAATTATCGTACTTATTTGCTTTCATTCATTATATTTGTACAATAAAATAATTAAAATATTATAAACATTGAGTTTTTAAAAAAAAAACCTTAATACGTCATTACCTTCAACAGGTTAAATATATGCTTGAAGCTATAGGTAATAATGTATTGTAAAGTTAAAGATGAGCTACCGCGGTAATCAAATAACTGAAATTGGACATTCAATTTATCGTTTACCATGTGCAGATAAAAAAAATTATAGTTAAACAAAATTGATGATGCAATTTTCCCACTAGTGTTCACATCATTCTTCCTACCACAGTCACTATCAAACAATTATTACAATGTCATAAATATAATGTCAATATAATGCAGTCAAACTAGGTACCAATACAAGAACAACAACGTCTACATTTATTGTTCTTGTTAAACATCAGTATACAGTTATCATTATCTGTGAATAACTTATCCAGTGTATTTCAAATTTAATAGATATACATTCTTCTCTTCAAAGTCAGCCAGTCAAGTATAATTAAAACGTTTATATATTTTTTCTGATAATAGTATCAACTGTAAATCTATGTACATCTTTAATATGAATTTAACCTTCAGGTAAGGTAATATTTCAATTCTGCATTTTCTAAAAAATGTATTTTTTAAAAATAGCACCTTTTAAGGTGATATTTTCGTGATAATTCTTGATAGAAGACATTCGTTTCGCTTTGCCACTTTACGTTATTTACAAGTTTAACATGTCCAAGACATTAATAAAATAAAAACATGAAATGCATTACACAATCTAATGAAGCAATTGTTTCTATGTGGTAGGTGCTGCATTCGTACCGTCGGTCTATTTTGTATGAGTAATTTACAATCAATCCATCAAAACAATCCTGAATTTACAACTATATGATTTGTTTGTCGCTGTCGTCACCGAAATCCCCAAATAAAAAAAAATCAGATTTAAATCAATTGAGATTATTAATTTCGCTAAATAAAACATAATATTGGATCTTGGAAGATAGCAGCAAATTGAAAACAAAAAACAGTGGTGAATTAATTAGCACTAATTAGTGGACTATGACTCCACTGGACCAACTTTGTTGTCACACAGTAATAACCGTTTAAAACCGTTTCTAAATCTGGAATCAAAAACCCCATAAACCAGACTATTCATCATACCAGCGATCCACACAATGATCATGACTATTGCTATGCCGGACGGATTTATATCACCGTTGGTGTTTGCCATCCATGCGGACAGGGCACCCATAACAAAAGATACAATAAGCAAGGTCACAATGACCAACATACACAATATAATATTTTTATGCTGTGTCATAATCTGAAGACGGCGTCTTTGGTTCCCGTAGATGACCCCTCCAATACTGACAAGCTGTAACCGTTTTTTAGAAGACAATACTTTATAATAAACACTGATATAGCTCGACAGCGATATTGCTATAACTAGAAGTATCATTGTTGACATGATAGTTAGAGTTATGGAATCAGATAGTTTTCCGAGGCATCGACCATATGAACTGATGAATCGGAATGACTTGTCCGAATTAAATCTACCACTAAGCAATGCGAAAGAGAGGATGTGCAGTGCGCAGATGAGGATTCCTATAGTGCGTTTGTTGCTGATTCTCTCACTTAGTTTCTGATGGTAAACAATGAGATAGCGATGAATAGCTATCACCATAATGTACATGGGGATTGTGATGAATAGCTGAGTCCACAGTATGGCATGAATTACACACATTAGATGTTGTGACGGCCAAGTCAATGGGAACTCTTCCAAATAGATACCCGCCACTTGTATCATGTTCAGTACTCCACATCTCACAATGTCATTCACAGCCATGCTACCCAGCAAGGCATTGTAAGGCTTTCTCAACGTCTTGTCTTTGGCTATCAAACACAGTATAGAGACGTTGCCAGCAACACCGAATAGATTGAATATGACACCTAACGTTACAACGACTGTCTTAACATAACTCGAGAGCGATGATACAACTTCTTCGTTTGCCACAATGGTAGAAACATTGTCAAATACAGATGGTAATACAGTCGACTCTGTGGTGTTCATTGTGAGCAACAGATGATATCACTTTATAATGTTGTTTTATGTACTGTATCTCTAGCCAATAACATATAGTATCCCTTTCTAATGTTTCTCTCTTGTTGGCCTCACGTGTCTGTAGTCAATTTGCAATGCTTCTCAGTGATAGTCAGCTTCTACAACGCCTGATTGAGTGTGAAGCGCGCACAGCAGCATTTTATGATCCACCCACCCCCTCGCCCACCTCATCTCCACACACATCCCACAGTTCAGACTGCTGAATAATTATATATACTTATCATAGTTAATGCCATGCCTATTTTGCATACCACTATAACCACCACCAACACAACCACCACCACCATCACCACCATCATCACCACCACCACCACTGCCAACACTACCAACACCATCACCACCACACCACCACTGCCAACACCACCAACATCACCACCCCACCACCACCGCCACCCCCACCACCACACCCACCCCCACCACCACAACCACCACCTTCAGCACCACCACCAGCACAACCACCACCACCACTGCCAAACCACCAACACAACAGCCACCACCACCACCACCACCACAACCGACACCACTACCACAATCACCACAGCTACCACCATCACCACCACCACCACCACAACCAACACCACCACAACAATCACCACAACCATCACCACCGCCATCCCAACCAAAACCAACCACAATCACCACAACTACCACCACCACCACAATCAACACTGCCAACACCATCAACACCACCACCACCACCACCACAACCAACACCATCACAACCACCACCACAACAACCACCACAACCAACACCACCACAACCACCACCACAACAACCACCACAATCACCACAATTACCACCACCAACTCCACCACCACAACAACCACCACCACCACTACCACCACCGCCACCACCACCACCACCACCGCCACCACCACTACCACCACCACCACCATCACAACCACCATCACAGCCACCATCAACACCACCACCACCACCGCCAACACCACCACCACCACAACCACCACCACAATTACCACCACCACCACAACCACCAGGTCACTACCACAACCACCACTACAACCACCATATTATTTGCATAGGAAGTGCGTCAAACTAATTATATCTAGAATTGGTCTCCTCCAGTCATCCTTTTACAGCAGGTCACGTCTGATTTCCTAAACAATGGTGGTTTCGCTTCCTGGGTAAGCCTTTGCCACCGCCGGCACAACCACCACCACAACGGCCACCACCATCATCGCCACTACAACCACTACCACCACCACTACGACCACCACCGTGAGCACCACCACAACCACCGCCACCACCATCACAACCACCGTCACCATCAACATGGCCAGAACCACCACCACCACCACCATCACCACCACAACCACCGTTACCACCTCCAGCATCACAGCCACCGCCACCACTATCACTACCCACCACGGCCACCACCACCACCATCACAACCACCACAGCCACGGCCCCCACCACCACCATCACAACCACCGCCACCACCATCACAACCACCGTCACCATCAACACGGCCAGAACCACCACCACCACCACTATCACCACCACAACCACCGTTACCACCTCCACCATCACTACCCACCACGGCCACCACCACCACCACAACCACCACAGCCACGGCCCCCACCACCACCATCACAACCACCGTCACCATCAACACGGCCAGAACCACCACCCCCACCACCACCACCACCACCACCACCACCACCACCACAACCACCGTTAGCACCTCCACCATCACAGCCACCGCCACAACCATCACTACCCACCACGGCCACCACCACCACCACAACCACCACAGCCACGGCCCCCACCACCACCATCACCACCACCGTTACAACCATCACAGCCACCGCCACCACCATCACAACCACCGTCACCATCACCACGGCCAGAACCACCACCATCACCACCACCACCATCACCACCACCACCACCACCACCACCGCCGCCGCCGTTAATGAGATGGCTTACATCTATTTTACCTGTCTATCAGGCTAGGTAACCTATCACTTACGGATATATTGGCTGGTAGGAGACTACTTAGTGTCAGCTCACGGCTCTTTTATCGCAATTCAAAGCATCTCGTGCCAGTTCAACTGTCAACCTGCGTAACCCTCACATCGCGGGGATCAACTTTAGAATTTTAGAAGTCAGATTCTGACTTCTAATATCCATCCCCACAAGGATATAGTGCACTTTGGCTTTGCAGAGCAGCATAGAATATAATTAATAATCATGTCGTGTGTCAAGCTGTTAACAGGTAAACATTCAGGTATATCATGTAACATATTGTTAGTGAAGTAACTGGGTAATTGTCCACTAATTCCACCTTCCAGTAGCCGGCTATGATATTTTAGTGGTGAACCCAGCAATGGTCGATACTTTAAGGTTTTTTTTGGTTTTTGATGCATTGTGGTTCACAGATGACATTTCCGTCGTATATCAGATTGACATACTTGAGCATTTTTCACAATTTGCATAAATCCAAGATGGTGGGTTTTTTCAATAAAAGCAGCATAAACAATGTATTATCTAACCTGTTGACATGTTTTCTTTGTTCTTAATTTTGTTTTTCTTGTGCGTGAATATCTAATGGCATGTAGAAAAAGACAAGAATCATATCTAGGTCAAGATAATATCTAATATGATGAAAGTGAAGGTCATAATTATCATTGTTATTTTTGCACTCGAATTATATATATATTATATGCAATACATGATACTTACATGTACGCATACACAATATTAGCATACGTATTACACTACTACTTTATGATATTCGGATATATTTTGTGAGATGGGAATTTCCCGGGGACGGGGGGGTATCCCATATATTTGGAGTAATTCAATTAGTTTATATTTTGGAACTACATGTAAGTGACTAGATGTAGATTACTTAAGATATGTTTACAAAACTTGTATGTGAACAACATTTGGATCTTACATGTGATTTCAACCCAATTTAAAACAAAGGTTATGTCAAGGGCATTTAAATGGCAAAAATGAAGGCAAAACGTAATAAAAACATTTTTAATACATAATTAAATGTACAAAAAACTTACAACCGAAAAAGTACGCTTAAGGGCACAATGAAGTATTAAAACAGCTGCCTTACTGGTATGTTTACCCTTACAGCGCGGGGATCGACTTTAGTCGTCAGAATTATTTACTCCAAAACGATTGTGTAGTGTGTCTATGAGAATGGTTGCATCAATGGTGTCAAATGCGGTGGACATATTTAGTAAAACTCATAGTGCTGCCTGGTTGGTATCCGTTGCATTTGCAATATCGTGCTGAACACGCATCAACGCTGTTTCTGTACTGTGCAATGGTTTGTATGCTGATTGTAGTTTTTCATGGAGTCCATCCGATGTCAAGTGCTCCGAAAGTCATTGCACATCTATACTCTTCATAACCTTTGCAGTAAATGGGAGGTTGGATACTGGCCTGTAGCTGGCAAGGATGAGTGCTGCAATATGTGCTGATGATGTTTTCTTTATAATTTCAGTTGGTAGGGGGTCCAAAGAGCATGTTGTTGATTTGCTAGATTTGATCATTTTTCCAACTTCTGTTTCACTCGTTTCTTTGAAGTAGTCAAGTGTGGTTGTTGTATATTGTTCAAGATCCGTGTCGTGGTTCAGGTCAAAGTTGATAACAGGTACACTGTCCACAGCAGCATGAATACGGTCGATTTTGTCAGTGAAAAAAAAAAAAAAAAATTCACAAAGTGACTCCACATTGATCTTGTAGTTGTGGTGACGGAGAGGCCAAAAGTCTATTCAAAATTCAAAATGGCCGTCTCGCGGCCATTATTGACTTTATTATGCGTAATATCTCGAAACATTACTAATTTGAATAAATGAGCATGATATATTATAGTAGAGTGACATTTTAAAAAATTATAGTCTATACTGTTAAAAGTTTGTTTTAGATGATTTTCGCTTTTAAACGATGATTAGCGGCTTAGGCTTATTTCATTCGCCGACGTAGCTGATGAACAATGCTCTCTTATAATGTTTGATGATGTTTGGCTCTGATCAGCCGTCTACTAAACAACTTGACATTTATAGCTCATGGAAGACAGAGGCATTCACTTTAATAGCGTATTAGTGAGTGATTAATTTCCTTTGTGGAGTGACAATTCATGCACCCCAGTTTGCTCTATGTCTCGCTCTCTGCAGCTACTAGATCTTTGTTTAGAACAAGGTTTCAGCATTAACATTAAAATATATATTTGTGATGTAGGCATATTTACGCATTTCTTATCACTATGTAGCGTGTATTTAGCAATTAATCGATTTTAACTGGTTTTGTCTCGAATATTGGTGTACGAAACAACAATCACCCGAATCCACCAACATTTTTTATCTGGATATAATAATGCTGTTATTTACATTGTTATGTATGCCACACTCCGACATTATAGTGTCATATGTTGACATTCCTGTCCCAATTTCAGCCTGCACGATTTCAATGCTACGTGTGTATTGGATAGGTACGGAAAAATACTGACGATTCCTGAATTTTCTAGTAATCATAATGATGTTTCGACCACCGGAAGATGTTCCATTTGCTTTTGATATAGGCTAAATAATAATAGTTTACTCATGACCTAATTATTGAGTGGCTCAGTCTGTTCACATGTCATTCACATGCTATGTGATAATTAGTAAATTACTTAACGGCCATCGTAAATTAATACAAAATAGTAGTTTCCTATTATCATTTACATCTACGGTATTGCAATTTCAATCCTGATTATTTTAACAACTCACACATGTTTCTATCTACATTTGCTACAATGCAAATGAGGCCTTTGTTATTAAATTATATGTGATTGAATATTGTTGCCTATTCCATTCTGATTATTTTAATACCTTTTTCATTTATTCTTTCTTTATTTGTTTCAAAGTAATGAGGCATAATGTGATAATTGGCCAATTATATGGCGGCCGTCTTGAATTGGTGCAAATTAGGCCTCTTATAAAGGAGGGTTTATGTCACCCCTCCAAAAAAATCACAAAACTTATTATAATTCACACCTTGGTCAGAGAGTCAATGGAAAAATTGATGATTTCTTGACATTTTGAGTAGGCGTACTTTTGGCCCGTTTTAACCTTTTTCTGAAAAGTTTAAAAAAGGTACCCCGGTCTATATAATCTAGAAATTATAAGCTTTCATTTGATACAAATAAAACTAATTCTTCTAGCAGTTACACGTATTTGTTTTCAAGCACCTTTGCAAAAATAGCCCACAGGCTTAGAATAATATTTTAGTACTGGTAGTGAAATATGAATTTGTGATGTAGGAAGATTTATGCAGATTTGTGATCATGACTGGTGGTGTTTACGAACAATAATTAACGGTTTTATTTAAGACAAAGTTAGTTTTTCTTAGAAATTGTTAGATATTTTCAATTTAATATTCAACAATATTGATAGCTAATCGTTTAAAAAAAAAAATGAACGGATTACAGTGCATAAAATGAAGTAATAAAAAACCGAAAAAACACATTACATGACCTGATTAATGGTTGTTTTTTAAATAATGCCCATTGAATTAATGTTGTCTTAGTTGAATTGTTAGCCATCTTGGATTGATGCAAAATTTAATAAATGCTCAAATGTACGGATTACTAAAAGTATGCATTATGTTATTTTTAATAATTAATAAATTCTGTGAACCAAGCCACAGAATACGCCATGATATAACACACACACATATGATATACATAATGTTTAAATTGGATATGAACTTGACCTTGACATGAAGTTGTTTTTCAGTTGACTTTCTAGAAAAAATATTCAGCAACTTCAAAACTGCATAAAAATCAAATAAAAATGTGAAACACCTTATACGTGACCAAATATGACCCAATTAATGATATTCTCAGTAGTAATGACGGCCATCTTGGATTTATGCTAATTGTGAAAAATATACCCTAAGTAATTACCATAAAACCTTAGAGTACCAACCATTCCGGGTTAGGTAACTTGGCTGTTGGACTATACAGGAAATATTTTTGCGTGAACACGTCATTCGGGGGTCCAGACTTGATGTAGGGAAGATGACGTTAATAATAACAATCACAAAAACCACATACGCTAATGCGAAACGTGGATGGCATCATGGCATTTTGTTATGGGTGTGAATTATTAACAATCGCAAAGCATTACGGACGAGTAAACAGTCAGCTGAAGACACCAACCACAGCGAGTATTTTAAGCATGTTTTTTTTTTATTTCATGAAAACAGTAGGTCATATAACGGTAAAATTAAATGTCAATGACAGCCAGCTCATTATCGCTCTACTGGCAACATGCATTATAGCAGTAATGACATCACATCATTAGTTCCTAATATACGTTTGCAGTGTTCACAAAAACAATACGTTGGAACTGTATATGAGCTTAGGAACATAACCAAACTAATCATGCACCATAAATAATAGTCTTTGAACTCCAGTTTATATATCAGTATTGTATCTAAATAAATTTGCTACTATAAAAAAATACCTTCTTTTATTTGGAAGTCCCAACACGAGAATGACCCATCAACTAATTATAGAACATATTATGTCAGTGAATGTGTTTTTAATGTTATAAAATCATTTTACTGTTTATTTATTTCAACAAACTTTTCAAAGTATTTTCTTAGTATTTCAAACAACAGTTGTTTTCCCTTTCGTGAATAATTTATTTATTAGTAGTCTAATAATCAATATGTAAGTATGTATGTATGTATGATAAAAATGTCCATATTTTTCAATTTACTCAATTATAACATTGATGAAAGGAGAATGATTAACATAGGGTGACATTTTACAAGCGTGCATTTCGAAATAGTGTCGGGAATTCTGATTTCGCGCGCGCCCTATCAAAGTTATTATTTTATATTTTTTGTAGGTTTAGATCGGGTAACTACAGAGCTTTTTAAGGGGCATCTCCAAAAAATATTATTCAACTGAAAGTATTTAATTGGAGCGCGCCAAATCATTTGGCTTACACCAAATAATCATTTGGCGCGCACCAAATCATTTGGCTTGAACCAAATAATCATTTGGCGCGCACCAAATCATTTGGCTTGAACGTAATAATCATTTGGAGCGCACCAAATCATTCGGCTTGAACCAAATAATCATATGGCGCGAACTGAATCATTGAGTGAGTGGCAGGACATTGATGGAATAGCACGATGAAAGGAAATCCGAAGTCAACACTATGCGATACGCCATCCAACGACATCAAGGGTGCTTTATAGTAACAAGAACAACACTGCGTCCTCCAAACCTATGAACATTTAGAGCACTGTGTAATCTCATAGCAGCTATGATGACAGACAGTCCCCAGGTGCGGATCCAGATAATAATCTAACAAAGGGCTCTTAATTCATTTCCAGTCTCACAATTAAATGGCAGAGATCTAATTTCACTCAACATGCCATCGCAGTCTTACTTTGCCAAAAAAAATGAGGAGTATAGACAAGATTGCGTATATCTGAACGCAATAGTGCTTAGTGTTCAGAGATGATGTCACCACAAGTCATCCATCATGCTTCTGTCATGTATCCTCATTTAATATGCATTACTTCTTTGTTTGTAACTATACATCTTTGCAAAATGATATAGGCGATTCCCTTTTGCGTCCTACCTTTTCTATTCATACTTGGGAACATTTGCATTGTTTTGAATTTTAAGCAAACTATGAACGCTTCTTTAAAAAATAGTGTCCATGAAATGGAAATTTGTAGCCCGTGCTTTATCTTTGTAATTGTAAATAACTAGGCCTATTTCATTTGGCAATCTTTAAATGAAAAAACAAATATAAAATATTAGTTTTTGCATTTCTGCACTTTAGAAGAAGTTCGATGCGACTAATTGCGTGCACACGTGTCACATGCCCCTATAGAAATTATAATATTCTTTAGCTCTATGATAATGATCAAAACTACATCCTACATCCGGTCCTAAATTCAATATTTCTTTTCAATGTCGATAATTTTACGTATGATCAACGCTTACGCCCACGGTTCGGCTGGGCCTCAAATCTCAGAGATAGGTATACTGGGTTCAACTCAAGGTAGGGCCGAATTCTTTGCATCGTTGATGTGCATATGTGTACATGTACAATGTTGCAATCTGTTCAAAGGCGTGGAATTTCGACGGTACCATGCTCTATGAAAAACCCTTTTGGTTTAGGAACCCTGTCAACCGATCAATTTGAAAATGCTGACAGGGTTCCAAAACCCTTTGAAACCGGTCTAAATTCGCCCCTGGTCCCGGACGCTATTTGAACCGGTACCTCCAGTTTGTAAGCTAGAGCCGAACGATGAGCTACAAATAAGACAAATGTGCAATGTGACGTAACCCCGGCAAACACGAGACATTGGCCCAACATCAAACCAGCTTTTTGTAAGCATTTGGTGCATGCTGGAAACAAGGCAATAATTTATATGTCACGTGTTTCACAGAGAGCGATAGGCTGTCTATGTGCCATTTTATTACCATACTGAGCGATAGCACTTCCTATTATGACATACATAGTGTTAGACAGATTAGCAACACATATCGCCAAAATGAATAATATTGTGATTCTTAAAAACAATGGTATTATGATAATATATCGCATTTATTTAAAAGTACCAAATTATAAATTATAACTCTCAAATATATTCCCTAAGTTTCATTATTGCGCCGATCACAATATTATGAAATGCTTTATCTTCGCGTATTATAATAGACGGGGAAATAAGTTACCATAATGCATTTTAGTTATTAATTGTTAATCCAATGAACATATTAAAATCATCAAGATACAATAAAATGTGTATATTAGACACAAAGGTACAAAAGAGTATTATATTTATTGTTATGAGTGGGTGTGTATGTTATGTAACTATCCTTCGTCAGAATGCAAGTATATGTCCGCTGCATTATTTGTTTCCAGCGACCGACGATGGTAGATATTCCTGATAAGCCTTTTATTGTTGATGAAATACCAGCAAGATTTGGCGAATGTTATGGATGTACACCTTTCAAGTACTAGATATCTGAAAAGACAAATATATATTTTTTAATTTTTTTATTTGTCCATGTATAAGAACATATGTAATTCATAAATTAAAAGACTCACATGCCAATTTTAAAATAAATATGTTTGCTGTGACTCCCCATTGTGAATAGCCTTTAGCAATGCAACTATTGAAAACTAAAACATGCTTTAGATATGGTGGTCAAAATAATGATGTATATAACTGGTTGATCTTTTTTAATTATATAACAATAATATTATCAAACAAGTATACTTTGGATTCAACCCTTACAGCGCTGAAATATTCTTGCATAAATCATGGAAACCATTTTGTTTTTCAATTAGAAATAATAATAATTTGAAATTATCATGAATGCCTTAGTTAGCTCTTTCCGCTTCATTTAAATACCTATGTTATGGGTCTACGAGCATTATATTTATTTTTATTCTTTCAGTGCGGGATCGCCTTTACACGTCAGAATTTGACGTCTACAGACCTCAGATTCTGACGTATAAAAACGGTCCCCGCGTTGAACTGAAAAAAGCCAGTGGAAGTGATTTATTTATCAATCTCTACCCCAGCAAGCACTAGACGTTAAGCAAATGAATCAACATTGGGACAATGTCTTGTGTTCGCTGGAATGATACATTTATTTGGTGGAAAATATCTAGTATGCTGATACATACCATATAAGTTCCCTCTTAACACACATATGAAATCCATTCCGTGGTGAGCCTAGTAACCCATCAGGACTCTGAAATGACGCGGTGACTTTGTGGTTGAGTGACTTTATTGCCTTGGCTTCTGAATCGTGCAGATTAAAATCGTTAATGGCACAAAGTCTGTGGCCGTTTCTTTTATGACGAGATCCCAGATAACGTAGCTCAAGCCAGTGTGAACAGGTATTCCAGTTAACCAACAAGCGATTATTCGGATATGGAAACCACATCAACACCCGATATCCCTTGGTAGCCTAAAATTTGAAAATATAGTAATAATAATAGCAAGATTCACTTTTATTTCAAAGCCAATGTAGCGTCTGATAATAGCCATTTCCTGGCTCATCATATAAGGCCTAGTTTCACAATACTTTCAGTAACATGATAACACATAAAGTTAATATGATAATCATTACTGCATGCAACATGTGCATTAACTATACATATAGTCACGTGTTAATGAGAATCAGTAGGCCTACTGCATGTTACCAGTGTATGAACCATACAGTCATATTGTCACATGTTTATGAGAATCATTACTGCATGCTACGTGTGCATGAACCATACATATAGTGACATTACATGGCTATGACAATCATTACTGCATGATACGTGTGCATGAACCATACATATAGTCACATTACATAGCTATGACAATCATTACGGCATGTTACGTGTGCATGAACCATACATATAGTCACATGTTTATGAGAATCATTACTGCATGATACGCGTGCATGAACCATACATATAGTCACATGTTTATGAGAATCATTACTGCATGATACGCGTGCATGAACCATACATATAGTCACATGTTTATGAGAATCATTACTGCATGATACGCGTGCATGAACCATACATATAGTCACATGTTTATGAGAATAATTACTGCATGATACGTGTGCATGAACCATACATATAGTCACATGTTTACGAGAATCATTACTGCATAATACGCGTGCATGAACCATACATATAGTCACGTGTTTACGAGAATCATTACTGCATTATACGTGTGCATGAACCATACATATAGTCACGTGTTTACGAGAATCATTACTGCATGATACGTGTGCATGAACCATACATTATAGTCACCTGTTTGTGAGAATTATTACTGCATGCTACGCGTGCATGAACCATACATATAGTCACGTGTTTACGAGAATCATTACTGCATTATACGTGTGCATGAACCGTAGTCACACATGTAGTCGCATGTGTATGACAATCATTACTGCATGCTGCATGGCATACATATAGTCACATGATTTTAAGAATCATTACTGCATGATATGCGTGCATGAAGCATGTAGTCACATGTTTCATCATGCAAATTTCAACAACAAGCACAATTAGGCTCATAGTAAAAGTAAAAATACATTTATATTTTAAATCGGTCTGCTAACGTGTGTTACTTGTTCAATATTGGATTTATTTTTCTAGCGGACAGGATGATATATGCACCTTTATTCTCCATGCGCATTCATCTCCAGAGGAATATTTGCCATATGTAATGGATTGATCGGCATTCTCTGTCCTGAAGTTTGGTGACTGCATGCATTTGATTCCATCTGTTTTCAGGTTGATGGTTCTGCTAGTGGGGGTACATCCTGTAAGTTTGTCAGCTCAAATAATTATCCAATTATGTGTATGCATGGCCATGTTTATTATACTACGTGTTGTATGTGCCCACCTGTCATGTGAGTAGCACATTCATTTATTTACCGATATAATACATTTACAGAAAGATATGCAAGCTAAAATCAGAATGAGATGTATGTCGTGGCATGTACTATTTAAAAGTTAATTTGTGTAATCGCTATAAATTTTATACTAAAAACGTTGCTTCCAATTAAGGGGCATAGTCTGTCGGGTGGGGGATAGATATTCAGGGATATTTTATGAAATTGGGTTATTAAAAGTTATTTTTGGATAGTTGTTATAAATGCCTACATCACAGCCTTTAGACTTTAGGGCGTGTCATTTAAGTCGCCGGAACGTCATTTTTGCGACTCCCCGATCCGGTATCTTACTACTGCTATTACTAGTTGATTACTGCAATACATCCTGTGATTGATTGATTGAGGCAGGGCGGCAATACATATATAATTGGAGTAGTTTTGGGTGGCGAGATGTGTTCATGTACTAGATAATGAATGAAGATCACAGCATTATCAGAAAGAAGCCTCTTCTGCCTCTGGCCTCAGAGACGTCTTTCTAATAATGTTGGTGTGCTGAACTTAAGCACAAAACATTTGTATAGCATTTGAACAATGTTGGACCAACTTCGCAGACGTTGGGCCGACGTTGTACCAATGTTATACAACTGTTTTGTGTTTGCTGAGATGTGTCCGCGCCTACTCATATTTGTTTAATTTGAGACCGAACGGGATGTTAAAACGCTCATTTAGTGTCCATTACAGTGATTTGATCAGTTAAAAAGGGGTGAAAGGGTTAATGCATATCATCTAATAAAATGGATTAAAAACAACTACGGTCATGCTTAGCGATAAAAGGGTTAATGCATTATATTATGGTAATAATTGAATATTTATAAACATTCTATACATATGAAACTATTTGAAAACTATCACTACAATAACAAGTATTGATGAATCCATCACAATACGGACGTTCTGAACATTCACTTAAACTCTGGTATTTAAAAAAATGAATCATGTTCATTCACTTTGAAGACAATTTGCGGCAGCCATTCACATTCAACATTATAATAGTTACCTTGATCATTTTTCCCAAATTTTTTACAGTTTGGCTGTAGATATCCAGGTGGGCATACGCACGTACCACATTGTTTAGGGTCTTCATAACCGTTGTTATAACATATTAAGGAGGTGTCTGCGCATTTATCTGTTTGAGAAACAACACAAAGAGGGAATTGATATTACATATGAACATATACTCTAAACAACATAGGTTCTTTAAAAAGAACCCTTCAGCAATATCACCTTGCAACACCAGGATAACCCTTCAAGGGTTCTCTTAGGGTTTGCATGGCAATAGTACTCAAGGGTTCCTTTTAAAAAACCTATATAGTTTAGAGTGTAATATCATGATCTTTAAAAAACTGAAATATATAAGAACGAACAAGTAATATCGATTGAAAGACAATCCAATATTATTATAATATATGGTATGGTAAGATGATAATACACGTGATACACCAATGACAAAATACAAATATAATCATATATTATTAATAAGTATCTAAACATATTGAATATTCTGATATACTTTATAATTGTTGATTCTATTGGCACTTAACCATACCTGAACAATATGCTGCATTGATAGTTTTGATATCTGTGAAGGAAAGATGAGATTGTTGGCCCATATTTCTGATCAAATTAGCTCCCTCGTCCAATGGTGTGATCGTCAGCTTACCCGGTAACGCAAACGCCTGAACATAATAATATTAAAGAGAATCTGAGTTATGCATATACGTCTTTTCAGGCAAGGCTTTAAATAAAGGGGATCGACTTTAGTCGACAGAATCTGACGTCTGTCGACGTCAGATCCGGACGACTAACGTCGATCCCCGCACTGTAAGAGTACAAATATTTCAAATGCCCGTAGACCCATAGGTATTCAAATGAATCAGGAAGAGCTAACTAAGACATTTATGAGGATTTCAAATTGAAAAAGCCTCTTTGGTTACCATGACTTTCATAAAAATCCATGTCCAATGTCCAATTCGGGAAAGTCTTTAGAGAGCGTTTGTAAAAGCTAGAATATAATCCTCATAGACTACGTAAACGTTATTGTCAAGATAATCCGAAATAGGGATTGTACGTGATGATTGTCAATGTTAAAACAAGCAAAACACTCAAATTACGACACAAACGTCTCACCTGAACCTGTAATAACCCAACAAACACAAAACGTATGTATAGCATTTATACAACGCCGATTTCCCCAGTATGAATGTTCAACGTTAAAATTAAATGTATTATTCTATTATAGACATACATTTGTTATGAGAGTAGAATTGTCTGAAACATAATGTGTAATTTTCTCATAATAATCATATAAATGACCTCTAACGATACTATGATATGTACACTAGTTTTGTCAAGTGACACAAAACTATCAGGATGGTATATAACTATCAGGATGATATTTTAGTTCGACAGTTAGAAGTGTTGAAGCAAGAACTTCAAATAAAAATTTATTGGTGAAAGTCATATTGGATGTAGGTCATCTCTCTGCATTATCACGATATTTATTGTGGTTTTCTAAAAAAAAAACAGAAGTCGCAGGTCGAATTTATTTTCGCTCTCCAAACGACATATATTCATTTTTATTTGAATGTGATATATCGGGAGATATACGTGTATAGTATACTCACATTGGGACCATAGTGCATGGTGGATGACAAGTCATATTGACAGCCATAGTTAGAGCTCTCGTATATTCCAAATGGGGAGCTACCAACAAAGAGACTCCAGTTTATGTTCTCCTCGTGTATCACAACATATTTGTCTCTGTCCTGAGTTTCGTGCTCGTGTTCGAGTCCCAGAGCGTGGCCGATCTCATGCAGTGCCGTGCCAATCTGACAATCAAAATCAATAAAGTAATACTATATGCATTCAACCATTGAAGCGCTGAATTAATTTGTAAAAAACATCGCAAACAAATGAGTTTTTTTAATTTGAAATCATCATAAATGTCTTCGTTGGCTCTTTCTGATTCATTTGAATACCTATGTTATACGGCCATTATTTATATTTTTGCTCTTACAGTGCGGGGATCGACTTTAGTCGTCAGAATCTGACGTCTACAGACGTCAGATTCTAACGAGTAATGTCGATCCCCACACTGTAAGGGATAAGAGCGGTCTGGGAAAATAAATCGCCCGTGCCAGAACGCACAATGTATTTTCCCATACCGAAGAAAAACATTAACCGCGTTTGATATTGTCAGACGATTACCAGAAAATACGACACTTTAAACGGATGTCGCCCTAACTTTGGCCCATCGTCTACGACGCTGGCCCAGCATTATCTCTAAAAATATTTCCAAACTCAAATACCACGGCAGGCAGGATCTACACGCGATATATATAAGCCGATCGACTAGGCAATGGCTTTTAATTTTAGAGTCGAGATATGCGCTATGCTTCACTAAAGTTGCTATATAGTGTGCAACTTCACGACATCGTACATAATTATATGGTATTGAAACATAATATTATGGTAAACGTGCATTACTTTGTCTGTGATAATCAACAATATCAACAATATCAACAATATCAGTTTGTTATAAGCCTGATTTTTCGATACAGAGCCGAGTCCATATATTACGTTTCTCTGTAAATTGGCGTCTCATACGTATTCTACTGTGCAAAGCCAAAAGGTTACAAGTAAGCTGTTATTGTATTTTGGCTTTGTACGGCAGCGTGACTATTCTAGATGACAATGATACTCACTCCATACAAGCATCCATAACGGGAGAGAGTTACCGGCTGCGCTTCACCAACTGTACGTATTCTACCCAAGAAAGATGAGCATCTGGAATAAATATATACTGTTGAGTTTGTGTTAACTAGTAAAAATAAAGAAACAAATATATGTCCATATCACTGTCCACACAATAGAATCATGAAATGCCGCAGATTATTTTATAGTCTGAGTGGCTGTGGTATGTCTTTTCCAGGATTCAATGTGGATATTACAAATATATATGGGATATCGTGTGTGTGGCGACATTAAAATATGGCCTGGAAACAATGTACCTCTCAAATACTCATATTAAAAAGTTAGAATCTCTGCAAGGCACTCTTCTCTTGGCCTGAGTGTAGAAAGCCAACATTCAAAATTAATTCGTGCTTTAAATGTAGCTCCGGTTGACAAAATTATTTAAAAAGCAGTATGTGGTTTATGGAACAAAGTTTTTATGGTTGACTCTCCGATGAGAGATCTATGTTCACATTTCATGGCCAGATACATTGTCTCTGGTAAAATATGTCCTAAAACCCTATTTTCCAGAATTTTAAACATTCTCCATTAATATGCACTCTTAATGAGAATGTATATAAATCGCCAAATTTATTTTTAACATGTGGTATTGAAGAGTCCCTTTATATGCCAATATATTGACGGACCCGACAATCCAATCTAGGGAATCTGTATCCCATAAACTTTTACGTCTGCTTACAAGATATTAATCAGTATTAAATAATATGCTATTTGTGTTTAAAATGTATCATGTTTTAACTGGTAATATTTTTACATTTTGTATGTTTTTAATGTGTAACCTAATCTGATATGTATGTATACTGTCTCCAGCTTGGAGGTTGAACAAATAATAATAATACACCAATAACAAAATGTATTATTATGCTGATGAATTTATCCCCCCAAGATATACGCCATCTGATTTAATAGGCCCTTACGATATATCGTAGGTTTCTGATTGGTCCAGATCACCATTTTGACCAAGCAGAATTCGCCTACCATATATCGTAGCTTGTACGAGAATACAGGCACTGGTTTGCTGTTCCCAGCAAGCAGACGTTGACCTAATTAATATATATTTGCCGTTTGTCCAACATTGCGTCCCCTTTGATATGAAAAGGTGTATCTGCCACTTTGTAAAGTGGCAAATACACCCTTTCATATCCAAGGGAACGATTGACTGACCATCTCGCGCTTGCTGGGATTTGTCACTCACCCTCTTCCCGGATCATGTACAAGGATACCAGGCGCTGTTATCTCACTGGCTGACACTTCCTCAAATGACAGACAAGTGTGTTGTTCCCACGTGTTGAAAGCGGTACGTATTACAGTCAATGTCTCTGAATCTGTGAAATGATATAAGGACATTACTACTACAGAGAAATACATTATTATGTGATATGTGTGTAAACCTAGAAAACACACTAGAACACATTGATTAACCCTTTAACCGCCAAATTATTCAATTTGAATTTTCACTGACTTGAAGTTGTGTCTCGCTGACGCGATCCACAACTTCAAGTCAGTGAAAATTATTCAGATTTAACAAAATGGCGTTCAACTTTTTTTCAAATCTTGCTGGTTGATGTCACATTTTATCTTTAACATATTTAAAATGTGGCACTTACTGTGCTAATAAAAATAAAAATCCGAATATATGCGGCACCGGTGGTTAAAGGGTTAACCTTCACAATGCTGAATTACTGTTAGAGAATATGTTATTCTTGGTTGGTAGAGAACATGTTATTCATCATGTTCATTGCGTGATCAAGATCTGCTGAAGGCAGATCAAAACGTCGCAATCGTTTCACACTAAGTTCCAAAGTGAGTAAAATTTAACCACTTTCTATATGAATTACTGTTGTCTAAGCTATGGAGACCAAAGGGTTTCTCAATTTGAAATCAAATGTCCTAGTTAGCTCTTTCCGCTTCATTTGAATACCTATATGCTATTGGTCTACGGCCACTATAAATAGTTTCTTTCAGTGCGGGGATCGGATTCAGACGTCATAGCTCTTCCTGCTTCATTTTAATACCTATGTTATGGGTCTACGACCATTATACATATTTTAATTCTTCCAGTGCGGAGACGGTCTTTATACGTCAGATATATACATTTAAACCTTACTGTGCGGGGATTGACTTTAGTCGTCAGAATCTGACGTCTGTAGACGTCAGATTCTGACGACTAAAGTCAATCCCCGCACTGTAAGAATCAACATATTTATAACAGCCGTAGACCCATAACATATGTATTCAAATGAAGCAGAAAGAGCTAACTAAGACAATTATGATGATTTCAAATGGAAAAAAAACTTTTGTCGCGATGTTTTCTACAAATTAATTCAGCGCTGTAAGGGTTAAAGACGATCTCCGCGCTGGAAGGGTTAATACAATGTTGATTTAATCGGTTCAATGTGAGGCTATGAAAAGTGATTCGACGTGTTTGATTTTTTTATACCAGTATAAATTTATAGTTTGCATAAGTTTATATCCTGACCATTTACACAGCAATAAATCGATGGGGAATGACCGGACTTCTTAACAATGTTACGTAAAACCTGTCAGCAAGAAACAGTGGTCAAATGTTGTTTTCACACTTTACCCTACATATAGCCTACGCACAGAGAAATAGTTCACATAGAGCAAAAATAATTATATACAATAATTATTTTTCCGAGTCGTATCCGGCGAGCACAAGATGCCCTCAGTGCCATCCATAACTCTTATGATTGAACCTCTGCGCTACTCGAATACGAAGCCCAGGAAATATCAGAAAGAAGTGTTGTGCAATAGTGAATACAAATCATAGGGACTGCTTGAGTAGGTAAAGTGTTGCCGTTGGACCAATATGTGATACACGCAATCATGCCTGTGATACGTATGTAAACTAATAAGACTACTCTGATTACTGTAGATATGGTAATTTTCGCGTGTTTAATTTTTCGCGAATTGCTGATTTGAGGACTTTTCACAAAGTTTAGAATTCGCGAATTTTTAATTTTCATTAGTGGTGCTATTATAATAATAATTTTCGCGAGATTCTCGAATTCGCGAATTTGTCGTCATGGCGAAATTCGCGAATATTAAAAACCTCGAGAATATTACCAGATCTACATTATGTAGTTTTTATTTTCGGATATCCTTGTGGCAAATTCCTCAGTTTAAAAATGACTGTTCAATAAAAATAAAAAATTGCGTAAATATTTGAAGCTTACCATAATCTGAGTGATCAATGGCATACTTGATGGGTGTATCTGTGCTCCACATGTTATACTGCGCCAGCCTGATAGTACTTCGTCTTCTGCGGGCATCTCCGCTTGCTGTCAGATCTCCCAGGATTCGATCTACGTCTTCTCTTGTGAGCAGCACTTCACACGGTAACGGTCTGCCGCTCACGGCGCCCGACTGAGATGCCAGGGCCCGGGACGCAGGGGTAGTCTGCAAAATTAATTAATAAATTTTGATTTACAATGTTGAATTAACCCTTTCAAGCCTGAGTCTACCATTGTCATCTTCATCCACTACAAGCGGCGAATTGCTGTCGCAATTCTCGACTTGTAGTAGATGAAGATGATTTGATGTGGGTGACAAATGAAAAAATATACTGTTATTTTTAAAACGGCTCCATGAAAATTTTTAATATAAATCAACTATGTCTAAGGACATTAAGCAATTTTTCAGAAATGCGAAATGTTGGTTAATTGCATCGTGAGGGCTTAACCCTTTCAGGCCTGAATTGATCATTGTCATCTTCATCCAATACAAGCCGCGAATTGCTGTCGCAATTCTCGACTTGTAGTGGATGAAGATAACTTGAAATGGGTGAAAAAATTAGGAGAATTGCCAGGTATTGGTAAAACAGTTTCATGGAAATTTTTGTTCTAAAACTCCTTAGTATCGGGAAACTAAATCAGTTTTCAGGGATGTAAAATTATGCTTTGATGCATCGTGAGGGCTTAAAGGGTTAAATGTGAAAATCACTAAGAGGAGGCTGCGTGTGAGTCGCGTCAGCCAAGGGTATATCCCATGCACAATGACCATTGGTAATTTGATTCACTTTTTTGAATGTTCATCAGATTGAGTCTGGCATGTTGCGTGTTTTAAAGTTTTGTGACTCCCATCACTACAGAGTACAATTAGGTGGAAGGGAACAAGAATGTTAGTCGACTTACATGTATAAAGCCCCACCTGACATTAGACAACATTCCATGTTATGAGAGGCTTGATTTAGTGTACTAATTAACTTAAGTGCATATTCATGATATTGCTAATGATTAGGCGTTTATATCGAAATATGTGTACTTAAATTATTTCGATAGGGACCGGACTGCTGTCAAAATTATATGAACTCGTAGGCCTACAGGAATTTCGATCTTAGGAGTAGCCAATATTAATGGTTGTTTTGATATAATTATCACCTTATAGATTGATTGTTTGTCAGGAATGTGAATCACGTAATCCGTAATCAGTTTGAACGCGTTGACTTTTAGAAAAGGGCCTACTCTGGCATACGTTACATTTTAAAATTCTAGCGTATATCTCTTTTTTATATTATATTACGTAAGGCCACAATTTTCCCCTCTGTTTTGATGAGCGCGCGCATTAGAAACATGCCAATTTAAAAAAAACAGTTTACCTAAGGAGGTTAATAAAGCATTTATTTGCTTTTTGGTCGCCCTCATTAACTTCCCCAGAAATTAGTGCAAAGTTCTTTTTTTATTGCCCTCATTAACCTTTCCAGAAATAGGTAGACTTTTTTCTGATTTTTTTCCCTCTCTCCATCATTAGATTTTTCCCATCTAAGACAGAGAAATAATTAAAACATAGTGGCCTATGAACAGATTAAGATATATAAATGCAGCAGCAAAAAAAGTCTCACAAATATCAAAGCTCAATTTCCCCTGGCAAAATATATAAAATCAATGTTTCACAATCTCCCAACGTAATGAAAATAAAGGGAACATATTGATAACAAGCCCCCCCCCCCTCCCATTCCCCTTGGCTCTAGACATGTTATATCTGTCAGTGATATATTTTTGTTTATCAAAATAAATTTGACGTCAATGATTACATATTAAGTAAAAAAATAAAAAAAATATCATAAACAAAAAGTAGTAACGCTTTAAAAAATATATATATTTCAGTTAATGAAACAGAAAGTATACGACTATCACATCAACTAAAACGTCAATTTCAAAAATGTTGAACTTACAGCCATTCTCGCGTGGCGCGTCGCATATGTCATTTTTCTCCTTATACTAACGCTTTCAGCGCGGGGGCCGTCTTTATAGGTCAGAATTATGTCAGATTCTGGCGTATAAAAATTGTCTGTATGTCCCCGCATTGACAGAATAAAGTAGTCATGACCACAGACCCATAACATATGTATTTAAATGAAGCAGAAAGAGCTAACTATAAAGGCACTTATGAAGATTTCATATTGACAATATTCTTTGGTCTCCATTGTTTGTACAAAAATATTTCAATATGACTCAATATGACACTATGACTGACCGTGATGTTATCCTGGTCTCTGGTCTTGTCGTACACTCCCTGTAGACGCCTAATAAGAGCCAGCTTCTTCTGGACGTAGTCGTAGTCTTTGTGTCCCAGCCCATCAGTCCGACGATATTCTTCGTTAGTTCCACTCTTATAAACACATTTAAATAGTGTCATCATTGTCATGTCATACTGCGAACTGTAAATTGTATAAAAAATAACATGATTTAAAAATCCACAGCTATTTTCACCATGGACTTTTTTACACGGCGCGGAACCAACGTTGGCTAAGCATCATTGGTGTTGATTCAACGTTGATTCAGCGCCGTGTACAATATACGATTGTGGTCCGTTATTTTTACAGATTAAATTAATTAGAAAAAAAATTGAGGGGTTGACCATGCAATTTCGAGAGCGTAGTTTCAAAGCGGTTCGGTTTGATTTTAGACAAAAATGACATAAATCGGGCATTAGACCACTTTTGTGCACATCATACATACAGGCTAAATTGAGCCAGGAGAACTTTCTGAGGATCGTGAGATGACACTGTCCTCCAGACATAGGATTCGAAATTCAAATCCTGAAGGTCTGAGGCCGAGCATGCTACCTCTTGGTCACAGAGGCTCCCCACAATACTGAATTTCAAGAGTGGATGGGAAGGAAACATTTTTGTTTCTTTCAAACCACCGAGAGTGGGAAACGAGCCCCGAACTCTAGCGTGAAACGGGAAGCGAACCCCGAACTCTAGCGTGAAAGGCAGCGGTGCTATAACCACTACCATACAAGGGCCCCCCGCTCTTGATTTTGAGGCATATGGTCGACCAGTCACATGCATCAGATCTAGGCCAATATATATTATTAAACGAGAAAAAACAAAACATTGATCTATGCAGATACTGCTAAGTATTCATCAACATTACTCTTCTACATGATAAATTTAATGTATCTGTATAGCAATTTAGTAACGCTGTTAATTGAATTCCGTGTCAATAGCGGCAGTGTGAGAGCACATTGACCTACTTGGCCAAATTGATATGAATTAATGAAACCTGTAAGTATGATGATTAATGAATTAGTGAGCGGGAAGGTCACCCGCAGTATTTACCAAGCTAATTAGTACCAAGTACCGTGTTATGCGGACCAAGTATCGCATTATACTGTAATTTTTGAACAAACAATTGTGTTGAGGGTGAAAACATGTTTTATTGAGTTGTACTATGTATTGGTGTGTGGCAAGCTTTGTTCACGCACGTGTAGGTTGTATAAGCAATGATTTTATGGTTTATGGTGAGGAAGCAAAGCTACCGTTTTTATTGAACGAGGATGTTATAGTATCAAAATGTGACCTGTATAAACCTGTATTAACATAATTAATACAATAATAAATTGAAGCGACTTTGTCAGGCCAAAAATCATCAAAAATCATCTTTATTTATTTTGGCTCCATAATATGTGAGCATGTCCATATAATTGCGGAAGTCTTTTAAATTTTGGGTTGCTGTGGCAACGTAGCAAGTGTACCGAAACCCCGTTTATCATTTATTTATGTCTTTCTTATTTTGGACATGCATATCTGAAATTAGATTTCGATCTCATTTATCTTTTAAATGGTAAATACGCAACACATTTTTTTTTTTTAACTTACATAATTCTAGTCTATGGACATGTCGATATATTATGGACATATTAGGAATGATTCACAATTTCATACCAAAGGTCTGCAAATCTTGGTGAATCTATCACAGGATTTCAAAATGTGATCAGTGCCACACTAACACATGAACACTTTATCTTTTATAGTCATCTCTTCAAACGCATGGCGCACTCCACTGTTTATTTATGCTTCAATGGCTTATTTGAATTGTTTTTTAATAATTTATCAGACATTTATTTCACAACTGTCCGCATTATGATATGATTGGGAATTTAAAGTTCACAAATCAGGTGTGTATGCTCATAGCTAGACATTCTGATGTACTAAATGTTTCAAAGGGTTCGAAAAATAACCAATTGAGTAATGAGAAAAATCACTATGTTAACTTTTGTATTAATTGTACTACCTGTGGAACAAATTCGTCCGGTTTGACCCCATCTGGTGATTGTATTGATCTGCGCTCATTTCTGTTCGTACGTTCATCTTGATAGATGATATCATCGGCTCTGATTTCTCCTAGATCTCCAGTCCTCTCTGCAACTTTTCCTTGTACCAACTATAAATAAATAGTATCCCAAATAAATCTATGGATGAATGGATGAACAAACGAACGAACGAACGAACGAACGAACAAACGAACGAACGAGCGAACGAACAAACGAACGAACGAACGAACGAACGAACGAACGAATGAATGAATGAATGAATGAATGAATGAATGAATGAATGAATGAATGAATGAGTGAATGAATGAGTGAATGAATGAATGAATGAATCTATGAATGAATGAATGAATGAATGAATGAATGAATGAATGAATGAATGAATGAATGAATGAATGAATGAATGAATGAATGAATGAAAGAATGAATGAATGAATGAATGAATGAATGAATGAATGAATGAATGAATGAATGAATGAATGAATGAATGAATGAATGATTAAACGAACGAACGACCGACCGACCGAACGAACGAACAAACGAATGAATGAATGAATGAATGAATGAATGATCGAATGAATGAATGAATGAATGAATCAGTGAATGAATGAATGAATGAATGAATGAATGAATGAATGAATGAATGAATGAATGAATGAATGAATGAATGAATGAATGAATGAATGAACGGATGAATGAATGAATGGAAATGACGAACGGACGGACGGACGGACGGACGGACTGACGGACGGACGGACGGACGGACGGACGGAGGGTGAGTGAGTGAGTGAGTGAGTGAGTGAGTGAGTGAGTGAGTGAGTGAGTGAGTGAGTGTGTGAGTGAGTGAGTGAGTGAGTGAGTGAGTGAGTGAGTGAGTGAGTGAGTGAGTGAGTGAGTGATGAGTGAGTGAGTGAGTGAGTGAGTGAGTGAGTGAGTGAGTGAGTGAGTCAGTGGGTGGGTGAGTGAGTGAGTGAGTGAGTGAGTGAGTGAGTGAGTGAGTGAGTGAGTGAGTGAGTGAGTGAGTGGGTGAGTGGGTGAGTGCGTGAGTGAGTGAGTGAGTGAGTGAGTGAGTGAGTGAGTGAGTGAGTGAGTGAGTGAGTGAGTGAGTGAGTGAGTGAGTGAGTGAGTGAGTGAGTGAGTGAGTGAGTGAGTGAGTGAGTGAGTGAGTGAGTGACTCACGCATTTCGCTGAAAAACTATATCTACCGTCCTTTATTAATTCTAGTGCAAAGAGATGAAATTTCAGTGCCAAATTAGGATATAATGTGGGTATTTTCCATTACACACTAAATCATCGTGTTATATTAGACCTATATATGTTCTAATAGGGCCAATGTTATTTTGGTAAAATATTGGACCAAAGCCAGCACTACCATGTCAAACTGCTAGGTCATTATTTTATTAAACCAATAAGCCTACCAGGTATGATACAAATTATCACGTACATAATATGTATGTAGATCTATAATATATCTTGCATATGCTATGCAAGTCAAAGATGTTACCAACTCTATGCGTGTAGTGATTTAGGGAATGTAAATATCACAATATCATAGCCTAGCGCTGAATACTTGGTGTAATATGACATACGTGATTTAATGTGAATTAATGATGTGATTTACTGACATGTCTGTATGAATATTCCACTGATTCAATGTATATATTTACCCGTAAAGCGTTAAACACAATAATGTAAATTTTCACCCATTTGAAGCTGTGTCTCGCTACCGCGACCCACAACTTCAAGTGGGTGATAATTACTCATATTTGTTGAATTTGACACAAAGCATTTGAAAATCCTGATGGAAAACCTCATTTCTTTTCGAGTAACAGTGATTTGGTCGCCTGATAAAATGGAATAAAAACGACTATAGTCGTGATTAGCGGTCTAAGTGTTAAACTGACTGCTCTTATTGACAAATGCGCAAAGTGATCAAATACACTGCGAGCCGGACTCGTCCATTTAACGCCATCTCAATGTTGGGCCATACGTCGTTGATAGAGACAGCGCAGGGTCATCGTTGTGTGCCAGCTCATATATCGCGTGAAGTGTAACATTTTGTCAAACAATTTGTAGCATATCATAATTAGATGAACGGGTGCTTTAATATGTTTAAACTGCGACAACAAATCTGTTCCAATAACATTGGTATTCGCTATATAAACCGTCACTAAAATTACAGCAAGAAGCGTATATTTTTCTAAAAGAAACACCCTTGAAAAAACTTAGCAAAACTGCCTCACCTGGGATATAGTAGACCAGTCAACACTGAGAAAAATATTTTTTTACGGCATGGAGGGTTAATAGAAGGCACCCATACTAGATCAATCACTAATATGATAAGGAATAACGTGTGGGTGGATGCCACCGTCACTTTTGATTTTGAAGGTCATTTTAAAGGCCACAAAGCTTCAAATGGGTATTTATCATCACAGATTATTTATTAGTGGTATTAAATTTTATTATTTTGAATAAATTTCTATATGATTTTGTTTTGTGGATATTTGGTGATTCTATTAATAATTTATTATTAATTTCAAATTATTATAAGTATTTTTTTATTATTTATTATTGATAAAGTGATGGAGTACCAATTTTGTATTGCTTTTGTGCGACCCTCCATTGCACTTCACCCTGCCGCTGTGATGATGTATCATTCTGCAGCCCATTGTGACTATACAATAGACACCAATGATTAACATGATACTTAAATGTTTTATCCTGAAATAATAAGTAATAAATAAATTAATTAGTTAAATATTAATTTATAGTCCAGATGAGATTGAGGATTTTTTAGGCTAAGTTTTTAGAAAAATCATGTATATTTTCGGGTATTATATATCAACCTGTTTAAAATGCCGCGATATACTTACCTACATTTGTAATTTACAAAACATCAAGATGTCAGCCAACTGGTTACTAAACACGCAGTTGCCTATACGATCATGTAAATATTATATCTTATACATAGCATATTTCAGGAGTGTCGAGTGTTTTGAGAAGACATTAAATCAGCGCTTCTTATTATTGAAATATGTAACCGTTCATTCTCAGTGGCGGATCGAGGATCTGAAGACAGGGGGGGCGCCCGGGGTTTTGGAGGTTTGCCGCTAAGATTTTTTGGTAAATTTTAGCCAATTTAGGGGACTTCGGAGACCTATGGCGAAAATGGGAACCTGATATAAATGAATATGGCAATATCCCACTGACTCCTGGTGAGATACGATAATGTCGCACGACATTTGAATATTCTACGGTTTAAATTGGAATGATTCAGTTTGTCTTTGTTAGATTATGGACATGAGTCGACATATGTGACCGGCAACGATACATAATGACTTGTCATGAAATAATTAATCGCTCAACCGAAACATGCTGAACTACATGGATATGATAATATGGCACAGACTCATCTTGTAATACGAGAATGTCGTACTACATTTGAATAATCGAGTGATTAAACATGTTAAACGTGAAATCAGTGGGTTTATCAATACCAGACTAATTTTGCGCAAAAATGAAATAATATGAAAGGGTGTCACTTTGTGGAGTGGCAGATACACCCTTTCATATCCAAGGGATGATAGCCATGATAACGTAGTAGTTTGAACATGATGTCAAGAACATTGTATAAATTAAATCACATAAACATGATAAGTGTTATTCTAGGTTTTACATATATAGACATAATGATAGACATGATTTCATCACATGCCATAGTAATGTACATGTTTTCCTGTAGTTATAAAGTAACAGGGTATGACTACTGGTTCTAACAGAGGGTCATAACAGACTGTGTTGTATCATTTGGAATAGTCTTTGACAGTCTTCTAATGTGCCAATTCAACCATCGTTTACAGTCTATTGACCACAATGTGTTCTATGTCAGTTGATTGCCCACACGTTTAACCCGTAAAGCGCTGAATTTTTTTCTGAAAACCTTGGAGACCAAGGGTTTTTTTGAATTTAAAAACATCATAAATGTCATCGTTGCTCTTTCCGATTCATTTGAATACCTATGTTATGGGTTACTGTGATTAGAAATATTTTGACTCTTACAGTGCGGGGATCGACTTTAGATGTCAGTCGATCCCCGCGCTGTAAGGGTTAATTCACATAGAACTGATATTTCATTCTACTTATACTACTTAGCACTCATGTAAACAGATTCTAAGAAATAAATGTGTCCTAAATATGTGAAATTGAGAAAGGTTGCCATTCTAATTCTACAAATCAAAGTAATTTTCAGTGACTTGAAGTTGTGGATCGCGGTAGCGAGACACGACTTCAAGTGAGTGGACATTTAAATTGAATGTTTTAGAGCTCCAGGAGTTAAAAGTCCACCACAATAGAGTTGATATTTCTACAAGACACTCACCACAACACAGAAAAGTAGACCGGCTAGCACCAGACCTTCCTGCCAGTGTCGTGCCATCATGCTGATTTCACTTCACCTGTGTTTACGTGACGGTATAAGGGTTTATAAAGTACCATGTGAGGTGATTGAAACTTTAATTTGAACCCAGCCAAGATGCAGCCCGATGTTGATTTAATGTTGGTCCAGCGTCGCAGACGGTGACCCAACATTAAATCAGCATCGGGTCTCCTATTTCCTAGAAAGTCCCCCACCCTCCTTTCTCGTAGCAAATAATTAATAGGCCTAATTATCACCATACATTTAATCCATGTCATACGATTTTTTCTCTGGTTATGTGTTATTTAAATGTACATTTTTCCCATTTCAACACGTTCACAGTGTACATTAATGAATCTCTTGAGCCAGGCTTCAGGCTTGATCTGCATATCAAGTGAAACAATAGTCTGGAGCTCAGATGTTCAATTCTATTAATTGACCACGTATGGCTGACCAAGCCGAACGGAAGCCTAAGTATGACGTGCGTGATTTTCCTCTCCCAGCAAACACGAGACGTTGACCCAATGCTGCTGCAATGCCGGGTCAGAGTCACAGACGATAGCACAACATTACAGCAGCATTGGGTCAATGTCTCGTGTTTGTTGGGGTGTGATACGGGACGGTGTACGAAGCCAAAGAAAACAAAAAACACAAATATAATTAAACTACTATATACATAATTTTAATAGACAGAGTAGCAACATTTTCGTCACAACACTATTTCACTCGAAGCTAGGAATCGCATTGTGTGTAGACCTGTTAATAATGTTGTGCGTATACATACTTAAGCATTTCAGGGTATATGAACTTTATGAAGCAATAAATAACAGAAGTTCTTTAATCACAATATGCTACATGTTGAGAAAATATACAAAGGGGAGGGGGCTCACGATGTCCCACGTCAACGAGTACTCTCAATTAGTCAATAAGAAACTGTAGTGTTTGACATGTTATTTATGTGCTGGAGACGTATTTTAATGATACATGTAAACCGCCAGGTCATACATGATCATTATGTATTTACCATAACATTAAAAAAATCCTTGATGTGGGCGACCTGTAGTAGGTTATCGCAGTTATTGTTTTGCTTTTTTTCATACTATTACAAGGTATGAAGTGTGCAGTCGACCTACTGCCTGCCGTGTGGTTGCAGGTTATCAGATACATATCATGTTTCTTCCCTCTTAAGGTTGGGACAAATATGGTAATGTGTACGATAAGATCCCCAGCACTGTTACAGCTGCAGGGTCTGCATGCCAAAGTGCAAGAGCATTTGTGAAAAAACACAGATAACTGGAATAAAATTGCAGAAAGCTAATTTTCTTTTTCAGGAATAATATCTGGACATCTCCCCAGACGAATGCCAAAGATTCCCCAAATATCCACCTTGTGACTTTTTTTAATTCAAGATGGCCGCCACCACGTAATGCCATTTTAAGAAAAAAAACAGGGTTGTACCCTAATTCATCACTTATGCAGTTAAAAAAAATATTTATGTGTCTTCACCTATGTTTTAAGGCACAAAGAGTCATCCAGATGATCTGAAATGATATCAGTAGTTTCTCAATGCCAAAAATCCAAAATGACCGTCATATGGTAAATGGTAAACTATCTTGTTTATGACAAACTATCTTGTGATTACTCTAGTAATTTTGAGATAGCTTTCCCGCATAATGGCCTCAGATCTGTTCAACATACCTGCCTTAACAGGAAACCACCTACACCTCGGAGAGGTGCCAAAACATATGTACTGTCAGTGTAGGTGTGCAATTAACAGTTAAAACTGCTGAACTTTTCAAAACACATACCGTCATGGCCGGGTGATTTTTGGTTGCTATCATTTTATAAGACAGCTATAAAGCCAAATATACACTCTCCAAGGCCGGGTATCAAGCTTCAAAATTCATATAACACTTACCGTCGTGGCCGGGTGATTTTTGGTTGCTATCATTTTTTAAGACAGCTATAAAGCCAAATATACACTCTCCAAGGCCGGGTATCAAGCTGCAAAATTCATATAACACTCACCGTCGTGGCCGGGTGATTTTTGGTTGCTATCATTTTATAAAATAGCAATAAAGCCAAATATACACTGTCCAAGGCCGGGTATAAGACAGCATTGTGACAATGCAAACCAGATCTAAAGAAGCAAAGACCCGGGATGTGCATTTTATGTACAGCCCAGATCCCACAACTACAACTAGAACTAAAACTAGAAAAAACACCGCAAAAACACAGCAGAAATGAAGAAACAGCCAGAACATGTATATTTTGATTATAAATATGAGAATCTAGACGGCTCCGGCATTCTGGCTCTGGAAGGCGAACCCACCAACGCCAAGTTCTATACTGAAAGGCCAGTTTTGTGGGAGAATGCACTGCTGAAACATCACATGAGTCTTTATCAACAGGATAAACACAGCCGAATGCCTCGATTCAGACCATCTGAGAATGGAGATCAGCTGCTAGTGAAAGGGAATTATTCGGACAACACAGACGAAGTCCTGAAAAGACTTGAGTAGTTTTCACCGAAAGTGACACCTATGATGTCTGCAACTAAGACCAAAAACCCTGCGCCAGGACCTATGATCAGTACTCCAGCATACACTGACAAGAACGCCACACCACCGAATTTACTGTTCTCTGCTGATGACATTGTCAGCTCAGTGGAAGCCCGTCAGGCTGAATTGACAGACTTAGAGATGTTTTGTGATATGGTGCAACAATTGAGCGACATAGAATATGACAAAGTTCAAGGCAGCCGAAATAATGACACAACGGGTGATGCAAGCACTGATTGTGCCGAGTGCAACGCATCCAGTGTCATTATTCACGAACTTAACAGAGAAATTGCCAAGTTAGAGGAACAGCTACAGAAAACTGCGTCATCTGGCATCGTCATCGCGAAACTGAAAGATGCTGATGCTACTGCAGACATACTACTTAAACGAAATAGATTTCTAGAAGCACAGCAATCAACACATCATCCACGCCACAGAAAGAGCCGCAATCTGCCACAAAACCTCGTAGAGCAACTAATAAAGTGGCAGAATCTAAAACAGTGACTACAAAGAACGATGCGGCTGAGGAAAACAACGTGAAAAAACGAATGGAAAGACTGACACTATTCCACAAAATAAACCAACTCGTGCTATGAGCATCAGCAGTTCAATGGGACGAGGACTAGCACGCGAGATTCACACACATCACAGAGACAACATAGACTGCTTCGGACTAGTTCACCCATCTAGTTCACCCATCGGCTGAAGACCTAGAAAAAGTGCCAAGGACATGTTGACGACATACAAACCTGATGTTGTTACGCTGATGGGTGGTACAAACAATCTAGCTTGTGGAGAACGACCACGATCAGTCATAAGCAAAATTGAGCACCTTGTGAGAGTGTTGCAGCAAGCAAGTCCATCAACAAAAGTAGTGGTTTTCTCTCTTTTTGTAAGGAGTGACAGACCTGAACTAAATTACTACATTAAAACGATAAACGCTGTCTTGAAGAGAAATTCTTACAACAAAGATTTTGCATTCTTAAACAATAGCAGCATTGATTTCCAACACTTGAAGGACGGACCCCATCTCAATCACAACGGCAAGATTAAAGCTGCATAACTGTTTTGTTTATTTTAATCAAAATATTAATCCTTGGAGAATGGTGTTTTATTTTTTTATTTTACTGTTCCGGTTACTGAGTTATTAAGGATTGAAGTTAGTTGTTTTTGAATATTGTTGCCCCACCAAAACAAAGACCTGATCACAGGGGAGTAAGACACATTGTCTGTATAACCAGGACATTAAAAGTACCAAGTGGCAGATAACGGTCATCATTGAAAAAGCCTTTTAAAATTATTCTTATTCTTTAAGTGATCATAGATACATTTCACAGTACAAAGTGTATTGTCTCATGTGAGCTAGACATATCTAGAAGTTAGATATGAGTTAGATAGAAGTTTTGTGATATGAGTCATATCTGCATATAATGTCATGTTTAATTTCGGTACCGGTATTGAGAAATTGAAAAATGAAAAATTGGACCTATGTTTTAGTATGGTGCTTTTAAGTGGGAGTCAGCATCTGAGCCTTTGGCCCGCCATTAAGACGTTCTCCCCCAACCGTGGGAAATTGCAGTCCGAATTACACCAAATTCAGTGATGTAATTCATGTAAATTATCTTTTTTCGCGCAGTCTTTTAATTGATACCTCACGGGCATTTCAAAATATAGTGACAATGCTATGAGTGAATAGTCAAAGTGAATTTTGAATGACAAGAGAAACACGATCTATAGTGACAATGCTATTCGAAAATATCAGACTATTTTATTTCATTGTTAGTCATCACATACAGTTATATAAACAGATAAATAGCGAAATGCGGTAAATAAAATAATTGTAAAAAAAGCAGCCTTTTTGGTCCTGGTAGCTGAGTTCCCAGCAAACAAGAGGCATGCCAACATTGATGGATCAATGTTGTACCAGCGTCGTAGAAGCTGGACCAACATTGAGCCATCAATGGGTCAGTGACTCGGGCCTGCTGAGTTATCTGGGGGCTGACCTACGTGTAGTGCTAGGACACCAACCTGTGGTTTGTGTGAGCTTGGCATCGCAGCTACACTGCTCACCCTAGACACTGCTCCTTCGCATGTTAAAATGTGCAGATGGTTGACGTCATATGTCCCCCGCTCTCAATTTCAAGTATTGTAGTAAGCTTGTGATTGGCCGGCAGTCTTGCTAAACGTACCCTGATCGGCTGGCGAGAATATTATGGTGGGGGAGGGGTGGGTGTAGAGAGACACCTGTGTGGAGCCCAGCAAACGCGAGGATTTGACCCAATGCTGTTTCACTATTGGCCCACCGCCAACAGCGCTGGACCAACATTGAAACAACATCGGGTCAAGGCTTCGTGTTTGCTTAAAGCACAGTGTTTGCTTAAAGATTGAAGTTAGTTGTTTTTGAATATTGTTGCCCCACCAAAACAAAGACCTGATCACAGGGGAGTAAGACACATTGTCTGTATAACCAGGACATTAAAAGTACCAAGTGGCAGATAACGGTCATCATTGAAAAAGCCTTTTAAAATTATTCTTATTCTTTAAGTGATCATAGATACATTTCACAGTACAAAGTGTATTGTCTCATGTGAGTTAGACATATCTAGAAGTTAGATATGAGTTAGATAGAAGTTTTGTGATATGAGTCATATCTGCATATAATGTCATGTTTATTTTCGGTACCGGTATTGAGAAATTGAAAAATGAAAAATAGGACCTATGTTTTAGTATGGTGCTTTTAAGTGGGAATCAGCATCTGAGCCTTTGGCCCGCCATTAAGACGTTCTCCCCCAACCGTGGGAAATTGCAGTCCGAATTACACCAAATTCAGTGATGTAATTCATGTAAATTATCTTTTTTCGCGCAGTCTTTTAATTGATACCTCACGGACATTTCAAAATATAGTGACAATGCTATGAGTGAATAGTCAAAGTGAATTTTGAATGACAAGAGAAACACGATCTATAGTGACAATGCTATTCGAAAATATCAGACTATTTTATTTCATTGTTAGTCATCACATACAGTTATATAAACAGATAAATAGCGAAATGCGGTAAATAAAATAATTGTAAAAAAAGCAGCCTTTAAGGTCCTGGTAGCTGAGTTCCCAGCAAACAAGAGGCATGCCAACATTGATGGATCAATGTTGTACCAGCGTCGTAGAAGCTGGACCAACATTGAGCCATCAATGGGTCAGTGACTCGGGCCTGCTGAGTTATCTGGGGGCTGACCTACATGTAGTGCTAGGACACCAACCTGTGGTTTGTGTGAGCTTGGCATCGCAGCTACACTGCTCACCCTAGACACTGCTCCTTCGCATGTTAAAATGTGCAGATGGTTGACGTCATATGTCCCCCGCTCTCAATTTCAAGTATTGTAGTAAGCTTGTGATTGGCCGGCAGTCTTGCTAAACGTACCCTGATCGGCTGGCGAGAATATTATGGTGGGGGAGGGGTGGGTGTAGAGAGACATCTGTGTGGAGCCCAGCAAACGCGAGGATTTGACCCAATGCTGTTTCACTATTGGCCCACCGCCAACGGCGCTGGACCAACATTGAAACAACATCGGGTCAAGGCTTCATGTTTGCTGGGAGAGCTGTCCGCATTACGATACACGAGGGCCGTCTGTGTCTGGTTGGAACAGGCAGTGCACAGTGCTCTGTGTACATCGCAGCCAACACGAAGCATAAGTCCGATATCAAACTAATTCGGGGCCATCGTCTACGTCTCTGGCCCAGCGTTAGACCAATGCGGCTCAACGTCTCGTGTTTTTTATTAAGGGGTTTGATTTTGGTCTAATGTAACATTATATTGGCCCACAATTAAACACTATTAGTATTACGTACATATTGTACAGAGACGGACCGATTTACCACACCATATAACTTGATGGTGTATCGCGTCGTGATCTAATCCAGCTACATTTACATTACATCCCGCGAAAAATCAAAAGTATATGACCTTGGCTACAAGTGGTCCAAATTTGGTGCTTGTGGAACGATTTGAACAAATCAGGGGTAAATATGAGTTAAGCCCCCTGACTACATCGATTTTGTCTATTTATAAAGCCTTTTAAAATATATGAATGATTGTGTCGAACATTTTAGGATATTTCGGTCGAAATAAACAAAACAGTTATGCAGCTTTAAATTGGCTAGAAGCATAGGCCAATTTATCTCTCATCATCCTTTTCACAACAGACACCAGAAAATCCATGTCTGAATATAGACCTGGATAGTGAAAACATATCCTACATAAAAGATTCAAACAATCATGAACGGACTGATTCGGGTGTCATCAGTGATTTTAACGATTTTGAACACATATTATCCACCAACATTGAAAACACCAATATCAAAAACGAACATATTGACGTATTAAGAACTAAAGATCTTAGTATTGTATGTCATAATATTAACAGACTATATTCTAAATTAGATGAAATACGATACCGTGTAAAGACTAATTTCCCAGTAGACATTTATGGTGTAGTAGAGACATTATTGCATAAAAATGTTAATGATTCAGAAATTCTTATTGACAAGTATAACATAATTAGACGAGACCGCATCGGTAGTGGCATTGTATTGTATCTAAAAGAACATTTAGTTTATAAACGAAGGATTGATTTGGAAATGCTGAATATTGAAACACTGTTTGTGGAACATCAATTTAGTAATGGTAATTTTCTTGTTGGGTTTGTGGATAGACCACCTAATAATAACTTAGTTCATTACTCAGAATGGCTTAATTGCATGGATATATTACTTGAAAAATGTCACAATGAAAACAAGAGGTTTATTTTACTAGGAGATTTTAATATTGACCTGGTATCAACTGTTTGTCAGCGAAATTCATGGATTAGTACATTTCAAAATTATAACTTGACTCAAATAATTAAAGATCCAACTAGAATTTCTTTAGAGAGTAAAACATTAATAGACCATATACATGTATCTGACGATGTAAATGTGTCTAATTCTGGTGTGTTGTCCTGGTCTATTAGTGATCACAACCCTGTATATATCACTCTTAAAAAATCAAATTGTATAAAGAATTGCACAACCTTGGAAATGATCACAAAACGATAAGTTATCGTAAATATACTTACCTAGATATACACTCCATAGGGGTAGATATGTTGCATAGACTAAGCTGTATAACAACTAAAGACAACATGAATATTGACAAAATAACAAATTCCTGTACATTGGAAATAAGGTCAATCCTTGACCAGTACTGCCCAAAAGTCACAAAAAGAATTAAACGCAACTTTCAGCCAGCATGGCTGAACCCTGAAATTCGAAAGCTTATGAAACAGAGAGACTTGTGCAAATCAAACAAAGGTGATGATAATAATAAAACGTTACGAAACAAATGTAAAAAGAAAATAAAAGAGGCTAAGTCAAATCATTATGTAAACCAAATAGAAACAAATAAAAATGACCCAAAGTTATTGACAAAAATATTTCAAGAACTCGGATCAAAAAATAATACTCGTAAACATTTACATAAAGTAAAAGTTGATGACAAATTAATAGAATGTAAGCAAAAAATAGGAAATGTTTTTAATCAGCATTTTGCCTCTTTGGTAGATACTTTAAATAACAATAGCAGTGGTCTCCCAGAGTGTGAAAAACTAGCAAACTTTGTAGATAAAAATAGTTCAGGCGTGACATTCAAAATTCCGCATGTTTCGCATGGGTTTGTTTTCAAATACCTCTGTAATATAAAAATTTCTAAAGCCACAGGCTTTGATGAAATGAGTGCAAGATTTTTAAATTTTTTTGCGCCATATCTTACAGATAGTATAACTAAATTTGTAATTTGAGCATAACAGAAAAATCGTTTTCTTAGTACTTGGAAAACAGCCCGAGTCATTCCCTTGCTTAAAAAAGGGTCTACTGACTGCGTAAATAACTACAGATCAATATCGATCTTACCCGTTGTGTCCAAAATACTTGAGAAACACGTTTCGTCTACATTCTATGCATTTCTAAATGAACAAAATCTATTAAATCTAAAACAATCAGGTTTTCGCAGTCAACACTCATGTCAAACGGCACTGACTCTGATGACAGAAGAATGGCTCAAAGCTATGAATAAAGGTGAATTGAGCTTTTGATTTAGTTGACCACTCCCTTTTGTTACACCAGCAATAACAAGTATGGAAAATTGTCTGATAGATCCGATATAATGATACCTGATGGTATTGGTGAAGATAAGGGAGTAGAATTACATATAAAATTATCGAGTAAAGATGCTGCCCTGGCCGAGAGTCGCGTAGGTAGAGTTATTGTAGGACTGAAGTGATTTGTGATCAACATATCGAAATAATCGTTAGAAATAGGCTTTTCATTTATTCTTAAAAGGTCGATGTTAAAATCTCCTGCGATTACTACTTCTTTATTTTTGTATTGAGTTGATTTAAAACGGGAGTCAATTCGTTTATAAAAGTTTGATAATTATGGTTGAGATCGATAGGTGGGCTATAGAGATTTCCCAATATAAATGTACGGTCAGATTGAAAGCATCTGATTTCAACGAATTGCCCTTCCAAGATATCTGATGTCTTATAAACGTCTGGTCTAATTTTAATTTAATTTTAATCATATCTTGTGTTTAAATAAATACATAAACCACCGTTGGCAGAGCAAATTTCACTTTGTGATAATAGGTTATAACCATTTATGTTATATACTGATGTGTCTGTAAAGTCACTGAACCATGTTTCCTGTATGCAAATTGCTGAAAATTCACAACCACGATCATTCAGATAATAGATAAGTATTTTTAATTGGTCAAATTTGGCATTTAATGATTGTATGTTTATGTGGCGGTCACACTATCACATAAAGGCATCCCGTAAGAGCCACGTAAGGTCATTTTTGCGATACGTGGCTATCCCGTGGCGTGTACGGCATCTACGTGGCGCTTACTGCATCTACATGGCTCTTATGGTGTCTACGTGGCGCTTACAGCAAGGTAGAGTATACATTTCAAAACGTTCAAAATTTTGCCACGTAAAGTCAGCACGTGGCACTTACGTGGTGCATACGTGGCTGTACGAGGCAGTACGTGGCGATACGTGGCGGTACGAGGCTATACGTGGTACTACGTGGCGATTACAGGGATTGCATAAATACACATGTCGGATCCCTGACAGTCATTAATCCTGACAGCAACATCTTCAGCAACAGCAATTAACATTAATCATGATAAGGGGTGGAAATAGAGGTAGGAGGGTCCGAGGCAGGAAAGTTGCCCCACCTGCAGCAACTGTTGCCACTGAGCGGGGGGTGTCCCCCCATCTCCTGCCTCCTGGAAATCCACCTCCTCATCCAGAGTCTCTTTTTGCTGGCTTTCCTCTGGATCTCTTTTTTCTGCATATGCTGCAGGACTAGTCCAATAGCAGCATTGTACAAAGCATGCTGATATTGGTGGACTGCAATCTGCAGTCTCTGTCTTCTTGGCACTCTCATTGTGGTCATTGCTTTCCTGAAAATGAAGATGCTTTTTAGCTGGCAGCTCCTTTTATAGGATTTTGATGATTTTGCTTGACACTTTTACGTGTCTCTCACGGGACACGTGGCTCTAACGTGGCAGTGCGTGGCTTATACATGGCACGTGGCCTTTACATAGCAAGTACGTGACGATTGCGTGGCGTTACGTGGCATTACGCTGCTCTTGCGTGGAAATTACGTGGTTGTGCGTGGCGCACACGGCCAATTTTTGGGTGGTTTTACGTGTCAAGTACGTGAATATTGCGTGGCTCTACGACAGCTACGTGGCTCCTACGAGGCAGGATGTTTACGGGGCGTTTACAATCCCGTAAATTAAATTTAATTTAATTACCCATACATGGCTCTTACGGGATGCCTTTACGTGATAGTGTGACCGCCGCATTATACTAAGAATAAAGCAGTCGTTATTTTTAGATATTATTTTTGTATTTGCATCGTCTACGTTGTAATATTTGGTTGGCATTATATATGCTCTGACATTGAAATGTTGTTATCAGAAAAATCGACTTCATTATTTTTATTGAGAACAGTTAATAAAGAATTCCGATCCTCCCCTCCACAATAAATCAAAATATCATTCTGTTCCATTGGACAAAATAGTATAAAAAATAAGTATCATTGTGTTCATTGGGTTTATTTCACATGAATAGAGTGCGCATATCCACTTCATATATGACAGAAATATGATGTCTACTGGTAACATAAATGAGGAAATTAAAACTAAAAAAAGTTTTTTCAAAATAACTGAGAAAATGATAAAAATGAAAATGAAACAGGCATATTCCTAATGTATCATGCGGAGTGGTCTTCCCTTTAAATAATAACAATAATAATAATAATAATAATAATAATAATAATAATAATAATAATAATAATAATAATAATAATTATGATAATAATAATTGATGATGTACAATATAAGGTCATTATTCAAACAACCATTCCAATCTGCTACCAGCATAATAGGGGCTTATCTGACGGTGACTGCCCTATGTTCAGAAGGTTCTATGTTCAGAAGGTTCTATGTTCAGAAAATATTTGTTTAAAAGGTTTTATGTTCAGAAGGTTCTATATTCAGAAGGTCCTATGTTCAGAAGGCTCTATGTTCAGAAGGTTCTATATTCAGAAGGTCCTATGGTCAGAAGGTCCTATGTTCAGAAAAACATTGTTCAAAAGGTCCTATATTCAGAAGGTTCTATGTTCAGAAGGTCCTATATTCAGATATATTCAGAAGGTCCTATATTCAGAAAATTCTTTGTTTTATGTATGTGTTTTCAGTTTCAGGTAAATTACAATGCAATATAACAAATCACAGGCTCTAATTTGAGCTCATTCCGTCAAAGGTCAGATGAGCTTTTGTCATGGTGCGTTGTTCGTCGTCTGTCCGTCTACAATTTGCCAATATCGCTATGCATGGGACTTCAATCAACATAATGAAGAGCCACAAACCAGGAGTGATAAGAGAAGGATAGTCCCCGCAATTCAGGAATATGACACTGCTGTAGATCTGGTAATTTTCGCGTGTTCAAATTTTCGCGAATTTCTGATTTTGGAACTTTTCACGAAGTTTAGAATTCGATAATTTTCTTTTTTCTTCAGTAGTACTATTATAATAATTTTCGCGAGATTCTGGAATTCGCAAACTTCTTCTACTCGTGAAATTCGTGAAAATTAAAACCTCACGAATATTACCAGATCTACATTATATCTGAATTCAAATCCACCTAAATCCGGTGCTAGTGTGAACTTGTCCTATAGCCTAGACATGTAGAAAGCTCAAACCAAAAATCCCCTGCATGTCCTCAAAATGCGTTGTATTGTTGGGTTGACCAATCACCAATTTGGTAAATCTGTAGCGCATGTTTTACGTCGATTTCTCAACGATTCTGAACCGATTTAGCTGAAATTTTGCACAGGTCATTTTCAAGTCAAATCCCAACACCGGTAACAATTTAGCTACATCATTCGACATGTAATAGAATTCCAGAATTAGCGTAATGGGTTGATAGAGGGACGTCATAATTTCAATTTACTACATTTCCGACTTTTAAAATAATGCATATAATTTTACGTTTACAAAATTTCATGAAAATCGCTTGATAGTTGACGGAGTAATCAACGAAAAACATGCGCTACTGGCTAGTTCTGTCCTGATGTTTTGCGTGGGATGGATGGAGTTAGCCCTGGATTGATTCGTTTCACCCAAAAAATCAACGTTTTCCAACATGGTGGTGACTGAGAGCGATCTCGACCCAAAGGTCTGAAAAATGTTCACAACTTTTTAATGACTGTGAGGAAAATGAGCTGATAAGCGACATCGTAGCTAAAATGTTACTGATTCGAAAAAAACTATTTTCTTAGATATGACCGTCCCACGATTTTGTATGGGGTCAACCTATTTCAGTCACTTTGGCTAGAATGGAGTTACCCTCTGTTAGGCTCGTATTGTTAATCTGGGGACTATCTGACCGGAGGATATCGGATATATGAAAAGCCAAGGTGTGTCAGCATTACATTGCATAGCAAAACCCAAGTAGACCGTCTGGGAGTAATTTCTCTATAGTCAGATTCACAATAAATTCATCAACCAGGGTGAATGAATTTCGCGGATTCCTCAGTCAATTCTGAACCAATTTTCATGACATTTTGCACAGACAATTATCTAGCCAAGTTATACAAGGTAAGAAGCTAATGGGTTTATAAAGGGCGATATATACAATATTTTTCAATGAAAATACTCTCAACTACCCACCATGCCCCATCACTCCACGCTCACATCATCATCTGTACATCATTTATCTCATTAATTAACTGCACTGTTTTTGTCGTATTGAAATGTCACTTGAATGATTGTAAGTCTACTGTCAAAAAGGGACGTACAGCAGCAATTTACAATTACATGACCCAGACATCTATATGACCTTGATTTTTAACTACAATTATTTTCCTCCTTTGCACAATACACTCAAAATGTTTCTGAAATGTATACCATATGTGTAGTTCACTGGTCACGATGACCATCAATTTATTCTATTTAAAAGACGTATTTCTTATTGTAAAATGATAAATTACCACCCGATATATTTATTTGTGAAGGTTGTGATATAATGCATTTTACCTACCACCACATTCCATGCACTTAGACTTTACATTCAACAGAGAATAATCCCATAGACCACATAAGATAAAATAATTGATATTTATACATCGATATCACTCACTTTTTATATGGTATTTCGAACAACGTACCTCTTATGGGAAATAATTATAACTGTCATAAATACAATTTAATGAGTCCATCAAATTTGATCAAACGTCATAAATTTTAACCTCGGAAACCCACTGGGTACACAACGTTTTTGCGACATTAAATCAACGTCATGTGGCCAATTGGAACTGACAAATAGTCACCCGTACTTTCTAAACATAGGATACCCAGGGGGCAAGACCAGATTTCCTGACACGGCGTGTTGTAAAAGGTTGGGCACCTGAAATGATATCTACATATATCTGGGATCACAACCTAGGTGCACAACCTTGCAAATCGACTACTCAAAATTGGCAGGAAGCCAATAACGGCGGCCATTACCGAAAAACAAGAATTTGTCAAAATATCGGTCAATATTTAAGATAATTTTCTTTTAAAGTTGTCTAGACCTATGTTTTCAGGGTCAAAGATTAACATAAAACCAACCCTGAATTGATGTTATGTCTACTTAACATGCTAGTCAGGGGCGGATCCAGGATTTGAAAAAGGAGGGGGCGCAGGTGGCTCGGGAGCGAGTTTTTAGGCATATTAAGGCTAATTTAGGGGACTTTTTAAAAAATTTGGCACAAAAACGGGTGGGCGTGCAGCCCTCAACGCACCTGCTAGTAGACAAAGATAAGCTTTTATGTTTTGAAAATAATATTCACCGCTAATTATAACTAAGCACTATTGATAGAAAAACATTCAACGTCATAAAAATAATATGTTTATTTATTATATAAACTTTATATAAAAAGAATTACCCTTTGCAGGTTTATAACATTTGGTAAAATAATATCTTCACAATGTAATCAGGCTACAGTTTCATGAATAACAAAATTTATTAATACTAAAAATAATACTGTCAAAACCCCCACTCTAGGGATTAGCACACAGCTATATATCAATGAGCCTGGAGGATAATTCAGTGTTGTTAACAGATGACTAAAAATGTAGATACCCGGTAGTTGTGCTAGTTGTTTAAATATCACACCGCATAATTACCCTCACGCTGATGATATATGCATCTGTGTAGTATATCGGACATTTCCAGAAAGTTAGACCAAAACACTGCTTCTCTGGAAATTCAACATGTTTCCGTGAAGAGCTGCAAGCTGTAGGCTAGAACCTTGGATTTTCAGAAGCTGCTCAATTGAATCAATCTTGTTTTCAATCACTGCTTTTACATGTGCTCTGTGGAACTTTTCCAAGACTCCATGTCTTTATCAGCCACCAAATGTCGAAGGCTTCCCAGAATAATCGCCACATGGCTTCACTGAGAATTTGGATAGCATACATTATCTGATAGTAGTCAGCTTTCCCCTAAACATCTTATTGCCGTTCCCTCCTGGCAGAGGCCTGAATCCCTGGTAATCTTACAAATGACCTTGACGTATCTGTGAGCCAGGTGAAGTCCTAACAGCAAGACTACATTGTTGAACTCGTCCTTATACTTGTCCCTGATAGCAGCTGCAGCTTCATATGTCGCCTGCTCTCTAGTGATTACAGTCCACTGGTCGCCGAGCAAACATGATGTCTTTACCAACCGTGTCATTTCCTCCTTAAGCACAGCTGGATTGGACGGGGAGGCTGGGATGAAAGGTTAGTATCCAGTCTTGCTGGCTTAGTTGTGTGGATGAAGTCTTGCACAGAATGCCGAAAATCCTGGTAAGCCACTTTCTGTCTCACATGGAATATCAAGAAGTTGTGACGTGGTTGCCGCTCTACCCAAGTGATATACAAGAAACATGTATTCTGATGTCCTGTCAGCTTGGGTGTGTAAACGATCTACATCCATGATATCACCAGATTACCAATAGACCTGGATATCTGCTGAAATGTAAATGGTCGGTATGGAAATGATAGGACCAGAAGGAAGAGATTGTTATTGCCTTGGCGTGTTGATCATTGTCTGAGGAATCTTGGTTTTCAATGATGATTGCTGTTGTCGTATTGAAGCTACCACCCTCTAATGTATTCTTCTTCCAATCTAGGTTGCTCATTGGAAAGACGTGTGACATCTTCCTGTTGTTAGACATGTTTTCTGGAATGTACACACCAACTTCTTCCACCTGCTGCATGATCTTATCCCTTGAGCCAGTCGGTTGTTCAGAGTAATCAAAGATTTGCTGCATGTCTGATTGAACACATAGTGAGTTGTAGCTATTTCCAATGGAGTATGTATCCCAAATGTGTGCTGCTAAATTTGTTGAGACATTGTTAGAGTTTTTCTTTCACTGCAGACTCTACTTTCACTCTCCCAGAATCGAGAAGATCTAGTGTTTTTTCAGAGAGCACAATGCTGGTGAAGTTAAACGTTAAGAACCATTTTCTCAGCTGCTGAAGAATGATATGTCAGCTGACTACTGCTGGGTATGTAATTCCTGTTTGCACTGCTTAGCAGCATTTCTGCGTATCTTTGCGGCACGTTGTAGTGTCCTATGATCATCACTTGTGAGATTTTACAATTGAATCCTGATTCACATGCCTGACTAATTATGGCGATTGATTTACCGTATTTCTCTTTCAGCTCCCATTTAAGGCTGTTTGCTTGGTATTCATCAGCATTTTTTCACTCCTGGATAATGGTCCTATACTGGGCTCGCAGTGATTTGATCAGAAAACCACACTTATAATTGAAAAGAGCTGTGCGGATGGCCTTGGACTTATTTATACAAGATTTGTGATGGCATATATCATTTGCCACCATGTCGTGTCCTGGACCAATCAATCTTAACATGATATCCTCTCTTCCCAGCCTTTGAGCCTGAGCCAAGATTGCATTCTGGCTGTTTTTTTATGGACACCAATCTTGTTGGTTCTTTGCATCTGTACCAATTTTTGTTGCAGATCACACAATCATGTATTCTTTCATTTAAATAGTGGTGTGTTCTGTTTAGGACTTGTGTGAGGTTTCTCAGAAGATGTAGGCCTACTGAGTCTGCTGCACTTCTTTTCCGATGACGTTTTGTTTGAGCATAGGTATAACTTTTCGTGTTATCAGTTTCTACATTTATCATGCCACTTAGGGGCCTTGTCGTCAAGCCATGTCCCCACTTCTACATCATCAGCATGATATAAGTGCCATCTTGTCTAGCATTCATTGCCAGAATCAACTATTTGCTGGATGTGATATCACACAGTGGTTTTACACTACATTGTTAACACACAATGCACTTTGTATAGTCTATGCTGGGAATAGAGGTTGAATTTTTCTTCTTTGAAGATTCAGGATTCAGTGACACACCACCTTCTATGACCCTCTTTGTTGACATGCTGAATTTGAGTGACTTGGCTTCTAACTACCTACCACACACCACCACCAAACACAAATATTTCAAAATAACCAGCCACCATAAGCAATACCATTCGACTAGCAATGTTAAGATGTGTAGTCATTTCACATAGCACTTCATTAAATTTGTTGGTATGACGACGCGCTTACATTGTTATGTTCTATGCTAACAAAACACAGCACTACTCAACGTGATATTATGTCAAGGAGTCATTATTTTGCATCGAGCGTAATTTTATTGTGATCTTTGACCCTCAAAACATGGGTCTAGATAACTTTAAAAACAAAATATCTCAAATATTGAGCGAGATATTGACAAATTCCGTTTTTTCGGTAATGGCCGCCGTTATTGGCTTCCTGCCAATTTTGAGTAGTCGATTTGCAAGGTTGTGCACCTAGATTGTGATCCTAGACATATGTAGACATCGTTTCAAGTGCCCAACCTTTTACAACACGCCGTGTCTGTTTTCCAAAAAAAATGATGTTTGCCCCCTGGGTAGGACCTTCTGAACAAATATTTCTGAACATAGAACCTTCTGAACATAGAACCTTCTGAATATAGAACCTTCTGAATATAGGACCTTCTGAACAAAAGACCTTCTGAACATAGAACCTTCTGAACATAGGACCTTCTGAACATAGGACCTTCTGAACATAGAGCTGTAACCTTATCTGACCTAGGCCTAGCCTACCTCTGAATTGCCACTAAACGTGATACATTGACCCGGTGGTGGGCTAAGGTTGGTTCACAATCTAGGACGTCGGCCCAACAACGCCCCAATGTATCATGTTTACTGATCCCTTCATGCACACAACTAACTTCGGCCTACATTGACCCAGTCTAATGCTGGGCCAGCGCTGTGGACTGTGTACCAGTAACAGATCAACGCTTGGCCCTTGCTTGGAATTGGCTCCATGCGCCGTGATGCGGGTAGTGCCCCCCTCTCGGGGACGACACGCGCCCCCCCCCCCCCCGCGTCGATGTATTGTTTTAATGCTGGACCAGCCTCCAAGAAGTAGCCCAGCAAACGTGGGGCGTTCGGCCGGTGCTGGTACAGTGTTGACCCATCGTGTTCGACGCTGGCCCAACATTGTGCCGCATCGGCTGAGGTCGTGTGTTTGTTGTGTAGGCCAACACTGCACAGTGAATTCACAATCAGTTCACGTTATGCATATATGTACGGCATCATTGGGAGATGAGAGCATCTTGGACGGGATGTCTGGTAAATCTAATATCTTTTATAATTCTTGACCGTTGCCTTGTGTGTGACTCAATTTTAGGCGCCTATATCAAATACAAAGAAATAATTTGTTAACCTAGTGATCAGTTGATTTTAATGTACGCATGAACTATTTATATAATCCTCATGTGTTTTAGTGAATGCAGGGAGTGAATAGCCAGGGAGGGATTGTTTGTCAGGCGAAGCTGAGTACAGGCAGCTGCTCGCGAGACCCTCTGAGGACTATTTACTTATCTGAGAGTTATGAATATAATAAATTCATTACTATAACTTCATTAATAGTTTTTTTGCTAGTCTATGGATAATAATGTGTCATGTATAAAATAGTTTCTATAACGATAATTAAGTACAACCTATCCAGGTTATTCGTTAAATGGATAATAATCACTATGTGGGATTAACAATGTTAAAAGGTGGAAGATAACATCAGCGTCTGGCCCCACTGTGAAGAGACCCTAAGATTTCTAGGAATACTGTATTTACAATAGTATCAATCATTGTCTCCGTGAGTATATTAGACCAGTTTAAGGTTAAAAGTCCGTGTTGCTTATTCGGGCTCTAGGTTTGTAAGGTGTAGCACGCGTGGCGGGGGGCGACCATCACCCTTGTGATAATAATATAATAACAATCATAAATACAACAATAAGAGGAATACTATTTGAGCTTCGACTGCTATCTGATAAAACACACACATATATTTCATATGTTGTTTTTCGCTAAGGTTTTGTATGCTTCAGCACAAAGGTATGAATGAAAATGGCAAATCATTATTAGCCGAATGTCCCATGTGGTCCCGGTGTGTGCTGTGATACGCCTACATAACACTGCTGTGCAAAGCTAAAAGGCAGTCTTTCCTTACATTACAAGTAAGCATCTTTACAATTGAGCAGATACTGTGTGCAGAGCCAAAAGGCAGTAGCTAAGTAAGCAGATACTGCTGTTTCGGCTTTTTCGACTTTTTCGAGCTGTATCTCCAATTATCCAACAAACAAATTTAGCCTAATGCTAGTATAATATAAGTTGATAATAATCATATTTGTAACAATAATAAGAGTAATATTTTACTTCAATTGCTATCTGATAGTATAACCATATAACCTTACCAACATATACCCTTCAGAACATAGAAACTTCCGAACATAGACATATGGCCATAAAACATGTATACCTATTATATTATTGATTTATACTAGCGTAGATAATCCATAGGCAGTTAAACTTGTAATGATTATAATAATCCTGACTACAAAAATAATAAGAATAATATTTGAAATCCGACTGCTATCTGATAACAAACAATTTTTTTTAATATGTTGTTTTTCGCTAAGGTTTTGAATGTCTTGGCAGAAAATTATGAATGAAAACGTCAAAGAAGGTAACTATGCCTAATATAGGTGAGCAGTTACCACCATTCAGAAACTCTTTTCGGTTGTGTATTGATGCTGGCCCACAATTAAGAATGTTGCATCATCATTTCAGCATCATTTCGTGGCATCAGATTTGGGCATGTGTGTGGCTACACGTGGCTTGTGTATGCGAGTGACATCATGTGGTTTGGGCTGCGCATGCGAGTATAGCACTCTATTTGAGCATGCATGTGGCTTCCAAGGGCATCCGTGTGACTTCAATACTTTTCATGTCACTAGCATGCACCATTCTAAGCGCGCTTAAAAGCGAGTGCAACACTCACGTTTTTCAGGTTCAAATCGCATGCGATTATCGCTGGCGAAATGCGCATGCACATGAAAAAAGTGTGGGGCATGCATGCGAATAATCAGACACTCGCATGCTAGCTTTATTTTTTACAAAGAAAGCACACATAAGAAATATTTGCAAAGAAACGACGTCAGAAAAAGAGCACAATGAAAAGAATGCCTAATGGATGTGCTGATGAACTAGACACTATATCTTGCCCGTAGACAATAAGGGGCAGGCTTACTGTATCCCCGGATAACACACACAGTTCATTGAGAAGCGGAGATGAATGAGGATGGGTGGCAGTAGAGTATATAATCTTTCTCCAGAACAATTTGTATTTGAAATTGGATGTTAAGTCGCCCGTTGATGCCTATGCTAATGGATGTGACACAAAACCTTAGTAGGCGTTTGCTCTGACTACACAGAGCCGTGTTATACTTTGTACTGCTGAACTAGAATATTTTTCATTAATTTGAAGCTGGAAAGACATCCTTGATGGTAGCTCACACAGCTCGTGGAGGGGCACTGGTGAATTAGGAGGCAGGGGCGGATCCAGGGGGGGGGGGGAGGGGGTGTTATTTATCAAGGCATTTGCAGTGGCAGATCCAACCAGGGGCCGTTTTATCAAGGAATTCTCAGTGGCAAAACCAACGAGCTCTTCAAGATTTACCAGAATTGCCAAAGATTGAACGAGTGGGTCGCAGTGCTCGTTTCCTGCCTATGCATGTCAAAGAGGGAGACATACGCGGGAAATCAACAATTCTTTCATTCTGGTAAATGGTAGGCAAAGGTCACGAGAATTTTATACAAGCTCGTTTCTTTATAGGCTTGATAAAATACCCCATCCCCAGAATTTTGAAAAAGCGGGTCCGATTAAAATTTTGCTGGCCTATTTTTAAAAAAATGCTAAAAAAAAATAATTTATCATTTTTTGGTCAAAGGCCAAACACATTTTGAGAACTGACACCATTTGTTCTCAGTGTTCTCATCTAATAAACTGGGGTTTAAGGAACCTCCAAAGTACATGTTGAGTACTGCTGTTTAGGAAATTTAGAGCAGCCATTACCACCCTCTCCCCTGACACAACCCCCCCCCCCCTCTGGATTCGACACCGGGGTTGTGATACGATATATATAATACCATCTCTGTATTTGAAAATGGATGTGTAGTCGTAGTCGCCTGTTAGCGCTATTTGACGTTAATGTATGTCAATTAAAAGGAAGGGATCGCCTAAACTTGAAACAATGAAACGAAAGTAATAAAACCTGACACTCAATAGACGTGAAAATGTATATGCCAATATCCGGTTTGCAGATCATGAAAATTACAGAAACAATAATATAACCCTTCAATCGCCGGTGCCGAATATATTCGGGTTTTTTTATTTTGTATTGGCACATTAAGTACCACCTTTTAAACATGTTAAAGAGAAAATGCGACATCAATCAGCAAGATTTGAAAAGAGTTGACCTCTATTTTGTCAAATCCTAATAATTTTTGCTCACTTGAAGTTGTGGATCGCGTCAGCGAGACACAACTTCAAGTGGGTGAAAATTTAAATTGAATAATTTGGCGGTGAAAGGGTTAAACGCCCATTAACTCATAGCCTAGTACGCTCACATAAGTCAGAATATGTTACTGATTTTCCAATTGCATATAGTTACTGCGTGCGTCAAGCTCTGCATACTTTTTAGGTATTCAAAAAACTGTAAGTGTTGTTTGTCGCATGAATGTACTTGTAAACATAGGGTCATGTCAGTGTCAGACCAATGTCACACATAGCATGCTTGGTATTCATTGTTTCCACCGTCCTAACCCTTTAAGTACTCACGATGCATTAAAGCATCATTTTACATCCCTGAAGACAGAATTAATTCTTCTACAACCAAGGGTTTTAGAACGCATTTTTCCATGAAACTGGTTTACTAATACATGGTAATTTTCTTCAATTTTTCACCCACTTCAAATCATCTTCATCCACTACAACAAGTCGAGAATTGCGAAAGTGGATGAAGATGACAATGGTAAATTTAGGCTTGAATGGGGTTAACCCTTACAACACTGAAATATTTTATGTGTAGACCAAATGGATTTTTTTTCAATTTGAAATCATCATAAATGTCTTAGTTAGCTCTCTCCGATTCATTTGAATACGTATCTCATGTGATGCCATTATAAATATTTTTACTCTTATAGTGCGGGGGTCGACTTTACACGTCATAATCTGACGTCCACATACGTCAGATTCTGACGTTTAAAGTCGATCCCCGCACTGTATGGGTTGGGTTTGAACCAGTCACATGTAGAGACATCAAACACAAGTTTGTTCACCCGTTGAGTCACCCATATAGACATATTAATGCTGAAGACATTGTATGGTATCGCAAAATATACGTTACTATTTTTGACCCGTGCTCCGCACGAGCAAAGCTATTAAGTATAGGCCTCACTGGCATAATCAGTTGTTAGACACGAGTATACCCGAGCTTAACGCTTTAACCCTTTCAGCGCGGGGACCGCCTTTATACGTTAGAATCTGACGTCTGTAGACGTCAGATTCTGACGTAAAAAGACGGTCCCCGGACTGAAGGAATTAAAATATTTATAGTGGCCGTACACCCATAACATATAAGGTATTCAAATGAAGCGAAAAGAGCTAACTGAGACATTTATGGTGATTTCAAACTGAAAAAACCCTTTGGTTCCCATGGTTCATGCAAAATTATTTTAGCTTGGTAAGAGTTAAGAGTTAAACAGCATACGTGTACTTGCTAATATAAATCAGCAACTGTTTGTATACTTTGATTATGGCGATCTGTTACCGATCTGAGAAAGACTAATCTACGAATTCACAACTATGTTTACGACATAAACCCAGAGTGCACATTCTGTGAAGCACTGTTGCATAGAAAAATGCGTGTCCGCTAATGCAAATTTTGGCTTTAATGACTGTGCAATTATAAATCACGTGATTATATAGCGATTAACCAAGCAAAGTATTCACCGGTAGTAATTGGCGTAGATGACTGCATGGTCACGATGACGTCTAAAATTACATAAAATTGAAAAATATAAGTCATTAACATGTTTTTTGAAAGAAAATACACTGCTTGCCTCACGGATATGCCGAGGCAAAGAATTCCACAAACGCACAAGGCGATAAAAATAGGAAAATTGGAGGGCAGTCGTCTTTACTCTAGGTAATTTAACCAATTGACATTTGTTAGAGGACCGTAAACTATGTAAAGATCCGACAAGTTCAAAATAACTAGAAAAATCACAGTCAACATAATCATGTAAATATTTATAAAATAACACGAGATCAATAATCTCTCTGCGAAAACAAAGTGGTAAAATCGAAAAGTTTTCTGCATTTTTCTGCATATGACATATCAGAATAATTATTTAAAATATACTTTGTGGCGTGGCGCTGCACTCTTTCTAACAATAAAATATCTTTTACATTCGCAGGGGACCATAGAGGTGAACAATATTGAAGAATACTGCGTACGTGTGAAACATAACGTTGAAACTTAACAGGATATGGAGCATCAAAACTTATGGAACGTCTTATCATGCCTAATAAGGAATTTGCCTTAGCCGATATTGATTTAATATTTTTAGACCAAGATAAGTTAGAACTAACAGTGACACCGAGGTCATTAATAGATTCTACGCGCTCTAAAACATTGTGGTCTAACAGGTATACATAGTTGACTTTCAAAGAGCGACATATAGATAATTGTATTAAAATTGTATTAAAATTCAATCTCCATAGTTGGCTCCAGGCGAATAATGCAGCTATGGGTTTCGACTATTTTTTTTAAATAGCCGCTATGAAAATATAATTTGGGCAATATTAATGACATAGAATCATAATTTTGGTGTCTACACCCATGTTTTCAGGGTAAAAAAATCGAATAAAACCACTTATATAAATTATCGAAATTTAGCTGGGCCAACATCTACACCTATGTTTTATGGGTTAACGATTCGAATGAAAAAAAAACAAATTGGAACATTATTATGGCGGATTTGAATACAATTCAAGATGGCCACCGATGGAATGTTCTTTGTTATTGTATTGACATCTACGTGGTTAGGAAACACTCCTTCGTGTATTTGAACATGCATAATAGTCCAGGCAATGAAGTGATCGTGGACCATTGGAAACGGACTAAAATGTTAACAAAGGTATTTCAACGGAATTTGACTCCGTGGGGTTATGTAGAACCCCCTATAAAACCCCACCCGAATCCACCTTGGGGAAAGCCTCGTTTTTGGGTAAAATCCAAAATGGACCGCCATTAAATCAGTAATTTATGTAAATTTTTAAGAAATCGCTCTCATTTGAGAACTAAACATCGTAGAGCCACATATAATATGTTTTTTCGCACAACTTTTTCAAGGAATTCCATTTGTTTACATTTCATAGTCATAAGAGGTCAACTAACGTCACAAACAAGGTCAAGGTCAAATAATTAGACCTAAAAATGTGAATAATTTGCATTTCAAGTGAAAAATGCCCAAATATTTAATGGAAATAAATGTTAGTAAGTGTTTTTCAACATAATTTAATATATAAAAACACACATAAAGCCCCACCCGAATCCACCTTGCAGAAAGCCTCGTTTTCGGGTGAAATCAAAATGGCCGCCATTAAACCAGTAATCAGGTAATGATGTATTTTTTTTAATAAATCGGTATCATATGAGAACTAAACATCGTAGAGCCACATATAATATATCTTTTCGCACTAATTTTTTAAGGGCTTCTATTTGTTCTCAATTAAAATTCATAATGTAAAAGTGAGGTCATTTTCAAGGTCAAGGTCAAATTAGACCTACAAATTTGAATAATTTGCTTTTTCAAGTGCACAATGCCAGAGTATTTAATTAACATGTTAAAAAATGCTTTTCAACATAATTTGACCCGGTCGAACTATTGAAAACAACACATAAAACCCCACCCGAATCCTCCTTGGGGAAAGCCTCGTTTTCGGGTAAAATACAAAATGGCCGCCAATAAACCAGTATTTTATAGGTATTTTAAAATCGCTATCATTTTAGAACTAAACATCGTAGAGCCTCATATAATATGTCTTTTCGGACTATTTTTTTCCGGGGATTCTATTTTTTCACATCTAAAATTCTTCAGAGGTTAAACTGACTTCATTTTCAAGGTCAAGGTCAAATTAAACCTAAAATATAAATAATTTGCCTTTTTTTTTGGCTTTCAATTGCCGAATATCCAAAATGGCCGCCATTAAAGCAGTAATGTATGTATTTAAATTTTTTTATCATTTTAGAACTAAACATTGTAGTCACATAAAATATGTCTTTTCACAGGAATTCTATTTGTTTACATTTCAAATTCGGAAAAGGTCAAACTGAGGTAGTTTCCCATGTCAGATTAAGCCTAAAAATATGAATAATTTTCATTTCTGAACTAGATGAATGCTGAAATATTTAATAGACAAAAATGTAAACTTCAACATAATTAGCCTCGGTGTGGCTATATAAAAACACACATTAAACTCCACCCGAATCCTCATTGAAGTAAGCCTCGTTTTCGGGTAAAATCCAAAATAGCCCCCACCTCGACCAGTAATTTATCAAAATTCATATAATTTTAAACTAATCAACATAGTACATTGTGCTACATATGCTATGTCTCTTCGCACAATAATCTGGGATTTTATTTTTTCACATTTTAATTCCTATGAGGTCAAGCTGATGTCATTTTCAAGATTAATGTCAAATTAGACCTAGAAATTGATTGAAGCAGCCCCTTGGGATGACATCAATTTTTGTTTTCAGTTTCGTACTGAAGTAGTGTATCCCACCGATCATGTTTTTATTTTTTTCAGAATTTTCATATTTTTACAAATATTTTTAATCAACATTTCTATGAAACCAGAAGTAACCCTAACAAACTATTTGTATGCCTGAAGGATGATTGAATGTTTTCACAGCATTGGGCCACATGCTGATGGCATCGGCCCAGCGTTGGGTAGACAATCAGTGCTGCAGGTGTGTCCTCCCGTGTCCTGACTATGAGACACCAATTAGCGGCGACTGGTTTGATCTTACCGTCTGATACGTGGGAATATGTTTTGTTTACATTGCAATATACGACCTGGAAATACAACTATTTCACTCTTTTTCAGTGCTTTAAAACTGTTTTTTGACTTCGTATTTTCAGTTAAGATCAGTAGGCTATATAGCTTCATATAAATTAAATTTTTAAAATTGACAACATTGGAAATGTCTCATCCCAAGGGGTCCCTTTAAATCTGTTGCACAAATGCCAAAAATTACAACCTGGGATAGTTGCTACTTTTATTTCATGGTATAAACTGATAAATAATACTTTTCGACATGATTTAATGTTTTTAAATCTGAAGTTGACTGTTTTGTGGGTTACTTGATCTCGAAGGAAACTACGTATAACCTACCTACACTGGTTAGGATATTAATTTTATGGTTTTAATGTTTTACTTTGAGAAAGGTGGTTACTTCGGTCATTATACAGTTCCCAATGCAGCTCTAAGCCAGAACTATATTGGGACCGACGACATAGATATTAAAGTCCAGGAAAGTTAGCCTAATATCTGGAACAAATTTCAGGAAAGTTTGTTACAAGTATGACAAGCAACATATCAAAAGTCCTAAGGTGTGCAGGGGGTGGAATTGTCCTAAATTTAGTTCAAAGTGGTGCACAAAGGTCAAACTACTAAACATCATATAATAGCTGATTCCAAAACCATGATTCTGTGACCAACCTTTGGCAGTAAGATATTTGTCAAAAAATAACCTTCTACGGCTCTTTAGAAAAGGTGGGCGGAATTTCGTAGAGCGCAAAATTTAAAATGACCACCATCGATCACAAGTGAAAAGCAAGAATTCACTTATTTCATCCAGTGGTCTCCCAGTGGACCAGATTTTTCAATGCATTTAGGTGGAAAAAGGATTTATGGAGGTCACCAGTTTTTATTTCAAAAGATGCATTTCGCGTTTGGCCGAAAATCACAAAAATCCAAGATGGTCGCCAGCGGCCTTTTGAACAAAATAGATTTTTACTTAAACATCTCATAGTCAACTGTAATATGTCATTTCTGACTAATTTTAGGACGTAGAACCCATTTATTTTCATCAAATTACAATCATAAGCCTTTGTGACCTTCAAGCATCACACGAAGGTTACAAATGATCAGTATAACAATTATATAATGACTTTTTTTACTATTGGTTCAATAGTTAAATGTGGTACTGTAATATACTTTAATTTCGCGGATATGAATTTTCGCGCAAACCCGATTTTTGACCACATTTTAATCAAAAATATTTTTTCAAGTTTATTTCTTTGGCTTGGAGACATGCAATTGTTATCTCGCCTAAACGACTGTCATCACCCTTCCCGACTAGTAATCACTATTGGTTCAATAGTTAAATGTGGTACTGTAATATACTTTAATTTCGCGGATATGAATTTTCGCGCAAACCCGATTTTTGACCACATTTTAATCAAAAATATTTTTTCAAGTTTATTTCTTTGGCTTGGAGACATGCAATTGTTATCTCGCCTAAACGACTGTCATCACCCTTCCCGACTAGTAATCACTATACACTATAATGCAACGTCGTAAGTAAACATGATGCTATGGTCATCAATTAACTGGAGGGGGGGGGGGGGGTGACCGACCATCGAGGCTAATGCACTGGACACGCGCTGCTCATTAACCATATCAATCTAACAGGTTATGAATTTAATTAATTATAATCCTTATTATTATTCTCATTCTTATTCTTATTCTTATTCTTATTATTATTATTATTATTATTATAATATTATTATTATTATTATTATTATCATTATTATTATTATTATTATTATTATTATTATTATTATTATTATTATTATTATTATTATTATTATTATTATTATTATTATTATTATTATTATTATTATTATTATTATTATTATTATTATTATTATTATTATTATTATTATTATTATTATTATTATTATTATTATTATTATTATTATTATTATTATTATTATTATTATTATTATTATTATTAATATTATTATATATTTTGCTTTAATTTATTTTTTTTAAAGCTCATCGTATCTGTTTGATTGTGGGAATTTAAAAATAGCTGTGCACATATATGTGTAATGTTTGCATAGATCTGAGGGCAACTAGTCTCACTTAGCTCAAATCCTTAGAAAAACACATGCCAAGAAACGCATCCACATCTCTCCTAGCAACATTGAGTCTGTCTCTAGTGAACACAAGGTGTTTATCCAGTGTTGGTAAATGCTGGCCCAATATCTTCGACGTTGGACCAGTATCACGCCAGCACTGGATCAACGTCTCGTGTTTGCTGGGTCACCACCCTCAAATTGACATTGAAAAGATCAACGTTGACATCAAGACATCTATCATTAAACCCCTTCATGCCCGCTGGTTAATCATCGAATAAATCACACAGAAAGCGTACTGTATTATCAGCAGGTTTAGAATAAAATGGGAATAAAATAAAAATATTGGTATCAATTTATGTTTTTTGTCACAATAAAAATATATTTCATATGTTGTCATTCAGTCGTTGCCATTCAGTCATTTAAATATAGATCCTAGGACTTAAACTTTCACAGGTTAACGTGACAATAACACAAATAGATTACATAACCACAGTCGACTGCACAGCGGCAGTCACACCCTTTAAAACCCAGTCCCAAAGCTCACGAAATAATATGTTGTGAACAGTATTTCGCTGGGAATATGATTTCGCGCTCAAGGTTCTTGTGCAAAAGGTGCGAAAATTAATTCCACGCGAAGTAAAAGTATATTGCAATATGTCCCTTTTGGCTAATCGTGAGGCACATTATCTATTTCTGATATCATTAATTCATTCTAGGCATCACTGACCTTTCCAATCTTATTCTATGTCATTTTAGACGATGACATATATCGAATTTAAACTTGTCGAGTGAATAGAATGAAAACACGAATACAATCGTTTTTTTACTTTTTTTTACTCTTTTCAAATCTTGGAAATATAAAGCCAAAATTATTTTGTTCAATAAATCTAGACAACCTGATGCCGCCAATGTGTTTGCTCTTCCAGGAGCCTGTAACGTTTCCCGTATCATGTTTGCTGGACCAGTTGAGTTGCGACGCAGGGACGGCAATAAACCAACCACCAACGAGCGCTTGTGTAGTATAATTAGGGGCGGCCCAGGGGGTCACGTGCCCCCACCCCCTCGATGTAGTCCAGTCCCCTTAATGTGTCATTTTCTAGCCTAGGTACTTATTGTGCCCTTTTTCAGTCCAGTCCACTTATTGTGCCATTTTAAATATTTTCGCGACCTGTATGGTAATAGACGAGAATAAGTCAATGTGGAGGCAACATATATGCAAGTGGAAACAAGTCGAGCATAAGCAAATCTACACTCCACACATCGCTTGGTTTTAAAAATGTAAAAACACATACAGATCATTTGGTTAGGTTAGATGTGCATATCCGTTAAGGTTTTGTAAAACATCAACACATGGTGGGAATATGTTTTGATCTAGAACTAGCCTATGACAACACCTGGAAGTATAAAACACGTTTATGTCTAAGGAGTACTATTTGAAGTCAGATGAGATAACACTTACACTTCACATAAGTTGCAGGAGAAAGGTGTTCCACAAGGAAGCATTTTGTCGCCAATTCTATTGACAATACAAATTAACAGCGTAGTCAAGGCCATGCAGTGTTTCCCTTGCTGAGTTCAGGTTGAGAAGTATGTCTGGTTGTTGAATACATTCATTATCAGACTAGCTTTTAATTTCTTAAATACATATTGCAGGCTCAGCTTCAACCGGCGATAGGCAATGTCTGAAACGACCCTGAGCATGATAGCCAAACTTGACTGAAAAATATCTGTATCGTCTTCGATAACACCTGCTTGTGCTGACCTGCAGGCCACGGTACATATCTTATAATCTGAATCACCTTCTGCATGCTGGACGATAATGTCTACATTGGCCATGTATTCACCAAGAAGGTTTAACAAGGCCTGTTCATTGGACGAATTCGCCAGAAATGCTTTATACTCATGATCAGGCTCAATTCTGCAAATACCGAGACTGACTCACCAACATATCATTGACTGACTGGCCAAATTATATAGATTTTGCTCAATGACGGCCATTTTATATTTTACCCCAAAACGTAGCTTTCCCCGAGGTTGATTCGGGTAAGGTTTTTACGTGTTGTTTCACATAGCACTAATGAGTAAAATTATGTTAACATTATGTTTACATTTTTGTAAATAATTTTTTTTGGCATTTGTGCACTTAAAAATGCTAATTGTTCACGTTCACATTTTTAAGACTAATTTGACCTTGACCTTGAAAATGGCCTCAGTTTGACATCTTAGAAATTTGAAATGTAAACAAATAGTATCCCTTGAAAAAATAATGTGAAAAAAAGATTATATGTGGTTCTACGTTGCTTAGTTCTGAAATGATAGTTATTTAAAAAAAAAAGATATAAATTACTGGTTTAATGATGGCGGCCATTTTGGATTTTACTCGAAAACGAGGCTCTCCCCAAGGAGGATTCGGATGGGGTTTAATGTGTTGTTTTAAATACTTAAACCGAGTCAAATTATGTTGAGAAGCATTTGTTGACATTTGTGTCAATTAAATATTTTGGCATTTGTGCACATAAAAATGCAAATTTTCCACATTATTTTAGACCTTGACCTTGAAAATGACCTTAGTTTGATCATTGAAAAATTCAAAATGCAAACAAATAAAATCTCTGGAAAAAAATATTGAGAAAAAACATATTATATGTGGCTCTACGATGTTTAGTTCTGAAACGATAGCGATTTATTAAAAAATATATAAAAATTATTCACATTTTTAGGCTTAATTTGACCTTGACCTTGAAAATGACCTCACTTTGAACTTTAATGAATTTTAAATGTGAACAAATAAAATCCCTTAAAAATAGTGTAAAAAAATTTATTATATAAGGTTCTACGATGCTTAGTTCTGAAATAATAGCGATTTAAAAACAAATATATAAATTACTGGTTTAATAATGGCAGCCATTTTGAATTTTACTCGAAAACGAGGCTTTTCCCAAGGAGGATTTGGATGGGGTTTTATGTGTTGTTTTAAATACTTCAATCGAGTCAAATTATGTTGAGAAACATTTGTTAACATTTTTGTCAATAAAATATTTTGGCATTTGTGCACCTGAAAAATGCGAATTTTAATTATAAAGACCTTGACCTTGAAAATGACCTCAGGTTGACCTCTTACAAATTCGAAATGTAATCAAATAGAATCAATTGAAACAAATATTGCGAAAAAACATATCGTATGTGGCTCTACGATGTTTAGTTCTGAAACGATAGCGATTTAATAAAAAATATATATTAATTATTCACATTTTTAGGCTTAATTTGCCCTTGACCTTGAAAATGACCTCAATTTAACCTTTTAAGAAATTTAACTGTAAACAAATAAAATCCTTTAAAAAAAATAGTGCGAGAAGACATATTATATGTGGCTCTCCGTTGTTTCGTTCGCAAATTATAGCGATTCATTAAAAAAAATACACAAATTACAGGTTTAATGGCGGCCATTTTGGATTTTACCCGGAAACGAGGCTTTCCCCAAAGAGGATTCGGGTGGGGTTTCATGGGTGTTTTACATGACCCCACTGAGTCAAATTCCGTTGAAAAACCTTTGTTAACATTTTTGTCCATTAAAAAATATTTATTGCCTGGACTATAATTATATTACTCCCTTACCAACCTGTCATAAAATTTGAGTCGTGATATACAATCTTCACAATCTAATGTGGGCAATACCCCGAGTTTTAATTGACATATAGAATCATATTCGAGCTGGCCACGGCCGTTACACCTTTGTATCCGGGTCACAGGGGAAATAAAACCACTTATTTACATAATGGGATTATCCTTTAAGGCTCAGCTACAGCAAATGTGGAGCAAACTCTCTGATGAACTAGATGTTCTAGATAAGATGATCATACGCAAATCGCGAGCCATGCGAAGAACGCGAAGAACAACACGAATCAATATGAAATAACGTAATTTATTCTAATAAAGGACGGGGGGCATCAAAACAACCGGGATATATGCACACCTCCATAATAACCATCTGCTAGTTAGCACATTACATAACATTGTGTAGCAGGGTACATGCGCATAGTGCAACAGTGAGCTCGAGTCCGCATCTGTGATACACTTCTCGTTAATGATTCTGATGGCCAAACATCCTATTTTCCGCAAGTATTGATTCTCAGCTTTCACAGATTATTGAAAGTAGGCCTGCCTGTGTTGTTATAGTGTGTGAACACTTGCGGTTTGAAAGTGCTCGTGAGTATTACTTAAATCTCACCTATTTGATCTGGCTTTCCCACCCTAGCTCCTCAGTAGTCCGGCTCCCTGTTGACGAACCTGCTTTGGCCTCGACTATTACTTTCCGTTGGCTGTTATTGTGTGTTGAATATTATATTAGTTTTCATATGGTGTACATTCAACACACAAAGGAATGATTTATAAGTAACTATGATAAATTTGCATATATCCATACTCTTTTCATGGGTAAATTTACAATAAATGTTAACCTGTGGACTGATTTTTTGTTGGTATGGAGTAAGTAGCTGCAAAATATCTCGTTTGATGTGTAGTAACTCATAAAATATATTTTGTGAATATACAAATATTCTCTATGGCCGAAAGACGCTGATCAGCTACATATCGTATGTAGTTCATGGTAGTCATGTTGAACGAAAAACAGGATTGCCAGGTGCAGGGGTGAATTAGTATGAATGCACTGGACAAAGACTTCACAGCACAATACTCTACAGCGCCCGCAAAATTCCATATGTTCCCATACTGTGATACCACCAGTGCATTGAAATGTCAAAACTGCTTCAGCACATTTATCGTGCTATTTATCAAATGAGTGTGCATATTGCTGTGATCATGCATGTGTGTATTCATTATTGCTGTAGTTAAATTAGACGTCCCTTCACCAACAGACTGCACATCTAGACCCTCTATGTTTCCCCCCACATGTGGCAACACAGGATAACTAGAGACATGGATCATTTTATTTAACATGCTTCTATATTTGTAACATCAATAATTCATTTGTACACTTTTTGTTTTCACACAAATGGAATGACAATAGGGACATATTACAAGATTTCCAAGTTAGCTATATAGGACAGTTTAAAAACACGAAGTGATGTTTTTCTAACTATGCATTTCGTCAGTACCACAACGAACATTATATATATATTCCCATGACAATGCTAATTAAAAAAAATTCATATTGTGATTCGAAAATCATTGGTTGGAAGCCATCGTGGATTCTTTCAAATGTACCTTATGGTATATTGCTCTAGTATGTTTTAAGTGGTTGCAGTCGATTCGTTAACCCCAAAAACATGAAACCCATAAAAACCAGAATTGACAATTGACATTTTATGTCAATTAGAACTCCAGATGATGGCCCAGCTATATTTCCAACATAGGATATCAATACGTATTTTTGGAAGATAACTGCATAAAATAGAAGATCAGAGACACAAAGCTATCTTTTGTAACCATTCCTGTCCTCATTAGCATTGTATTATTTGTATAGAATGTTAGCGAATAGAATTGACATTGTGATTTTGTCATATAATTATTTTTGCTGGCAGCCATCTTGGATTTTTTCAAATTCGCACCCTAATCGATTCAGCACACTAAACAACGTGATACTGGACATTTTGATCATCCAAATTGGCCAACTGGTGCAAAAGATATTGACATATAGGTTTTTCAGGATGGCTTCCGGGGGCCGTTTTGAAAATCGTTTTCTTGAGTTGCTACCATGATCCAGCATGTCTACCCAAGTTTTTTTGACTCCTGGGATGGTCCCCTAAACGAATTTTAATAGAAACTTGGGGGACCTAAAATGCACACAGGACCAAACCCCCCCCCCCCCCTCAGCAGGATGACTAGTACCGACAGCATGGCGACTGGAGAACATGCCCTGCACTGGCTGTTACTGTTGAAAGCGTAATAATTGCTAAGTATCATATTTAACCCTTTACCCCCAAAATTATTGAATCTGAATTTTCACCCACTTGAAGTTGTGTCTCGCTGACGCGATCCACAACCTCAAGTGAGTGAAAATTATTCAGATTTGATAAAATGGAGGTCAACTGTTTTCAAATATTGCTGATTGATGTCACGTAATTTGATCTTTAACATGTTCAAAAGATGGTACATAATGTGCTAATAAAAAATAAAAACCCGAATATATGAGGCACTGGCGGTTAAAGGGTTAAAACTGGCAAAAATATCCTTAACACAAAGCCATCATGTTAAGGTTCACGTTGAAAAGTAACTTATTTTGAGGGTGAAACACATGCATCACATGAGTAGTAAAGTCGAAGACAACTACACAATGATATATAAGATTTTTTCTCTCAGATATAATCGCTTCTTCTATGTTTTCAATTTCAGCATGTATCAGTGTGTATAGCTTTAAATAAAACAGGCTAAATAAACTACTTCTAATTGCTCTTTCTACAATAATCATATGTATATATAAAATGTATATGATAAATGTCAATAATGACGTTGACCATAATTATCAGGATTAATGTGTGCCAAGAAATAAGAATTGCTTATATCCAACTAACACATGTACATGATGATGAACATAGCTCTGCTGATCATTTAGGGCGGGGGCCTTAGGGTAGTGGTTAGCACCGCTGCCTTTCACGCCAAAGTTCGGGGTTCGGTTCCCGGTCTCGGCGGTTAAAGAAACAAAAAATGTTTCTTCCCCATCCACGTGTGAAAGTCAGTATTGTGGGGATCCTCCGTGCCCGAGAGGTGGCGTGCTCGGCCTCAGACCGCCAGGGCTCGAATTTCGAATCCTGTGTCTGGAGAACAGTGTCATCTCAATCATCTCACCATCCTCAGGAGGTTCTCCTGGCCCAGTTTAGCCTATATGTGCACAAAGGTGGCCTAAAGCCAGATTCTCTTTATTTGCTGATCATTTAAAAGTCAAGTGAAGTGATTTGAGCTTGGTAATAAGTCCATGAAATAACATTTTACTGAAGCAACACCTCGTGAATTTCGAGTACATTTGATCTTGCACAAACCCTGCGTATTTGACATTTGGTGCCGGTATTTTGAAAAAAATAAAATAGATTAAAAATTGGGTGACAATTTGTCATGATTATGCTAACGTAAAATAACGCCATTCACCAAATGTCACCCGATGTGATTGTATACTTTTGCACACATTTTGGTTATTTATTCACCAGGTGGAGTAGACTACAGCCACAAAATGAAATTATTCGTACGCATCCGCCATCTAGTGACTGTGACAACATAATCGCCATCCCGCACGGATTATAAAATGTTGCTGGCATTTGAGAACCTTGCTCTATATTATAAATCAGCATAGTTGTCATGGGTATTTGAAAACCTTTCTCTATATAACAGTGTGAATCAGCATAGTTGTCGTGAGCATTCGAGAACCTTTATCTATATAAATCAACATGGTTGTCGTCGGCATTTGAGAACCTTTCTCTATATAAATCAGCATGGTTATCATGGGCATTTAACCCTTTAACCGCCGGTGCCGTGAATATTCGGGTTTTAATTTTCATTACCATATTATGTACCACCTTTTAAACATGTTAAAGATAAAATTCGACATCAATCAGCAATATTTGAAAACAGTTGACCTCCATTTTGTCAAATCTGAATAATTTTCACTCACTTGAAGTTGTGGATCGCGTTAGCGAGACACAACTTCAGGTGGGTGAAAATTCAGATTGAATAATTTGGCGATTAAAGGCATTTTGGAACCTTTCTCTATATAAATCAGCATGGTTGTCGTGGGCATTGGGGAATCTTTCTCTATATAAATCAGCATGGTTGCCGTGGGCATTTAAGAACCTTTCTCCATTAAATTATATAAAATTTATTTAGCATGGTTGTCGTGGGCATTCAAGAACCATTCCCTTGTAAATCAGCATGTTTGTCGTGGGCATTTGAGAACCTTTTTCTATATAAATCAGCATGGTTGTCGTGGGCATTTCAGAACCTTTTTCTATATAAATCAGCATGGTTGTCGCGGCCATCTGAGATCATTTCTCTATATAAATCAACATGGTTGTCGTGAGCATTTAAGAAACTTTCTCTATTAAATTATATAAATCAGAATGGTTGCTGTGGGTATTTGAGAACCTTTCCCTTGTCAATCAGCATGGTTGTCGTGGGCATTTGAGAACCTTTCTCTATATAAATCAGCATGGTTGTCGCGGCCATCTGAGATCATTTCTCTAGATAAATCAGCATGGTTGTCGTGGGCATTTAAGAAACTTTCTCTATTAAATTATATAAATCAGAATGGTTGTCGTGGGTATTTGAGAACCTTTCCCTAGTCAATCATCAAATGTACAAAAAAACGCTGCGATAATAGTGATAACAAGAAAGAAACTCAGCTTCCCGACGCCACAACCATGCAAGACAGAACTATGAAAAACAAATGTGGAATAGGTGACTCTAACATGCGTGGATTAGCCACACATTTAAAATCAAAACTGACAAATCCGGAGTCGGTATGTGTATACAAAACTTCGGGTATGAAAATAGCACACTTAACTACCCGACTACCAGGATATGTAAATGAGGATACAGAGGCTGTAATAATCCATCTCGGGACAAATGATATTGGTGATCAAGCGAACAAGGCGATGCAGGATATTAACGAACTTACTAAACAAATGACTGCTCTACACAATACACACTTCTATTTCTCGGAAATTCCCCCCAGAAACCAAAATAAATATAATACCTTAATTCACCGTGTGAACAGCCACATACGAGATATATGCTCAAAATTGAAAAATGTTGACTATATGCCCACACCCGTAACAAAACAACATCTGAGCCGTGGTGGAATACACTTAAACGATAAGGGACAACAAAAACTGACTGCGGCTATGGCTGAAGTTTTCAACAACCATGCAGCAACCGGTCAGTCTTTTCATATACCAACCATCATAACAAGGACATAGCAAACGTGAACACTGAGGTTATAAATGATCAGGTCGGTGAAATACGCGTTCTGTCATGGAACATAAATGGCTTAGGTAACAAACTGGCAGATCCTGATCTTTTAGCATTTATTCGTGAATACGATATAATATTTTTAACTGAAACAATGAAAAGTAATGATTACACATTGGTATTACCCGGGTATCAGTTCCATCATGTGAGTAGAACATTTAAACATAAAAATGCTTCAAGAGCTTCTGGTGGTATTGGAATACTAGTAGCCAACAAATTTGAAAAACATACTAGAATAGACTCGACCTATGATCATCTGGTATGGTTAACTATAACTACAGAATACTATCAGAAAAACATTAAAATCGGCTGTGCCTATATACCACCAGAAAACTCTACATATGTTGGTCTAAGAAATGATTATTTTACTATGTTAGAGGAGGAAGTGGCTAGATATACAGAAAGTCTCCATATAATATTATGTGGTGACTTTAATAGTAGAACTGGCCGCGCTCCAGATTACGATAATAATATCAATGTTTTAAATGAACGCTGTAATGAGGACGGAGTCATTAACAAATATGGACGATCTCTGCTAAATTTTTGTATAAACACCGAGCTTAAAATAGCCAATGGTCGAATGTTTGATGATAAAGGTATCGGCCGCTATACATACTACTCGCCCATGGGAGCAAGTACTATTGATTATATGATACTAAGAGAAGATTATATGATCAGTAAATTTAAAGTTCTACCGAAATTAGTAGAATCGGATCATTGTCCTATAAAATTCCATATTCTCAATTCAAAATTGAAAGAGTTAAGCTCTGCAGAAATGAACATACATATTAATGACTCATCACCATGTTCCGATGTTTATATATGGCAAGATGAAAAAAAGATAGAGTACCAAGCATCTCTTCGAAATGAACAGACATGTATTGCGTTTGAAGAAATGCTGTGTGCCGCAGCTGAAGGTTGTAGTAGCGATAATCTATGTGATATTTTCAATGGTATGCTAGAAAATGCATTATCCCCGTTATTTCTAAAGAAGCAGCATCAATCAAAGTGTAGGAAAAACATAAAAAATAACTTTCCTTCAAACCCTTGGTATGATAAAGAATGTAAATCTCTAAAACAAGTTTTAAATAATATTGCTAAAGATAAGAAGTTTAACACACGTCAAAGTGAATATAATATAATGTTACGCCCACATAAACAATTAATTCAGAAAAAGAAAAGACATTACCAAGAAGTCAAACTTAGTCAGCTTGAAAATATGAGAACAGTAGATCCAAATTCCTACTGGAAATTTTGGAAATCTTTAAAACCTAGAAATTCAACCAAAGGTCCTACCCTGTCACAATTTGTGAAATATTTTGAAGAACAAGTCTACCCTCCTCATGTTGACTATTTTGACTACGATCACATGAATAATATAATGAAGCTAGTTAAATCATCCCCAAATGATATTAATGAGAAGGTAGAAAATGGACAATCCGATTTGTTACAGTTCTTAAACAGCCCCATAACTATAGACGAAATTCAAAAAGCAATTAGAAAGTTAAAATGCAAAAAAGCGGCAGGCATAGATGGTATTCCTGCGGAATTTTACAAGCATGGTAGTAATGAACTCTTACCAGCACTAGTTTTACTGTTTAATACCATTATAGCCAATGGAGAATATCCATCAAGTTGGGCCACTGGTATAATTCATCCTGTTCACAAAAAAGCTGCCCATAACGTGCCCGATAACTACAGGAAAGTTACAGTAATGCCATGCATTGGGAAATTATTTGAATCTGTACTTAATAACAGACTGTCTTTTAAAAATGATGTATGCTATGATAATGATCCCTTTCAAGCCGGCTTTAGAAGTAACTCCCGGACGACTGATAATATATTTATACTATGTGCCATTATAGATAAGCAAAGGTGTCTTTCAAAGCCCCTGTATACATGTTTTGTTGATTTTACAAAAGCATTAGACTATATTGACAGATCAGCACTGTACTATAAATTACTGAGCAGACGAATAGACGGCAATTTTTTAAATGTAATAAAGAGTATGTTCTCTAAAGCTGAGTACCATGTAAAATGGGATTCATGCATCGGCGAGATATTAAAAAGCGAATTTGGTGTCCTGCAAGGTGGTATGCTCAGCCCCAAATTATTTACAGAATTTCTGCAGGATATATCCGAATCATTTGATCAAGGTAAGGGTATCCCCGTAGACACTTTATTAATTGTATACTTGTTATTTGCAGACGACCTTGTCCTTTTTTCAGATTCTGCAAATGGATTGCAAAAGCAATTAACTGCCCTGTATAAGTATGCTTCTCTGTGGCATATAATAGTCAGCATTCCTAAAACAAAAGTTCTCATATTTAACAAACGTCATACGTCAGAATGTGACAGCTTCTACTATGGTGATGACATAATAGAAAAAAATGAAAAATATAAATACCTTGGGGTTGTATATAGCACTAAATATCCTACGAATGTATTGAAAGAAACGTTTCTCCATCTCGCTTCCCAAGCTGGTAAAGCAGTTTTTTCTCTACACAAGCAATCTCGTCCCGTAGTCGGTAAATTGTCACCTGTTATTGCATTCAAGGTTTTTGATTGTCAAATACTGCCCATATTAGAGTATGCAAGTGATATATGGTATACCGGTGATAGTGTTAACGATTTGGAAAAAATACATCTAAAATTTATTAAATCAACGCTGGGTGTTAGAAAGCAAACACCCACTCCTGCAATTTATGGTGACACAGGACGGTTTCCATTGATTATCAGGCAACATATTAAAGCTGTAAAATATTGGTGTAGAATTCTAGACCTATCTCAGAACCACCCTGTCAGAAATGCCTACAATATGCTACTAGAGCTAGATGGCACTGGATTCACAAACTGGTGCTCGCGTATTCGGTCTGTCCTTGAACTAACCGGGCTAGACCAAGCTTGGGAGACGCAGCACATTGGCAATACAAATAAATTCATGCTTTCCTTTAAAGATTCAATTGTTAGAATATTTACACAGCGGTGGAGACAAGATATTGAGAGTTCAAGTAAGCTGCGCACATATTCATTAGTGAAAAAATCTTTGTGTGTGGAACCATACATCTTAAACATAAAGGGGAAACACCTCATAACAGCAATGGCGAGATATAGAATGAGCTCACATGATTTAAAAATAGAGAGAGGACGATTCAATAATCCAATAACTCCAATAAACCAACGAATATGCACAAGGTGTGAATCAAACGAAATTGACGACGAAATACACCTTCTTCTCCACTGTAATGCCATGAACAATGAACGCGAAATCTTGCTTAATTCTATAGCCGGAATTATCAATATGCAACCAACAAATGATATTTTTCTACGAATTATGACATCTAGAGACATAACAGTGGTGAAGTCGCTAGCAAAATTTATCTATGGTTGTTTTAAACAAATTAAGGGTTAAAAATATTGAGTATGATAAATGTTAATTCATCTTCAAGCTGAAATATTTTGTATGTGTGTCCTGACTAGCATGATTAATTATTATCATTATTATCGTTTTAACGTTACATTTTTATGTAGAACAATCACAAGTCACCTGTCGCTATATTATCCATATTATCATGCCTTCATGATCTGACTTGGGTATTAGCACATATCAGGACGGCTGTTGCTCTCGGATCTTATTATTTGGCTTTTTAGGGCCGGTTAGGGACGTTTCCGTCGCCTTTGTTATCAGACGAGGTGGGGCCTTATGGAGGATTTCAGAGTTGCTAAGTCAACTGATTTTCTCTATGAGGTCGGGAATGTTTTTCTTCGATTGTAACTCCTAAGTATGTGGTACTAACTAGGTCGTGAGTGAAATGGTATGAACTAAACAATATAGTGAATTAAAATAAGCTGTAATGTTTTTGTGCGAGGGCCATAAAGATAATAAATCACTAGTTAATTAAACAAACTTTATTGCTATTGTGTGAGTGTCATGTCCTGCGTGAATGGCACGCATAATTATTATCCGTAATTTTTATTCTTATTACATCACTAAGTCTCCAACACTCGATAATATGGATGGTTCTGATGCTATACTTTGTTGGCAGTCGACGAACCACCATGTCCGACTTTTATTAGTATGTATATATTGTGTTTCGGTGGTATTACTGTTATTACGTTGTTAAATTTACATCACTAGTCTATATCTAGTCAGGGAGCCAGCGTTCTCTATCTCTCAAAAAAAGGGTTGAACCTTACAGCCCCCGATCTAAAAATTTTGACCTCACAAAGTCAAACTATAGTTATTCAAGAGTAAGAAAAGTGATGTTGGCTTTTCTATAGCTCTTGCAAAAGATATGAAAAGACTGTGTTTTCACAAGTGGTGGTAGTCGATTTTCCCGCAGAAAAGCGGGGTTTTTTTCCGCTACGGGAAATGCTAAAATGTCTCTAATTTACAATATTTCATAGCCATGACAACAATGATTACACCAAAATGTTAGTATAAGAACACAGAATGTGAATATTGAAAATAAATAATATTTCATGTTATTTCCAGATGTATAGTGAAGCTGATGAATATTGATAGTTGAAATACACCATTCATTGTTATTATCTTTTTTTCACACTGGTTCAGAACAGTGAATTTATGCTGACAATTGTCTACATATTTATATAAGATATGTACAGCTAACAGTAATGATACTCTAGTCTAGCTAATTTCATTTATTTCTTTTCAGGATCGGTGGCGGTGTTGTCATATTAGCCTATAGTTAGAAGAGGTGTTAGATTTGCTCATGAATATGTAGTGAATGTAACTAAAATAGAATATGACCTGTAGATACTAATAGAAATGGAGCCTGTATTTGTGATGAAAAGACAATTATCTAATGACACAGACTTCACTAGGTGTATTTTTTGCCAAAGTACAACTGAACATAACCTTAATAACTTAACTGCAAATGGTTTTGGTGCATTTAAACATGCTGTTGAGCAACGTCATGATGATGTATATGACAGACTATGGACGCTAATGCAGGATGAAGAAACCTTCTTATCGATGAAACCCATCTGTCATAGGACATGTCGAAGTGTGTACACTCACAAGAAAACAATTGCGAAACAAAGTATCAAAAAAGCTAAATCAGAAGAAAATATTCATGGAACAGCCGAAGATTAAAAAACACGGAGCAGTTCAAGTGCCAGTAAAGTCACATACAAATCACGCTGCTTCATTTGCAAAAAACAAAGAGACGCAAAGGGTAAGTGGCAGCTTATACTAGTCGCTACCAAGCAGAAACAAGAAGCAATATACAAAAAGGCAAAATAAATTAATGATGAATCAATATTGCTCACAAAACAGGGTCATGGAAAAGAACCAGTAGATATGATTGCTGCTGATTTCCGCTACCACAAGTCCTGTATGGATAAATTTAGGAGCAGACATGGTGAAAGAGCACCAAACTTGGTTGGTGATGATGCACAAAATGGCATGTATGATAAAGCATTCAGTACATTTGCATCTGAAATTAATGATCCTATTTTTAAAGACAGATCTGCTTTTTACATCACTGCGTGACAGATACCGCGAAATCCTACAGGGGATCGGTGCAGATAATGCTATGTCATATAGAACAGACCGACTCTGTAAAAGATTATGTATTTAAGAGATATGAGAGATCTTGAACAGACACACCCAGACGTATTTTCAAAGTTCATGGAGGGTAAATTTACAGTACACCATTTAAAAGGAAAATTCAATGGAGTTTGGACGGATATGGCCTTAGAGAAGACATGTAACATTGAAGGAAAGACATCATTACTCAAAGGTATCTCACAGGCTCCTGCATCCAGAGAAAAATATGTTAAAACTATTCCATTTCTAACAAAGATTTCAGAAAGTGTCAAGGCAATGGCTGACGTTGGTGAATCTCACTCACACCACCATGGTGAATCTAATAAATCTATTGCAAATGATTTTCAAATAGTCGAAAATATGAGGAGTGTGATAACAGAACAAATGGTGAATCCTTTTTCCTGTTCAAATAAAATTGATATTATCAACATAGCCACAGGTCACAAGGCATCAACCACAGATATTATTAATGCGAGGCAAAGAGGAGAAGATGCATTGCGTCAATCAGAACTTGAACATTCTAAAAAAATTGTTGTGCCACGTCTGACAACATTTGCATCCAAGACACACAAATCAAAAAGTAGTGTTTTGTTAAAATATACCAAGAGGAAAGTGCTGTGACCAGGGCTTTATTTTTCTGTCAAAGTGCTGACGACGAGACCAGAAAGAAAGCTTTTAGTCATGAATGGACAGATTACCCATCCTCACTGTTTGATCTAGGCTGTAGACTTGAGGACAAATAAACTATGCGCAAAGCTTGTAAATCAGACTTTTTAAGAAAGGTAATATCTGAAGCAGGTACAGATTTTGACCAGCCAGCTCACTTGCCAGAATCCGATCTCAGAACAGTGTATTTAATAGATGCAATGGCGTTCGTAAATAGATTTCAACACCTGGAATCAAAGCGATTTGGTGATCTTCATGAGCGCTATACACAAAAAATCCTACAGCTGAAGCCAACAAACTGCAAATGCATCAACATTGTTGGGGACCTGTATGACATTGATCCAATCTACAGCTTGAAATCCCATGAGAGGCAGAGACGAATGCAAAGTGATAAAGCACGGGAATTTGAAATTACTAGCAATTTTGAGATTCCTGACTGGAAATTGTTAATGGGTAATCCAGAAAACAAAGCAAACCTTCAGGCATTTTTACTGCAGGCAATGTGTGATAATTCCAATTACCTTCCCGAAGACACAACATTCATCATAGGTGGAATGAATGGAACTGATGGAAGTACAGTTTCTGTGTCAAAAAATACAACATTTGATATAGCAGACCTTTCATGTTCTAAACACGAGGAAGCTGACACAAGGATAATGGCTCACCTAGCATATTGTTTAAAGGTGTACGGTCATGAACGTGCAGTCATATATGCAACAGACACGGACATAATATTATTGTCAATGTATTACTCAGTCTTCTTAGCAGAACTCAAAGAACTGTGGATTTAACGTGATGATAGATATATACCTCTACATGTTCTGGTCAAATCATTGTGTGATACCTCTGATAAAGATCCACATGAACTTTCTGCTACTCTGCTCAGTACATATGTTCTGAGTGGGTGTGATACAGTGAGCTATCCATATGGACGGGGAAAGGGGAGATCAGCAAAACTAGCATTGAATATGATTGGAGAATTAAATTATTTAGCAGTATTTGGTGATGGAGAACTTACAGAGACAGTAGAATCTGCTCACAATGATGCAAGAACGTTTTTCATTGCACTGTACGGATTCAGAGAATCTGGAATTACAAACTTGAACATTGTACGCCAGCACATGTTTGCCTCTTCTAAGTCAGATTTGAGAAAGCTTCCTCCCACTGAGGATGCTTTTAATTTCTACGTGCTACGTGCCTTATATCAAATTGCCTGGTATAAACGAGCATATCTCAGTGAGCCAGCACTTCCCCCACCTTTAGAGTTTAGTTGGAGAGTGCAGAACAAGACACTTATTCCAATTGTATGTCCATTACAGCCAAACCGGATATCAAACAGTCTGTGCACTGCAAGTGTAAAAAATCTAGGTGTTTGAAGGGCTGCTCGTGCTCTAAAGCCAAAGGTAGCCTGTTCTATCGGGTGCTCATGTCTGGGTGAGTCGGCAAAGTGTGGCAGGGTGGTAAACTTAGAAGATGACTCTGAAGAAGATGAGCAATACTAATTTGTTGATACGTTTCATTACCATGATTTCTGTTTATGAACATTACGTCCCTTGGATATCCAAGAAAAAAGTTCCGTGCAAGGAAAAAAAAGTCGTTGGAGACAAAAGGTCGTTGATGGCAGGGTCGTTGATGACAGGATCTACTGTATCTGCCACTTTGTAAAGTGGCAGATACACCCTTTCATATCCAAGTGCATGATTATATCTTCTCTGATGTTGAATTGATGTTGGCATAACTAAGTAGATGTAAAGGGGAAGATAAACACTTGACATTTTGAAAAAATATTATTATAGCAACATTTGACGTTTCATTGAGTTTTCGTTTGTTTCTATATGTCTGCACCTTAATCATATTACTCCTCAGCGCAAAGTAATAACTAAGGTTGATAAGTATTCAATCCACATGTATTTGTTAAAAAATGTCATATTGTGCTTCTTCCACTTGATAATTACAATTTTATTGATAAATCTTCCACGTCCAAGAGATGGTGAATAATGACTAGTGTTACATATATGGCTATGCGGTATGATTTAGTTACGATTATGTTCATGAATAATGCCACCCTATTATTCAAGTTATGTATGTTCCCCTTTGTAAATGAGCATATAATCTTTTAATCCATGGTAGTAGATGATCTATCAATGGTGATGTTTAATTTTGTACCCACTTAAAACTATCTGTCACATATTACGGTCAAATGAATCATGTAATACACGTGTTCGCTACTAAAATGTTTAAGCGCGCAGGTTTGTAGGTGGTAAAACTTTGATATTTTGATGTTTTTTTTATAAATTACTTCACTCAAAACATTGTTAAGGCACCAATGTAGATACTGACTCTGCAATATTACGATTTGTGTGAAAAAAACGCACAAAGAGAAGCAAAATGATTCATTTTCGGAAATAGCCGATTGTATCACAGAAATAACATTCTTGTTTTTAATAAAATGTACATTTATCGTTTTTTTATAACTTTTGCAATTGTTCCCAACTGTCCAACATCACTGTTCTGTATCTTGAGACATTACTCTAACATACTGCAACAGCCAAGATTTTAGATCTTGCCGGGCACTTTTTGTCAAAATTCAAGATGCTGGCTCCCTGACTAATCAGGGAATCGCCGAGTTCATAGCGACTGTGCTTGCATGGTCACATGGCTCGGAGCTACCTGTGTCGCAAATTGTCACATTGATTGTACTTGCATGATATAATATTTGATTTTTAAAAATATCGTGTAATTTTTAACATTGTCCTAATACATTCTCAAATTACTGTAGCATAATTATGCACTTGTATATATTCTAGGTTTCTACGCTTTCCAGAGTGTCTTTTTTGCTACTATATATATAATTAGCATGTCATACATAGTAGCTATTTTATCTCTGGTTTTGGTGCGGGAAACAAAATGATAGACCTTATGTTACCCTGGCAATGCCTTTCAATCTTATTTAAAGTACATACCCAGTGTTTCTTATGGCAATGCCAGTTAACATGATTTTAGTTATGTATGTCATACTATGTATATTGTCATATGATTTTAACAAATTAACAATGTTGTATATACATGTACATATCTCTAGTTCTATGACAAATAAGTCTGGATTGACTTTCTTTCTGTCAATAAAATATCTGTCTGTCTGTCTGTCTGGTTGTCGTGGGCTTTTGGGAACCTTTCTCTATTTAAATCAACATGGTTGTCGTGGGAATTTGAGAACCTTTCTCTATAAATGTTCTCTGGTTTCTTTATTAGATCCGAATTGAGAATATTTGAAGGAAACGATTCGTAATCAATTTTGATTATTTTTCAGAACGATATTTTTTCCTTGGTCCATTTCGTCTTCCAACCGTTAATTTCTGATATGACCGCTAGATGGTCTGAAATACCTGATGCCGAAAAAAATGATTTATAGAATTAGAAAATTTGATGCGCTTGGTGATTAAAAGATCTAGCCAACGACTATGGACGAGAGTTGGAAAACTAACATGCTGCTTGCGATCTAAACATGTGAGGATTTCATTGAATTTATTGTTTTTTTTCATTTGAGTTATGTAAGTTGAAATTTCCCAATATATACAAATTGTCATGGAGTGGAACTATGTTCTCTAGTAAATCATGAAATTCATCAAAAAATGGACATGTACCGTTTTGAAGCCTTTACTGGCAGACAACAACACCACTGAACAAATTGTTTCCGATACGTGCAGAGATCGCTTCGAACAATTTAAATGATGGCAGAGGATGAATATCAGTTTTGAATTGGTTAGAAACTAGAATGACTAACATGCCTACATCTCTTTCTGCCCGCTGATCTGCACGAGGTTCGCGAAAAAACGAATAGCCAGGAGGTGAGATACCAGCTTAGTGCAGGGGCTGGATCATTCTCATTATTCATGAATTTGACCTGATTTTTATGTGGCCAATAAGGCAAAACCTAACAAAAATGGTGTCCTTGACATTCTAAGCCACATGGTCAGGTCAAGGAATACACATGGTGAAACAGTTGGCTATTTTCATGAAATTAACAGCTTCTTTTAGCATATTTAAGAGAGGGTGGGGTGAACCAGGGAGGGGTTTGACTACATCATTACATCTAAAATGCTATATTTCGTGTCCAACTTGGCCTGACATCCTGTGGATATTTAAGCCTGACAATATGTGATCCGGTCAGTATTGTCTGGTGAGATATAGGTCTACATCTGTACATGTATCATGTGTATTGACTATCCTATTATAGTTGTATTATATAAGTCAGAAGATACATTCTAAATACAAGGTCAATGTTTATTTTATTTTGGGCCAGCATCGTAGACGATTGACAAACATCAATCCACCATTGTCAATCCCACAGCGTAAACACTATAGGTCTACACCAGCCCAATGTTTTCCTAATGTTGGGCATATGTCGCAAACTATGGACCAACTTTAAACCAATATTGGGTCAGTGTATCGTGCTGACGGAGACTGCAAACCGGTAAGAACGATGACCCAGCGCTGGGTTCATGTTAATCCACAATCTGAGATGATGTCCCAACATCAAACAAAGAGTGGTTGTTACAATCACTGTGCAAATACTGCTGCAGGTATCTTGGTCTCACACAAAAGGAAGTCTTCAATAACACAGATAAAAGACGCAGAGGATCCAATCCTGCTTTTAAGCTGGGCCGACATTGTATAGGATGGACGAGCTATAGTACAACACAGGTTGATTGCATTTACTGGTCATAGTAATACTAGGCATATACTGCCAACCATATAGCCTAGTATAGGAGAGACATAATTATATAAACTTATTTACCCAGCGCTGGGTTCATGTTAATCCACAATCTGAGATGATGTCCCAACATCAAACTAAGAGTGGTTGTTACAATCACTGTGCAAATACTGCTGGTATCTTGGTCTCACACAAAAACAAGTCTACAATAACACAGATAAAAGACGCAGATCCAATCTTGCTTTTATGCTGGGCCGACAGGCATATAATACCAACCATATAGTCTAGTATAGGGGAGACATAAATATATAAACTTGTCTCTCATATGTGCAAAAAAACAGAACTTGACAGGCTGGGGCTGGGTGGGTGTCTGTGTGCATGAGAGAGGCAGGGGGTTTCTCTTCAGATTTGCTAAATATAAGGTCTTGGCTTCAAAAAAATCCTGGGTAGACATCTGGGAAGGTGGGCGTTTTTTTGTAATAGCTATTTGAAAATTACATGTTTGAATTATTTGTTCAGTTAAAGCGTGTCTGACAAACAATGATTTTTCCATGTATATTTGGCTATAATAATTAGCCTAAAATGATGCTACACATGTCCATGTTTTCTGGCCAGAGGAATGATTGTATGCCAAAAATTCAGGTAAACCAGCTTCATAGTGTCATAATATAGTAGGATCCTGAACCATGATTCCGTGAATAACCTTCGGCAAGCAAGGTTTGACGATTGTGTTAGGTAGCTTAAGGTATTTGTCAATACATAAGCCCCTACGCCTCACAATAAAAGGTGGGCGAATCCAAAATGGCCGCCATTGATCACGGTGAAAAGCAAGTATTCACCTATTTCATCCACTGTTCTCCCATTGGACTTCATTTTTTTAATGAATTTAGGTAGAAAATAGATTCAAGGAGGTCAACCAGTTTATATTGTAAAATACGCATGGAGTTTTCAATCAGCTATTACAAGAAAACGCCGACCTTTCCAGATGTCTACCCAACCTTTTTTTGATGTCAAGACCTTCTAGTTATCAAATCTGTAGATAAACTCTATGTCTCTCTCATACACACATACACCCCTCCAGCCCCTGGAGCTATCGTCGATTGCGTTTCCTCATGGTCTAACCAGGTTTCTGTCAGTGCCACAATGTCCAGATTTGTCGATGTTACATATTCGGAGAAGGGAGCAGTTTTCGGTTTAATAGATCGAACATCGAACAACTTTTCTCTATATAAATTAAATAATTCAGCATTGTTGCCGTGGGCACCTGTGAACTTTTCTCATATAAACCAGCATGATTGTCAGTGGCGGATCCAAGGGTGCGCAAGGTAATTGGGGCCAAACGTTTAAAAGAGTCCCCGAAATTGGCCTAAATATTCAAAAAAAGCTTGGGACAATTAAATCCCCCCCCCGTTCTTCAGTTCTTGGTTCCATCCTGGTTGTCGTGGGCATCTGAAAACCTTTTTCTACATCACTCAGCATGGTTGTCGTGGCGTCCTGGACCCTTGTAACCCTTAAAACGCTGAATATTTTGTATATAAACCATGGAGACCAAAGTATTTTATTCAATTTGAAATAATTATAAATGTCTTAGGGGTTTTGTCGAGTTAAAATAATTCCAAAAATCCGAGAAAAAACCCGGAAGTGGGAGGGTGGGTCAAGCCCCAACTCGGATTTTTATTTTTATTTTGGAAATTTTGTGTTTTTTTCGTGTTTTTTGTGTTGTTTTCATGTTTCAAAATGTTTCCAATTTTTTTTTTTAAATTGGATAGTGGGGTGGGTGGGTGTTTTTTCTCGGATTTTTTGAATTATTTTAACTTGACAAAACCCCTTAGTCAGCTCTTCCCATTCATTTGAATATCTGTGTTATGAGTCTACGGCCCTTACAGTGCGGGGATCGAATTTAGACGTCATAATCTGACGTCTACAGACGACTAAAGTCGATCCCCACGCTGTAAGGGTAATTCTGCTTTACTTTATTTTTTTCAAATCTTGACCCCATCCAATTTGACACATTACTTGCAGCATGACCCAAATAATACAAACTACGTGTTTTTCTCATTCTCATCTAATTCATTCTTTTTGCCCACACAACAATTGTATAAGTATTATTCAAGCTAGCCGTCCGGTGCTGGCCATTCCGATCCCGCAGCTGATTCTACAAATTGTAACATGCCTATTCTTCAATTATCCAGTAAGTGTTATTGATTCGTGCAGCAAAAACCTACATCCGCCCCACCTGCACGTCGAGTGTGTGTGAACCGTAACATGTTGCCTGGGATGTCACAATTCCCTACAACATCAAAACACATAACGGTTTATTATATTACTGGAGAAACGGTGATTTTGTTGTGGCTGTGCCACTACTGAATTATATTGAATACTTGTCATTAAATGCAGATTTCTAAAAGCCCCTCAATACATTTACAAGAGTGATTAACCAATTTAATTTGATTAGACGTTCCACAAGGTACAATTTAGATGCGTATAAAATACGCATGAATAAATACATTTATATATAGACAGGTGACCTGAACCTATGCGAGTCACAATGCGACATACCATTCTTCTGTTAAAATCGACAAATAAATGAATGAATGAATGAATGAATGAATGAATGAATGAATGAATGAATGAATGAATGAATGAATGAATGAATGAATGAATGAATTATTTAATTAATTAATTAACTAATGAATTAAAGAAATAACGAACAAACAAACAAACAAACAAATGAATAAATGAATGAATGAATGAATGAATGAATGAATGAATGAATGAATGAATGAATGAATGAATGAATGAATGTATGAGTGAATGAATGAATGAATGAATGATTGAATGAATGAATGAATAAATGAATGAATGAATGAATGAATGAATGAATGAATGAATGAACGAGCGACCGAATAAACGAATAAACGAACGAAGGAACGAGCAAACGAACGAACGAACGAACGAACGAACGAACGAACGAACGAACGAACGAACGAACGAACGAACGAACGAACGAACGAACGAACGAACGAACGAACGAACGAACGAACGAACGAACGAACGAACGAACGAACGAACAAATAAATGAATAAATGAATGAATGAATGAATGAATGAATGAATGAATGAATGAATGAAAAGATTAAATGAATGAATGAATGAATAAATGAATGAATGAATGAATGAATGAATGAATGAATGAATGAATGAATGAATGAATGAATGAATGAATGAATGAATGAATGAATGAATGAATGAAACAAATGAATTGAAGAAAGAAATAACGAACAAACAAACGAATGAATAAAAGAATGAATGAATAAAGGAATGAACGAGCGACCGAATGAACGAACGAGCGAGCGAACGAGCGAACGAACGAACGAATGAATGAATAAATGAATGAATAAATAAATGGATGAATGAATGAATGAATGAATGAATGAATGAATGAATGAATGAATGAATAAATGAATGAATGAATGAATGAATGAATGAATGAATGAATGAATGAATGAATGAATGAGTGAATGAATGAATGAATGAATGAATGAATGAACGAATGAACGAATGAACGAATGAATGAATGAATGAATGAATGAATGAATGAATGAATGAATGAATGAATGACCACTTTTGTACCACTGTTGTACACGTGTCGAGCTTTAAACTCTGGTATAGTTCCTGTCTGAATTATGTAAGTTCCAGTAGCGTTTCCTTGCAATTTGAAAACTATAATATTGTGATTAATGGTACCCGCAAATTATGAATTTAGATCTATCCCGCATAGGACATAACTGGCCAATTGCACAACGTCACTTGATCACATCATGAAGACAAGTATAGTTCTAAGCGAAAGGCGTTGAGTAGGTTATGAGCGGGAGTCACGTAAAATAAACCATATTGCACCAACAGACCTACATAATACGCTGGATATATTAGTCTTTTCCATGCGGGCGTCGACGCTCTCAGGCGTCTTCGACCTTTTCTTCCACAGACAAATTAAGTGTAGGTGCAGATCACTTATCACCCATATGTAATTGCGAGAGATTTATTATTGTTTGTTAGCATGGTTAGTGAAGGTTCTGCATCAAAACAATTGAAAAAGGAGTTTAAGACGCTGAGAGTTAAAAAAACAGGTCCATGTCATTTCTGTCATATAAAGGCATTTTAAAAACAAAACAATAAAATCTGATGAAAATACAAAATAGATTACAAAAACTAATAATAAATTTACGACTGGGTGTGAATTGTACAAGAAAAGACAAGTAAATTTAGCAAAATTACTAAACAAACCAGATCCTGAATGTATGATACATGTCTCACTTAGTGGAAATTATCCTTTTATTTATTGTCCGCAGTCATTCATATTATGTTTTTTTTTTGTTTTTATAACATTATTTTGATCATGTTCGTGTCATGTGTATCTATCCTCTGTGTTCTTCTGTTGATCCCAGACTTATCAGATTGAGTCTGATGTAACTGCTAGGCTGTCAGTGTCACCAATCCGTAAGCCCAATTAATTTTCCCGGCGCCTGCCATAATATTTGAGAAATGAGTTCATTAGCGGTAACACGCGGTGTGGCAGGGTGCTGCCCCTAGTGGCGGCATGTTGACTAATGAAGCGCCCCACCCAAGGGACCCGACTATCCTGCCAGATCCTGCAAACAGAAGACGCTGGCGCAAGGACGGCCAAGCGTCTACAGACGCTGGCCCGGCATTGCGCCAGCGCCTTTCGTCTCGTGGGAGCAGGGCAGCCGAGATAGGTCCTGTCAGGAGGGCATTTACGTCTCAGCCAAAATAAGGTTGCCCCACTTTGATCAGCACGGATCAGCTATCTGGGACAAAACCCCGGTCCTGCTGGAAAGGCTTACCAAAAAATCCACAGTGATGTCCAGATGACTGAGGCGGCAAATTACACGCCACTTCAAGCGTCTACGGCAGCCGTGTCTTCAAACTGATACCACTGCATCTACACGAACGTGATCGCAAAATAAAGACAAAAAATATTGGTACCTCCTTTCTCGGATATGTATTTGGAATATCTTGTAACATACATGTTACTTCTTCCTGTCAATTTGACATAGTGCATGGTTTCGCACACTTATTGCTCACAAAATGTTATTCTTTGTTTTGTAGTATTTTGCAGTTCAATTATCACACGGGTATTTTCTTCCTCAAAAGCATGATTCCATTGGAACACAGATGCAACCATTGTCCATTCCGGACACATGGTATAATAATGCATTACTTGGTATTACAGGGCATAGATTCGTGCATATTAGCCCTAATGAATTAACAACTAAATAACCTTACATCTAAAGG